>MCFH01000007.1:420000-1020000 GCA_002104945.1 Piromyces finnis | reverse complement strand
GGCAATTATTTCTGAAAGACATGTTGTAGAAAAGGCGAATCAAAATTGTACTACCATGACTGAAAATGAATTTTTAGACTTCTTAAATGATAAGGAAAAGAAAGGTGAATGGAAAAATGATGAACAAATGATCAAATTAAATAATGAATATCGTCAGGCTAGAAAAGAATTTGAAGATTATGAAAAATTCTATTATTGTATGGAAGCAGCAATTATGGATTCTGGACCTTCACTTTTAACACAAGACGTTATTACTCGTGGTATCACTGCTGGTATTACTTCAATGAAATGTATGAAATATTTTGGTATAAAGCATACACATTATTCTCCAACTCTCAGTAAAATGATTTGTTATTTCTATTATATCTTTGTACGTCAACCTTCTATCGCTAAGTATCTTTTAAATATCTACTATCCTGCTTTTTATAATGTACCAAAACATATGGCTTACATGTTTATGTATGGTAATGGAGACCGTGTCATTTGTCCAGACTTAATTGAACCTTACATTTACAATTTACAAAAGAATGGTTTTTTAATTCGTCGTGCTTATTTTGAAGGTAGTGATCATGTTATGCATTTTGCTGTTCACCGTGATGTTTATGAGTATGAAGTATTGAAGTTTATTCATGATATTCGTGAGCATAGTAAAATTGAAAACAAGAGTGGTGTAAGAGTTATTTATGATGAAAAAACAGGTATTATCCAAGATCATGAAAAGATTCTTATTCCAGATAAACGTAGGAATAATATTAAGAGTGTTTGGGCTAGAGCAATAGCTGATGAAGAGCATTTCCGTTTTTTGGGTATTATACCTAAGCGTTCTGAACCCGTAGAATCTATGAAAAATTCATTTATTGAAAAAAAAGATAATGCTCAAACTACAAAAAAAAGAGAAATCATAGATTTGTAATTTGATCTATTTATACTTTTATATTTCTTTTCTCTTTTCTCTTTCTTTCTTTTTCTTTTTTTTTTTTTATTTTATTTTCTTATTATTTATAAATTAATTATTATACTTACAATCCGAAGCAATATTCTCTCATAACATTTTGATTTTAATCAATCAAAAAATAAAATTTTTACATTCAATTATTGATGCATAATACACACTCATCATTGTATTTTTTTAAATGATTAAATGATAACAAAACTGATAAAAACAAATAAATTAACAAAAGAAAAAAATAGAACAAAAACAGAAACAAAACAAGCAAACAAACAAATAAATAAACAAATAAAAAAAACAAATAAACAAACAAAAAAACAAAGTAGAAAAAAAAAAAAAAATAAAATTAGTATTTAATAATTAATAAAACTACCATCAATCTATTAAATATTTTTGTATTCATTTTAATTTATTAATTTTTTTTTTTTCTTTAAAAAATAAAAATAAAAATATAACAATAATAGAAAAAAAAAAAAAAAAAAGTCTTTATTTTGTCATTTTGTTTCTTTATATTATTTTTATATATTTTTATTTTTACAGTCCATAAATTTATATATTTTATTTAAAAATTAACTTTATTATAGTATTGTTTCTTTTTTTTTTTTTCTTTTTTTTTTTTTTTTTTTTTGTTTTTGCTTTTCATTTCATTATAATTTTAACTCAATAATTTTATAAATGAAATTATTTCCATACTTGATGTTTATTTCATTTAATTTATTAAATAAGAGATATATCCACTCATAATTTTTAATGCTAATCTTTTTTTCTTTTTCTCTTTGAAAAACAACAACTTTATTTTTTTTTTTAGACTAGGAAGAGAATACACTTCTTGTATTTATTTATTTAATTTGTGATTTTACATGATAATACATATTGATATAATAAATAATAAATAAATATCATCATCATCATCATCATCATATATATATAACTATAAAATAAAATAATTATTAAAGTTGCATAAAAGTTTAATGAACTCTGCAATTCGTACTGTGTGGAATTGATCCCTACCTAATAAATTAAATGAAAAAAAAAAAGAGAAGATCAGGTATGATAGTGTGGTGTCTAATAAACTTTCACATTCATTCAAAGAAATATTAACATTGAACCCTGTGTACGGAACATTAGGAATGTTCCTTTGCCATATCGGTGTGACATCGACACTCTTGATTACGTTAGATGTCTTACTAAACCTATCAAAAAGTAGCTTCATTGAGGTACTAATGATAGGGATTGTTTTAGTAAGAAAAGCTGCGAGACCCTCTACATGTGAAACATGAGACGCTAAAGTTTCACCAAGAAGGAACGTAAAAATATAGTTATAAATAGTTTTTTTTACTTCCATTTCAGGGAGTAAGTGATGAAAAAAGGTAAAAAGATCGTCAAGAAGGATAAGTAAAGAAGTTCTGTATTCAGAGAATGCAGAACATTCTAAAATCCAATGATAAAAAGATGGTTTATCTTATTCGCAACATGGACAGATACAAAGACAGTCAGGTGTAACTCTATTACTGGCAATGGCGATTCTGGTAATGTTTTCATAATCGCATCGAATACAAATAATCCAAGTAATTCCTAAATTTAAGTGAGGTTTGTTGAGATCAATATGCATTAGGCGATTTGAATTATAGAATTTGTTGTTAGGTTAGTATATCGGTGACCTTTACTTTCATTATTTAGTCTACTATTATTTTAATCATGTTCTCTAATAACCATTCCAGATTTCATTGAAAATTAATTTAATACAATTTCCAGCAGACCTATGTTCTTTTTCTAGTTCTTCGTTACAAAAAGAAAGCTTTGAAGAATTCAATTGAGATACCATCGGGACCTGGAGCCCTATTATTCTTCATTGACAGAACAGTATTTCTAATTTTTTCAATAGAAATGGAACCATTAATCTTCCATGCTATTTGATTAATATAATTAAAATGGAAGACTCTTTCCCAATAACTATAATTTAAGCTATGATTTAGAACATCAGATACAAAATTTTCATAATGATCAACCCAATGTTTTAAACAACAACTTTATATAATATTAATTTTTATTATATATATATTTTATATATATGTATTTATTTTATTTTTTATTTTATTTTTTTTTTTTTTTGGAGTTTGAATTTGCGGTAATTATTTATTATATCTTTCTTTCTTTAAATAATACTAATGCTAATACAAATAAAATAATAAAGAAAGAATGATGTAGTAATGACGGAAAATCTAAAAATAGATTTTTTTATTTTTTTTTTTTATTTATTTATTTTTATTTATTTTTATTTATTTATTACTAGTTTATTTATCTTTTATATATATGAAAAAATTAAAAATGAAAATAGCCCATATACTTTTTACCAATATCAAGTCGTGAAGCAATCATTTGATCTTGGAATAATAATCTTAATTCATCAATACATTCTTTATACAAATGATAAAGTTGTGTTCTATCCATACTAAAATAGGACACATACATAGCATTATCCATCAAAACACCAATTAAATGTTTTGAAGTAAAATAAAAGATTAAACCAAACGCAATACTAATAGGTAAGGCAGGCAAAGCCTTCTTTAATACAGCTAATAAGAAAATAGTAATAGTGAGTCCAGTAATGACAGCTATAGTACAATTAATAGTAGTCATCCAATCTTGGCTCGCTGCTTTAGCTACCAGAACAGAATAAAAGACAAAATCTCCAAGACCTAATTTAATACCATTACGTTCTGCTTCTTCTTCTTCATCTTCTCTTCTTTGACGTTCTCTTCTTTCTTTTTCTTTACGAAGACGTTTTTCTCTTTTCCGTTTCTTCTTCCGATAATCATCATCAGAAAAACGACCAAAGAAATCTGAAGTATGCCCTATAGATGAATAACGAGAACTATGACGATGAGAATGTGAACGATCTACAACACTCGTTATACTGCTAGTTTGGCTATTTACTGAAAGAGATCCATGATCATTATGATGATGATGACTATGATGATGATGACTACGATGATGGTGACTATGACTATGCTGATGATTATGATGACCTGAATTATCATTAAAACTACCTGTTTGACTTCTATTATTTACAAGAAGTGCTATTGAACTAAAGGATGCTTCTCTTGTATATAAGTCAGAGCTAGTGTCATCAGAAAGAACAGAGGATTCATTGTCCGTACTATGATGAGAAGCATAAGGGCTTCGATGATTATAATAATGAGGATAATAATGCTGACTACCGTGAGAAAGATTACGATTAAGACGACGTTCAGAATGTCCATATTTACGAGAACTTTCAGAATTAGAATTTGGATATTTATATTTTTTATCAATACGTTTTTTGTAAAATTGAGAATCTATAGAACTATTACGACTGAGACCACGTTTCAAACTATCATAACTATAACTATTACTATTATCTTGGAAAAGTATTGCTGTTGAGGCATTTTCGTCTGAAATAGATCCTGAAAAAAAAGATCTAATATTAGAATGATTTACACTTGGAGGTCTATTAGTGAGAACAACAGATGATCCATTTGGAGAAGAAGGCCGATTACGAACACCACTAACACTACTTCCATTAGAAGGATATCTTTTAAGGGTAGGATTCTTTTTTCTAGTGAGAGTAAATGATCCAGATGATACTGATGATACTGAAAGAGGTCGTGAACTTTGATGTTTTGTGGTAATAGTAAGATTATTACCACCGTTATTTGAAATATTACTGTTTCTATTACTAACGGAGAGTGAGTTTGAACTTTGTTGCACTGGAGATATTGGTGGAGAAGTCACATTTTTTATATTAAAAACGCTTAGTACTTCAGTAGTAAAAGAGGTTTCAATCGATTTTTGTTTGGAAGGATTTTCTTTAACTAATTCTTCTTTATTGGAAGATTCAATTGCTAGAGTAGTATTATTTACATTTTGTGAAGCTGAATCTTCTTTATTTTTGATTTTAGGTGAGGCTGGGGTAGCCATTATCCATACCATCAATGTGTATAGTAATGCTGGAATTTCTTGTTGATTTTCTTCAGAATGTTTCAATAGAAGTCGTAGAGGTCCAAACGGACAAAGGACAGCAATTAAATCCCAAACAGCTAATAAAGTTAATATTATCCATGTTGTCCATTCACTAAATTGAGATAAGCTTAAAGCCATCAAAGAACTAACAAACACTAAGTAATATTGTTGAATTGAAAGTGGACCTTTCCAAAATATAACTACCAACCCTACAACTACAACATTCCAAATAATTAGAGCAGTGGAAAATATATCAATTGGTATATTGTATATCATAACAATTCTTTGCAGTGTAATATAGGAAAATATAGAAAGGAGACCTAACATCAATACAATATATAGACTTGTTAATGTTTTAACACAACTGAAAATGAATAATATTGCTACTACCACAGTAACTGCAATCATTTGACTATTAATAAATAAATAACAATTGTACATTTTTATGAATAATTATATATATATATTGAAAATATTCAAAAATTATATATGTATATATTATTATATTATATATTGAAAATAGATTTAATATATTAATATATAATAAATGCAGAAATAAAATTATATATAAATGTTTTATTAATAACTAGCCAGCTTTAATTTTAAATTATTTATATAAATGTAAAATAAATATTATATATATACTTACAAAATAAATGAAATAGCGTCTTTAAAATTTAAAAAAATAGTAGTAACAAAACTATTTCCATCAACAGCAACACTATCGTCTTTAAAATAGTCACCTCTTACAGCAACATATCCTGGTTTTATTTCAACCCTCATATTTTTTGTATTTGACAACTTAACCCAAATAATAGTTAATAAAATACAAAGAAGTACTGGTTTAATAATTAAAAATATTTGCTTAATATAAAATTTTAAATCTTCTATTAATTCTTCATCCTCTTGAGCTTTAGAAATTATCATTGAAGTTCTCTTACGATAACTTCCTCTTTTCTTATTATTTTTTTTTGAATTATTAGAAACATCCTGTTTCACCGGATTTTCTACTATGTTATTATTCTCGACAATATCAGATGAAATTGGACTTGTGGGTATAGAAAATGAATTAACTATATTTTCATCACTATTTTTTAGTTTATTTTTATTAATAAAATCATTTTCTGTTTTTATTCCAGTAAGAGAATTGTCATGATTTTCATCTTTACTTTTATCATTATTATTTGAAGTATTAGGAATACTGGCATTAGAATCATTTACTTCTATTTCATTATCTGTATAATTATTTTCTTCTTCACTTTCATCCTCTTCCTCAATGGCATTATCTATAAGACGAGCTGTTGAATTTTTACGACCAGATAACACAGAATTTGTTTTTGATTTCACATTGTCCGTTCTACTACGTTTTAAATTAATTAATTGTGCTACATTTCTTGTTCCTACAATACCATCACTTCCGATAGTAGGGTCAATAATTTCACCAAAAATTGATTCTGTTTTTTTTCGTTCTACATAAGATCTGTGTTTCTTTACACCTTTACATACTAAACGATGTTCTGGCCAATGAGCAATTTGACATGATTGTGAACAATAAAATATAACTGGACCACAAGAGGAACACATATATGAAGCTTTTGCTTTACACACCGGGCAATATTCTGATACCTTTTCCTTATCTTTCTTTTTTTCGCTTCTTTCATTTTCAATATAATTTTTTTCTACTCTTTTCTTTTTATTTAAGTCAAACGTTATTGCTGTTTTAACCGTCTTTTTAGATGAAAATGATTTTTCATTTTTTATATTATTTTCTAAAATACTTGTATTTACACTAATACTATTATTGGTATTAAGATTTTCTTTACTTTCTTCCTTATTAACATTAAATTGTTTTGATTCCTGAGGATTAGTAGCTTCATTTATGGAAGTATTATGATTAATATCTAAATTATTATTTATTGGGTTTTCATTTGAATTAAATATATCAATATTTATTGTTTTATCTTGATTTTGATGATTATTAATAAATGAATTATTGATATTAGGAATAGATGTATTTATATTATTTCTAAGTAGTACAGGTGAAGAATCACTGCTTGTTGGTGGTGATTCAAAAGGATTTTCTATGATATTTATGTTGTTACTATTATTATTATTGTTGTTGTTGTTGTTGTTGGGCGTTGATAGTACTTCAGATGATGTACTTATATCTATAGAAGAATGTGAAGTTACATTATTGGATTTTACATTTACCGTCGTTGAAGGGGATATGATTTCACTTTCTTTATTAGTATTATAAATATTTATAAATACATTATCATTACCAGTTTCTTTATCTATTTTAAATTGATTGGACGAGTTTGTTAATTGAGACATATCATTTTATTTTTATTCAATTTAAAATTAATTATCTTTTTGATTTGAAGATATATGTTATTATTTTAAAATAAAAAACAATAAAATAAATATTTAATTAAAATTAAAATAGTTTCTCAATATTATTTTTTTTAGAAAAAAAAGTTTTATTATTGTATAAATAAATAATTATTTGATTTTTATTTTATAAATACCTCTTTTTTTTTTTTTTTGAAGTTTCTTATATATTATATATATTATATATATTAAAAATATCTAAGTATTCGATATTTTAATAATTTGATTCAAAATTTCAATATTAAAGATTTTATAATATTTTCTTTTAATCACATATAAATTGATAAATAAGAATAATAAATAAATATTGGTTATTATTAAATAATTGAAGATTATGAAAAAATGATTTGTTTGTTTTTTTAATTATTTATAATTCTATTATAATGAAGAAACTAAATGTTTATTTCTTCTTCGTTTTCTATTAAAATCAATAGTATGGTATATAAATAATTTAGGTATTTAAAGATGTTTTGTAAAAATATTCATAATTAATAGATAATACTTTTGTTGATATATTTTGTTTTCTTTCGTTATATATATATTATTGTTTATATTTTTATAAACTTCTCTATATTTTTATTGATATCTAATACTTTTATCTTTCTACTTCTATTATAATTATTTTTTTGTTTTTTTAATATATATTTAAATGATATTATATAAAATAAATATTATATTTTAATTTCCTTTTTTTATTCTATATATACGAAAAAATAATTATTAATAAATTTATAAAGATATTTATATTCAATGTATAAATAATATTTATTGAATTTCTTAATTATTTTCAATTTAACATATAAACTTTTTTGTGTGTGGGTGTGTGTATTAAATAAATCGAAAACAATTGTATTTCTTTATTTCTTTGAAATTCTATTTCAAAATTTTTCGCTTAAATTATTAACATAAACATTGAAAAAAAAATAAAATAAATATTTTAATAATAAATATTTGTTTATTTGTTTGTTTGTTTTTTGTTTTATTATTATTATTATTATTATATTAAAAATTTGTTTTGCAATGATTTTAAAAAGTTAATCAATAATAATGATTTATTCTTATTTTTGGTATATAAACATTTCTTTTTATATTATATTAAAGAACTCTATAATAACTATTAAATGTTAGTAATAAATTTATATAATTATTTATTTATTATTTAGTTAATATAATATAAATAAAAAAAAATATTGTATTATTATTTTTTTTTTTTTCTTTAAAAAAAATAACCAAAAACAAAACAAATAAAAAGTATTCTAATAAATAAATAAATAAAAAAAAAGAATTAACATATTTTATTTTTGTTTTGTTTTTCTAAATTTTTTGATATTATAAATTTTATTAATTAATAAAGTTGAAGGTGGTTTTATATTACATTATTAATTAAAATTTAATAATGATGATAATAATAATAAATCAATAAAACAAATCATTATTAATTAATATATATTCATATTTATATCAAATATATATTTCTAATTTTCTATATTAATATATTATAAAAAAAAAAAAGAATATATTTTAATTACTTATATAACTTACAAAATCTAATAATAATATAAATTATTCTTCATCTCTTTTTTTTTTTTTTTTTTGAAATAAATTAATAATGAAATTACCATTTATTTATTCTATGAATTTATGATTTAAATATTTGAATGGCCAGTAATTCGTTCGTTTCAATGGTTAAAGTTTGCTTTTAATTAGGATTAATATTATTCATTCGTTAGTTCTCTAATATAATTAAAAAAATTTAATAATTTAATATATTGAATTTTAATAAATAATGAATTTTAATTAATAATAAATGGTTTATTAAATACATAATAATAATAATTTAAACTTATTAATATTAATTAAAAGAAATCATAAAATTAAAGACAAAAAAAGCACTATATATCTTAAAATATTTCATAGTTCTTACTAAAGAATAAAATAAATAATTTATAACATTTTCATTTTTATTTAAACTAAAAAATTATAATTATGAATTATACTTTTATTATTTATTTATTTTAAAAAGTTCCATTTTAAAATTTATGATTTATTTTTATAGAACATGATTTCTTTTAATTTCATTCAGAAAAAAAGATATATCGAAAGAATACTGCAACTAAAAATAATGAAATATTGTTGATAATAATATAACAAAAAACAAATATAAAATAACACAAAACTTTTAAATTTCATTGTTTTTTAATAATAATAAATAACATTTTTTCTGATTTATATTTATTATAATATTTTTTTTTCTTTAAACATGAAATAATTGAATAATTGCCTTCTTTCAAAATTTTTTTATATAAAATTAAACTTAAAACTATAAACAACTTTAAATATTATAATACTTAGTAAAACACTTAAATTTAATTTTATATATTACAATATATTGTAATAAATGGAAACTATTAATTATAATATTACCATTAAATTAAATGGAATGAACAAATTAGATGTTAATATATCAATAATGGAACATAATATATAATTAATTATAATTTAAATAGTAATAAATTTTAGTTTTCATTTTTGTAATCGATGATTTAAAGTAATATACAAAACATAACAAATATATAAAACAATTATACTTTTAAAAATAATAAATAAAATATATTAATATTCAAAAGGGTTTATATTTTTATGGATGAAAATTTAATGGCCAAATATTTATCTAAAAAAATATACTAAAAAAAATTAGTATATATATGATCTACAGTTTTTACTATAATATTAATTACTTTTAAGTGTGTATTATAAATAAAAAATTATAAAAATTATGTAAATGAAGGGTATATATAATTCTAATATAATAGATGGACTATTAATCACTTAATAACCCTCATCATTATAAACAATCTAAAGAATATTAGGTAATTAGAAAGCTTCTTGTTTTAGTAAATTTAAATGGTATAAAATGTTAAATAATATATATATCAATCAAATGATCATGTGATATTAATTGTTAAGAAAATTTTAGAAAATAGAACATTCTAAAAAAAGTTTCATTCATTTACTAAAACTTCAATTAAGGATTTGATAGAGCTTTTTAATTTTTTTAGACTTTGTCATGTGTTTTCACATGATAGTGTACAGAACACAACTTTGTGTTCTTTTGCCATACCGGTTTCGGCGTTGGCGCTCACAATACCCTAAGACGAGGTAACCTAGTAGGGACGAGTCCTTAACAGTTCCTTTGAGAACCAGACCGTATACTATTTATCATCCTCATCCTTCCGCAGATATTGGAAACAATATCAACCCTCTCAATTGGGTAAAATAAACAATACTTAATTGTGTATATACTCTAATCAATGGAAACTAGTGGATAAAGTCTCTACTATGGATATGTAAGAGTATATACGGTGTCAAGCCAGAAGCCTTATGTATGTTAAGGAAATGCCTTAACAATTAAGGTAGAAACTGGAACGACTAGAGCTTTTAATAGTGTAATACTATCACAATATAAAATATATGTTTTTTTATTAAAAAATTCATATTTTTAATGTTTATTTTAATTAAATTTAAATAATAAGAAGAAGAAGAAGAAAAAGAATTGTAGTAAGTTTGTTAATTTTTTGAAAAAAAGAAATATGAAATATTTAACTTGATTTATTTAAATAAATACAAATTTTATTTTTTGATTCAAGCAATCTTAATATTTTCTTTATATTACTTTATTATTGATGTGATGTAATTTATTTATATATTTATAATTTAAGATAAAAGAATGATATATATATATATTATAATTATTAAAAAATGTAGAATTAAAAGAAGAAAGAATATTTAATTTTTTATAAGGTAATTATTATATTATAAAATAATAATTCCCTTTAAAAAAATTCTATTTATGGTTTAAGCGTAACCCTTTTAATAATAAAATAAAAAACCTAACCTATTAATACTGGATAATAAATATTAATTTAATAAAAAGATTTATTTATTTATTTATTTATTTATTTTTTTTTTTTTTTTGAAAATTAGTTGTAATGTAATAGTTATTATTATAGTCAATGAATTTATCACATTTCATTTTTTTACATTTTATATGTTTGTTTTTATAATTGTTTATGTTAATATATAAATTAATATTCTAAACATTTTATTTATGAAGTTAAAATTTTTAATTTTTAAACATATATAATTACTATCATTATTTGTCATTAATATAATATAATAGTGACAATTAATCATATTAATTACATATTGTCCCCTAAAAAATAGAAAAAAAGATTTCAATTATTAAACATATATAATTACTATCATTATTTGTCATTAATATAATATAATAGTGACAATTAATCATATTAATTACATACTATCCCCTAAAAGATAGAAAAAAAGATGTTTTTTCTATTTTCTAAGTGATAATAATAATAATGAAATACTTGATTTCAATTTTTTTTTATTTATCCTTATTACAGAGAATAAAGATAGTTAAAATAAATTTGCTATATTACGAGCTATAGAATGTAATAATAATTCTTATAATGGATCGAAGAAAAAATACTTTTTGAGATGATATCTATTTAAATAAAGATAGTTCCAGTTTTTTCTTAATCTTTTTTTTTTTTTATTTCTCTAATTTTTAGATTAACTGAAATGGTTATATAAAGAAAAAGTTAGGTGACGTTCTATATTATTGAATAAAATAATTATGTTTATACTTAATTATAATGGTTACCTTTAAAAAAGTATGCATTTCAATGATAAAATTAATTGAAATGTAGGTGGATTCAGTTTCTTTCTTTCCTTTTTTTTATTTTCTTTATTTCTTTCTTTAAAACTTCAATCTTGAGAGTTTTTAGAAAAAGTTTATTTCTTGGTTGATCCTAAAGAAATTACCAAATTTTTTATATACCCTTAAAAAAGAGAGAGAGAAATTTAATTATTTATTTTTATTTTTTCTTTTCTTTTATAAAGCAATAAAGTTAAAAAAAAAAAAAAGGAAAGAACTTTTAATCAAATTTATACTAAAATAAAATAAAATTATAATTTATTAAAAATATATAATTTAAAATTGAAAACCAATAGTATTTATTTAATTTCAAATTTTAAATTTTTTTCATTTTCAGTGCAGTGTTTCATTTTATATATTTGTTTGTCCAAGTATTAAATATTGATATATAGTAGTATATTTTTTATCTTTAAAGAAATACATTACATTCATTATTACGTTAATACATTAATTTTATGATATAGGCAATTTTTATGTAGAAAGAATTGAACTTTAAATAATATATGTTTTATTAATAACTTTATTAATTACTTTTCAATAAAAATAAAAATAAAAATAAAAATAATAATAATAATAAAAAAAAATTAAATAAAACTAAATTATATAACTATTTATTATTTTTTTATAATGAAACAAACGTAAGTGCATTTAATATAAATATCAAAATAAAATTTATATATAGGCATGTAAATCTTAAAACCTCATTATTCTTGAAATCTAAAAAAGTTGTAAAGACATGAAACAATAAACAAGATAAAAGATATAATAATTATAAAATTAAATAATATTAATTTTCTTTCTAATATCAAATGAAAATATTTTAACTATTTAAATATCAAAATAATAAATATTTTAGGAAAAATAGCTTTGCGGAATGGAAATCTTTTGTCAATTACATATATGTGTTTCTATTTTTTTTAATGTAATTTATTGTCGTAATACCTTTTTCTTACTTTTATAATTATTCTTTTATTAAAAAAGAATAATTATAAAAGTTGAAGTTTTTAAATATGAGTAAAAATCTAGTTTATATTTCTTTTTTGATTTTACTATCTGTATCAATAGATTTATTATTTATCATTATAATTGAATTTTAGTCCTTTTTTTTTTTTCATATGCTTTGAATTTATTCATTGGCTATAGATAGAAATGAGAAGAGAGAGAAAAAAAAAAAAAAGAATTTTTTTTATATCCCTACAAACTTAAATTCAACTATAATTTAACATTTTGGATAAGTGGTATAATGAATGAATTATTATGAAACATTTTTTCTACATAATAGAAAATTTATAATGCTGCTGAATGAACAAAATGTATTATTTAGATAAAATTTAAATAAGAAGTATTGAGTAAATATAAAATAAGATATTACATTATTTTTTATTTATGTAAAGATTATAATTTTGATAAGGTGATTTCCATTATAAACATATTTTAACAACAACAACAACAACATTATTATTGTAATTATTATTTTATTATTACTATTAATAAGTTTATCGTCGTATAAATATCATTTATTATTATATTAGTAATATTTACTGAAATCATATTGAAGCAACCATAATAATCCTCTAAACATTACTTTTTATAGACCTTTAATGAATTGTTAGTAAAAATCATAAGTTTTAATATAACTATTTTCATTGATAGCCAAATTTAGAGAATAGATGACATATTAAAAAATGTAAAATTACTGATATTTCTAAATATAAAATCATCATATTTATTTTTTCTATTATCTATTACAAATAACATATATTTGATATATTTGAATTAGTTGAATGTACTGATTGAAATTAAGGATAATTGTAAGTTATATTTATTTTTTCTATTATCTATTACAAATAACATATATTTGAATTAGTTGAATGTACTGATTGAAATTAAGGATAATTGTAAAGTTAAATTTAAAATTGATTAAATTTATTATAAATTACATTAAGAATTTATTTATTAATATTAATAATCCTTATTTTCTAATAATTACTCTTTTAATAATAATAATAATAAAGAAATAAATATGATAGTATTAATGTAAATATAACTAGAACCAATAATGAATAGTATTTTTAAATTTACAGATATTCAAAATATAATCTTTAAGTATTTTAAAAAAGCACTTTACTTTGAACAATGAACAACTATTAGTTCATTAATATCTAAAATATTTCTAAATAAATTTAGAAATACTGAATGAATTTTATATTTATAATTTTATTTAAAAATAAATACAACAAAAAATAATTAATATATCATATTTTTTATTATAGATTTTTCCTTTTTTGGAAACAAAAATTTAAATTATAAAGGTTGAACATATTAATATTGATAATAACAGTACTATAATTAATGAAAGTCATTTATAATTTTCATTGTATATTTATATTTTATTTTTATTTTTTTTAAAAAATAATATTTACGATTCTTATTTTTATTTATTAATATTATAATTATTAATTAATATTTTTATTATTTTAATTCTTAAAAGTGTGAGTAATTAGTAGTTAATTACTCACTTTATATTTTCATAATTCATAAACCATATATTTTATGATACAATGATTACCCACATCAGTTATTTACATACATGGATTTTAGTAATTATTGATATTTTTGTAACTAAAAAAAAAAAAAAAAACTGTTTTAAATCATAATATTCTATTTGTATAAAATGCAACAAAATAATATATTATATAAAATAAAATTATAATCCAATAATAGCACTAATCATTTTAATCATAATTATGTGATAATTTATTATTCATTAATTGTAATATTCATGTAATAAACATTCTAATATTTTATTATTATTTAAATTATGCTCTAAAAATAGTTTATTTTCACATGAAATATTAAAAGGAAGAATTTTTTATTTTTATTTTTTTTTTGTTTTTATATAGTTTTTTTTTTTTAAAAAAAATATAAAATTAATTTCTTATATCTAAAATTGTTTATATTAATTATATGTATATTTTCATTTAATATATAATGAGTGATGAATGTATTCCATATTTTTTTTTTAAAAAATATACAGAATAGACACAATATTCTTGTAATATTATATAAAAAATAGTTTATTTCATAAATTGTATTGGCAATGTCTCAATTTTGAATATATGAAAATTGAAATTTCTTTTAATTTATTTTATATTTTCTTAATTATAATATATATACACTTCCTAGTTGTAATTTTACTATAAAAACAAAAAATTTTTATTAGCCCGTAATCTATAATTTCTATGATTAAAAGATTTTAGATGTGATTAAATTATATATATATGTATTATTTTCCGTTATAAGGTTTTTTTTCTTTTATTTTCTTTTTTTCTTTTTTCTTTTTTTATAATTGGCTCATTATACCGATTTACTATTTTATCATTTTATAAAATTAAAAATATCTTTATAGATCAATATTTTTATTAATTTATGATTTTCAAAAAAAAAAAAAAAAAAGAGAATAAAGCATCTATATTTATTAATATTTTTTATTACTCATGTAATAATTTTAAGATAGTATTTGGTTCTTATGAAAAATTCAATTATATATTATTGAGTAATATTATCTATACTACTTATATAACAATAAAATTAAATTGAATGTGTTTATTCAATTTTCAAAAAAAAAAAAAAAAAGAGTATAAAGCATCTCTATTTATTAATTTTTTTTTATTATTCATTTTAATTCTTTCAAATACAAAATTTATTTTTATTTATATTTAAATTTTCCTTTTTTTTCTTAAGATTTGATTTATACATTTTCTTAAAATAGAAATTATATTACAATATATTGTTATATATATATAAATTATTAAAATTTTAAAATTCCACTACACATTTTAATTTTTATAAAAGTTTTTGTTCCTTTTTTTTAAAAAAAGATGAGATTAAATTTTTGATTATTCTTAATATAGTAACATAACATGGGAAAAAAAGTTAAAATGAATAAATGCATTTCTTTTTTAAATATAGATGATAGATGATTTATAATAAAAGTTTCTTTTTTTAAATAAATATTTATGCTTATTAATGATAAAAAATTATCATCAATGGCTCAATATTAAAAGTCGTTTATAGAAAAAGTTAATTTTTTAATTAACAATTTAACTACATCATAACAAATTAAATTAACATTTATCGTCTATTAAGTCTATTAAGATGGTGTACATTATCAAACCTTTTAAATTATAAATAACATAAAGCTTATGGTGATATTTGATAATATCATAACTCTAAAAATTATTTGATAATTACTAAAACGCTAAAACAATAAAATAATGGCAATAACTATTACTACTATAATTTCTATTATAACTTAAATATATATAAAATCAAATTTAAATTTTAAAAGTTTACTAATAAATTTCTTCCTAATTGCATTTATACTAGGTATTTCAAAAAATCATACTGTTTGCATTCATTAATATTAAAAAAAAAAAAAAGTCAATTAAGAAATGTAAATTTTCTATTATTAAGAATTATTAGAAAAAAAAAGAACTTCAAATTTTTAATAGTGACTAATATTATAATTTTATTTCATTATTTTTCTCTTGAATTTATCTAAAATTTTATCTGTGAAAAATAAATGTTGTTTTTAATAGTATTGATAGAAAAAAACATTTTCATATAATTCATACATGAAAATTGTCTTTAATAACTTTATTCTCCATTTCGGATTCATTTTTGGTATAGTATCTTTTCTTTCTCTTCTTTACTACATTGACAGTTAATATTGATAGACAAATACACAATATTGATTAATATTTTATGGATACATTATTGTATTGATAATTATTTTAATTAGTTTTTTTTATATATTTATTTGAATTGAATGTCATAATTAATAATATTATATAATAAAATAATCATAATAATAATAATATTATTGTTTATATTGCTTAATAATTAACGAGTTATAGTTATAAAAAATAACTGAATAGATAGATGAATAAATAAATAAATAAATAAATAAATAAATAAATAAATAAATAAATAAATAAATAAATAAATAAATAAATAAATAAATAAATAAATAAATAAATAAATAAATAAATAAATAAATAAATAGATAACTAAATTTATAAATCTATTTTTTTGATATTTAATCAATTAATCAATTTTCATTATGATTTTATTTATTTATTATTAATCATTTTAAAAAATTAATTTAGTGTTATCGTTTTTTTTTTCTTTTTTATATTGAACAAGTGATACTATTAAACCTTGACTCATGAGCATTTTTTAATTTAATTATTTGAATGTTATATAAGTTTTAGTAATGACATGATGTTGACATAAATCAGATGACGGTATTTTAATTTAAATTTGTAATCTTTATGAAATTGTTATTTTATTTTTTTTGTTATGCTGGATGATGGTAGTGGTGGTGATGTTATCAATTCAAAATAAATTTAAACAAAAATGTCATTTTAATTTATATAAATTCTTAAAAAGACATGACAATAATCCATTGAATTATCTATCATCGTCGTCCAGTTATTCAATTGACCATTTGACAGTAGTAATATGTAAATATTGAACTTTTTCTTTATTGATAATTGAATGATTTTTATTTTCTCAATATTTAATAGTTTTCATTATTACAATTCATTATTATTTATTTTATTAATACATTTATTTATATTATTTAATAATTTAATTTATTAATTTCTTATTCTTATTGAAGATAGTAATTACACTCCTCTCCTTATATCATAATTGCTTTTATTTTTTCTAAGCAAATGACTTAATTCTATTTATTCTTTCTTTAATTTCTATATAATTGTTCCTTTTTATATATTTATAAGTAATTGTTCCTTTATTTTAAACATTTATAAATAATTATTCCTTCTTCTCATAATCTATTTCTTTCGATCATGCTTTATCAACACCCAAATATCAAATAATAAATAATTATAAATATAGTCGTTGTTATCAATAAATTATTGTGTTATCAATTTCTATATATTATTTTTGTACATTACATTTATTATTATAGTTCAAATTATATTTATTATTGTTTATTCATTTGTTTCTTTAATTTTTCATTTTAATACTTATTTATAATATATTATTTATTTATTATTATATATTTAGGTCATTTCAAATGTCAAATGATATATAGTCAACAGTCAAAAATAAAAAATACAACTCATTATGAAATAAAAAGTAATTAAAATTTAATTTTATTTCATTTTTTAATTAAATCATTTTCAATTAATGCATTTTTATACTTAATATAAAGAAATAGAAATAGATATATTACAATGTAAAAATTATTATTTTAATTAATATTCTTCTATTCTTTTAAAGTTAAAAGACAATGACTTACGGAAGAGATAAAAAATTTATAGTTTTTCAAATTAATTTTTATTTTCGTAGACTTCTATTAGAATGAAAAAGTTCTATTAATGTATTTCATATATATCATTAAGATGTTGAATTTATTATACTTTTTTAAATATTAAATCAGTGAGAAAATTATACAATAATATTACTATATTTAAGGAATATTTGTTTTTATTTTGAATGGATTATACAGTTTTTCATTTTATGATTTATTTGCATTTATTTATATTTATTCATTTATTTTATATGTAAATTTATCACATAACTTTTTAATTACAATTCAATTTTAATTATACATCTTTTTTTAATTAAAAAAACAAAAATCTCTAACCTATTTTTTAATTTATTTATAACATTCATTTATATTATTTATTATATTTATCTATATAATATTAGATATATCCATTAAATTGTTATCTTTTCTTTTTTTTTTATCATCTAAACCTTAACAAATAATATATTTAATTAACCTGTCAAAGTATTAATTGTTAATATAATATTATTATATGAATAAATAATTAATGTAATAAAAAAACAGTAAATTATCCATATATTACTTTTGTTTATATGTTGATCTATTTGTAAATAAAGTAGCTTTGATATTATTAATTTTAATTATTATTATTTATTTAACTAGCTATTTATTTAATTATTTATTTATAATTAAATGAATGAATATATTAAATATTTATATAATCATTTATTTATAAATTTATTTATTTATTTACATATTTATATATTGTTTACTTTTAGGTTTTTCTTTTTAAGGATCAACCTCTACCATTCAATTTTTTTTAATAATCAAAAAGGCTTACCGACTTTTAATATTCTAATATGAGATAAATTAATATTAAAATACAATAATAATAATAATAATAATAATAATAATAATAATAATAATAATAATAATAATAATAATAATAATAATAAAAGTAGAAATAGAAAGAGAATTGACAATTTAGTTTATTACTAATACTCCTCTTTAGTAAAGGATCTTAAGAAAATAAAAAGTGGCACTTGTTAACCAAAGGTAGAATCTAAATTTCTTAGTCAAATAATATTGTTTTTTACTGACAGTTTTATCAGAAATACAACTTAAAAATATATTTATCTGCTTTTATTTTTTATATTTACTTTTCTTTGTTTTTTAAAATTTTACATTCAGTGAAACTAAAGAGGAATGTAATAGCAAAAAAAAGAAATATTTTAGGCTAACGATAATACTAATAACAATAATAATAATACAAAAAAAGACAAGACACCTTTTAAATTTAAGGATAATTGAAAAATTTCTTATCTAAATATTGAAAAATAATATATTAAAATATATTTAAATATTTATATATTATTTTTATTATCAATTATAAAATTATTGGCATTCTTAAATAAATTGATATTTCCCATAAATTTATGCATACAACATATCACGTGTACATTTCATAGAAATGATCTATTTTTATTGGTAAAAAGTCATTCATTATTAATTTTATAATGATGTTATTAATACATCAAATGTATTTAGTACTTGTAAAAACAAAATTAAAAAACAGGTCATTAGTAATATAAATAAAAAAGACAATGCTCATGAAAGGAAAATGTGATTCATTATAAGTTTCACCAGACTAACAAGCTTATCTAGTAAATAGTCAGTTCGATTTTACTTTCATCAATCTTTTTTATTATATTATATAAAGTTATTTTGATAATTAATTTATCTTTTATTGATAATAAAAAAAAGGTTTTTAGGTTTTTTGATAAAGAGAATAAATTGCAATAGTATATTATTAATAAATTGTAATATATTTTAATGATAATTAAATAAGCTTATCTTTTTTAAAAAGTAATATGGAAAAATAGAATAATATTTTAATTTAATTACCTTCAATATATTATTAATATGTCTCAATTAATATATACACTATTGAAAGTCTTTATATTAATTAATATATTATAACATATATTATAAATATATTTTACAATAAATTCAAATATATACTCCATACATTTTTAGATGTTACTATTTATTTTGATGGTAAAAAAATATAGATGAGATGGGCAATTATTAAAAATTAATTATTGAAATTATATTTGTCAAAATCATCAATTGATTAAATATATTATAAGTAGTGTATATTAAAATAATATATAAGACATTTTTATGATGATAATATATTAGCTTTTTTTTTATTAAGATAAAAGTTAATCTTCAAAAATAATATATTACAATATATATTATATTCATATAATAAATATATACATATATAATAAAATATAATATGTTCATATATAAATTATTTTAATTATCAAAAAAAAAAAAAAAAAACTTTTTATGAAATAAAGAATTAAAAAAAATTGTTTTAATATAATCAATGTACATAACAATATATTATATTATTCAATTAATATATTTCTAAATAAATCTAATTTAAATAATTTAAATAAAGCTTAAACATGGACTATGAAAATTTGGATTTTGAGTTTAATGGATTTAGTGACTATAAAAGGAGAGATTTTTCTTTTAACCAAAAAAAAAAAAAAAAAAAAAAAAAAAATTATTCTATAAATTATCTTACTATTATTATTTTTAAAAAAGAGAATAAGAAAAAAGTAAATTGTTTATTTTAAATATTTTAAATTAGAAATGAATAATTTATAAAAATATAAGCAAAGTCGAAGGAAGATCAATTTTTTTTATTTACTAAATAAAGGCTATTTATATATGAAAAATATACAAATAATAAAATAATAAATAAATATTATGCTTTTTATTTTATAATTGAATTACTATTGAAATACAACATATTAAAAATACATCAATTTAAACAATAATAGTTTAAAACTAAGAAAAAAAAAAGAAATAGTTAAAAAATTTACTCTATTAATTTATTTTTTTTAAAGTTATGTATTTAACAATGAGTACAATGTGTGAAGAAATTAGACCTTTTTCCTCAAATAGAAAAAGAAAGTATATGAATCCAAGATCAGCATCTTATTATAAAAAAAAGAATATCGAAATTCAGTCTAGAGTGACTAATTTAAATAGAAAATGGATGACTTTAGATCGTCCAAATTATGGGGTTGATCCAAAATTTACATTTTCTGTTATGACTTATAATATTCTTTCTCATAAATTAGCTGACAGACATACATATTTATACAAACATTGTAATTCTGTTTATGTTAATTGGAAATATAGAAGAGATAATCTAGCTTTAGAAATGCTAACATATAATGCTGATATTATATGCCTTCAAGAAGTTGATTGTACTGAATATAGAACTTTTTTTAAAGGTATTATGGAACAAGGTGGATACACTGGTTTTTATAAACAAAGAACAGGTATTGAAGAAGATGGTTTAGCAATATTCATAAAAAATAATGAATATAATGTACTTTTACACCAAACAATAGAATATAAAATGACAGATCTATCTCCATCATTGGATCGTGATAATGTAGCTTTAATAACAGTTCTTGAACATAAAAAATCAAAAATTAGAGTTTGCGTTGCTACGACTCACCTTTTATTTAATCCAAATCAAGGTATTATTAAATTTGCACAATATCAAACCTTAACCTTAACTATTCGTGAAATCCTTAGAAATAATAAGGATTATAATGCAAATATTCCAATTATTGTTACTGGTGATTTCAATACTCGTGCTGATAGTATACTTTATAATTATATAGTTTCCGGTCATGAAAAGATCAAAACAATTATTAATGAAACAAAAACCTTAAGTGGTCAACAAGGAAATAATTTCAACAAGCTTTCGCGTTTTGAATATAATAAAGAATATAAGAGTGCTTGCCAGGAAAGTTTCAGCGATTCTATGAATTGCATTAAAGAAATGATGGAATTACATGATAGCTGTGATTATGAAAAAATTAATAAAACAAAAAATGAACTTCATTCCCCATTTAAATTAAAATCTGTATATCATACACATGAATCCTCCTCTCATGAAAAAGAAAGAAAATATGTTACATCATATATTAATTATAACAAATCATTAGTGGATTATATTTATTATTCTGATGGATTAGAAGTTAAGTCAGCTTCTCTTGATAATGATATTAATCATAAGGAATTGAAAGTAGTACCGGTGAAATGTCTGGAACCACTTAATAGTAGTTATCCTTACAATCTTCCTAATAGAAATTTCCCAAGTGACCACTGTTCTCTTGTTACTATTTTTGATTTATATCAATTAAGAGTAAATAATAAGTCTAATACCAATAAATTATAAATATAGTTATGCAAAAATGCTATTAATTACATATTAATATTAAGATGATACCTATACAAGGAATAAATATAATTCCATTACTATCTTATTTTGTAAATATGTTTTTTTTTTTTTTAATTTAAATATACCACAATTTTGAAAGTATAAAAAAAAAACAAAACAAAAAATAAAAGTTATTCAATAGAGAATACTTCTTTATATTTTGAACATTTATTGGATGTTTATATTATTATCGAATAATTATACCAATTTTTTTTTTTATTGAGTTTAATATAATCATCTTTTAAAATGCAATAATAAATAATCATCTTTTAAAAGAAAAAAAATAAAGCAAAAAAGAGACATGGGAATATTAAAAAAAAAAATAAATTATATAAAAATTAAAAATATATTTTAATCTAATTAGCAGTTTAGTTTATAAATAAACATTATTTATTTTTTTTTAATTTTAATTTATTCAAATACATAAAAAAGTATATGATAATTTATAAAAAGAAACAAAAAATCATTAATGAATATAAATAATAAGATAATAAAATAAACATATTAAAATATAAGAAATTTTATTCTAAAAGTGTGTGTTTTTAAAGTTTAGGTGTTTAATATATTATTATTGAATGAAATTTTTTTGTGACCAGAAAAAAAAAAAAGTTAATGTATTTAAAATCAGTAAAATCAGTTAGTGACTTAGCCATTTGTATGGAAGGTTTAATAATATATTAAAAAATTTTCTTTTTAATTAAAATTTTTAAAAATGAGTAAAACTTTTTTTTTTTCTTTTTTTTCTTTCTTTTTTTCTTTCTTTCTTTCTTTTTTTTTTTTTTTGATTACTACTTAATTATGTTATAATGTAAAATTAAAAGAATTAACAAACCTTTTTTTTATTAAGTATTTTATTTTGACTTTGGTTCATTAATTTTAATTTTTTTTTATTAATATCAAAATTATAATTAAAAAGCAATATACTTATTTTTTAATGTGATTTAAAACAAAAAAAATACTCATATAATATAGAGAATATTAAATAATAATATATTTTATTTTTATTTTTTAACTATTTATTATAGGTGTGTTTCTAAGAAAGAAAGAACTTATTTGTTTAGTGTATCTCTGAAAATACTATATACAATTTATAAATATTTTTTTTTATAATTATTATTTTAATTATTTTTTTTTATAGCTTAGTTAAAATAAAAAGAATATATATTATAGATAATGTATATATTTATATATTACCATGATTATCATATAATATATATTAAATTAATAAATTGTGAATCTATTTTCTAGTTGATCTTAATTTGTTATACACTAATACTATTTTTATAAATAAGCAATTTGAAAACTTTTTTTGCAAATAATTCATATTAATTATATTTAAAATGTATATTAATTATATACTTTAGTAATGCCATTTCTTTAAATATATATGTATTAATTCTATACCTTCTACTACATATTCTAAAAGAATTTAAGAATATTAATGAAAGTGTACTGTTTTTAACATTAATTTTGAATATTGATACATCATGAAGAAAATTATATATTTTATAGTAATATATAATCAAGTTAATAAAAGAAAGAATTACAGATATACTTATTAAATTTTATAGAATTGAATTCCTAGTATTTTTTCTTGAAAAATTTGGTAGGTGCTTAAGACTACAACGACAAAAAAACTATTTAATATACCATTTGTTTTGTTAAAGATTTAAATTCAAATAATATTGAAAAAATAATGTTAAAGAAATAACTTTATTTTAATTAGTGTTATATTAGAAATAGTAACTCCATAAAAAATGAATTTAAAACTAGCAATTAATAGGAAATAATATTGAATTTTTAAAAGCTCGTTATATATTTTATACATAAAACTAAAAGATAGATACTAATACACCATTTATATCAATAACAAATAATATATAAAGTTTGAAAAAATCTAATAATTTTAGATAATTAAGAAAATCAAGAATTCCTTAATAAATAAATAAATAAATAAATAAATAAATAAATAAATAAATAAATAAATAAATAAATAAATAAATAAATAAATAAATAAATAAATAAATAAATAAATAAATAAATAAATAAATAAATAAATAAATAAATAAATAAATAAATAAATAAATAAATAAATAAATAAATGTAATTTAAAAGAAAATATTTATATATATAATTTTTATTGAAAAGTTATTTTTTATAATGTATTTTTTTAAATATTGGTTTTTTTTTCCTTTTTTTTTTTTAGTTTATATTTATGTACTTCATTATCATTATCAAAAAATTTATTATCATTAAATTTAAAAATCTATTTTTTCAAATATACTAATAATAAAGATATTATTTTATTTTTCTTTATCAAGCTAATTAAAATTTCATTATTATATATTATTAATATTTTGTTAATAATCTATGTAATCCATTATATAAAATGTATCTATTGCCATGTTAATAACAATGAATACATATATAACTCTTTTTTTATTATATAATTTTTACACTATAGAAATATAATGAAATAATAATAATAAACATAATAATAATAATAATAATAAACATAATAATAATAATAAACATAATAATAATAATAATAATAAACATAATAATAATAAACATAATAATAATAATAATAATAATAATAATAATAATAATAATAATAATAATAATAATAATAATAAACATAATAATAATAATAATAATAATAAACATAATAATAATAATAATAATAATAATAATAATAATAATAATAATAATAATAATAATAATAATAATAATAATTATAATAATGATAATAATAATAATAATTATAATAATGATGTTGAATAAAAAAAATAGTTTTTTTAACATTTCTCTTTATATATAGTTTATTTTATTATAATTATTATAATATCTATATACTTAAAACTAGAGTATATATCTTTCAGTAACTCTATCAACCAATAATTAATTTTATATTATTTGTATAGTAAGAATTGTTTAAATATGACTTTCTTTATTTCTTTTTTAATTATTTATATAGTTTTCATTATTTATAAATTAATGGTTTAAAAATTTCAAAGATTTTATTTTTAATTTTAAATTCTTTATATTATTAAAATAATAATAATTAAAACTTTAAATAATAAAAATAATCAATATTAATATATTTTTTTTCTACTTTTATTAAAAAAATAAAAATAGTTGTTATTGGAAAATATTTTTAAAATAAAACAATTATTTTTAAATAAGAAATTACATATAATTCAATAAAAATACATTATTGTATCAGTATTAAAGGGATATTTCTTTTCTTTTTTTCTTTTTACTATTCAAATATTACTTATAACACAAAAATATAAGAATCTAATATAAGATTTTGTAATTTCAAACAATAACGCCAAAAACAACAACAACTAAAAAAAAAAAAGTAAATAATTTTCACAATATATCAAAGTTTAGCAACAGCAATTTATATATTTAAATATTATTAGGTAAATAAAGGCTCAAATTTATGAAATTTTTACTGTAATACTTTATTTGGAATTATTTTTTATTTTTTCTTTTCTTTTTTTTTGGTCCATAATACACTACACTTCACTACATACATATGTACATGGAAATCTCTTTTATATTTTGTCACCTTTTGACATATATATACATTTATATATTTTTTTATTATTATTAAGATATATAAATTTAATAATAATTGAATAATTGTTACTGTTACTAATTATCATCATATATATATTTATAATGATTTTTTATTCCTTATATTCTGTTTGATAATAATTCATTATTTTATTGATAAAAGAGAAAAAAGAAAAGCATTTGTATCAATGTAATTGTTAAAATAAAAAAAAAGAAAAATTTTTTATAAAATCCAATAAATTATTATTGCCTATGTGTATTATAGTTTTAATAAAAATTGCCATATACCTATTTATGTAAACATAACAATAGTACAAATACAATTTTTTAATGCAATTTAAAATTAAATCGTTTGTTAATAATACTTATTTGCTTTAAAAATCTTGAAATTTTAATTCGAAGAATATATAGATTGTAAAAAAAAAAAAAAAAAAAAAAAAAAAAAAAAAGATTAGTATAAATACATTTATTAACCATTTTGTTTTTATAAAATACATTTTATATATATTTTTATTCATAATAGGAATATATTTTTATATAGTTATTATAATTGAATGCCATTGATAATAGATATAATAATTAAAATCAGTATTACTTTAAGAAAAATCAATATAATAATATTCCAATTTATCAAAGAAAAGTAGTAGTACTAATAATAATAATAATAATAATAATAATAATAAAACAATATTAATAACAACAATAAATAATAGTAATAATAACAGGATAAAAAGATAAGAAGTGTTAAAACATTTATACATATATCACTTTTATTTTTATTTCTTTTTTAATTTTACAAAATCACATTTTAAACAATATCAATACAATAAAGAACTTATTTTTAAACTTTATAGATATCCAAATAAATAAAAGAAAAATTAATAAATAAATATAATAAATATATATTTTATTTAATTAATCCTTATAAACGTACACACACACACACATATATATATATATATATATATATATACATATACAATATTTATATTAAAAATATGTCAAGCCATATATCCAATTCTTATTTGTCCAAAGATTCAAAAAAAACTGATAGAAGAGATACCAATAATGATAAAGCAAATTCAAATTCTAGTTTAAATAAGAGTAGATCAACGAGTAAGGAATTTCTTGCTGCTAATAAAGAATCAATAAAAAATTCTCTATTAAATAATTCTTCAACAAATAATGACACCAATAATTCAAAATTATGTAAAAATAAAAAAGGAAAAGATACCACTACTACACTTATCTTTCCATCTAAGTCAAAATCAAAAGTAAAATTTAAAAATCCTGAAACAGAAACTTTATTAAATTTATTATGGGAGGTATCAGAGGAACAATCAAAAACAGGTAAACGATAAAATAAATATTAAACGAATAAGATGATAAAAAGAAAAGTTATTTTAAAATATCATTTATTATCAAAATTATAAATATTTTCTTTCTTTTTTTTTTTCTCTCTCTCTCTATAGATCTATAGATAGATTATAAAATACTTTTTTTTTTTTTTAAGCATTGTTTGTTATGTTTATTAGTTGATATTATACATAATGATTATTTTATATTATTATTATTATATATTAACGTACTTTTCCTTTTTGTTGTATATAAACAAATATTCTTTTATCTTAATTTTACTTTTAACATAGATTCATATATTCATAGAAATGTCACTTGTAATAATTGTGGTATTGCACCTATACGGGGTATTAGATATAAATGTGCTAATTGTGTCGATTATGATCTTTGTAGTGCTTGTGAGGCTCAAGATGTTCATATTAAAACACATCTCTTTTTAAAAATAAGAATTCCTTTCCCACCTTTAGCAAGTCCTCGTTCTGCCCTTCTTAATACATTTTATCCTGGAAAAGAATTTCAATCATCTACAACCCTCACCTGGGATAAACTTCGAAATCTTCAAAAGAAAACTAAATGTAAGAAAAAGAAAATAAGATACCCTTTTTTTATACTCTAAAATTGCTTATTATTATTATTATTATTATCATTATCATTATTATTATTAAATTAATATATTAAGTATTACAATTATTACTATAATACAATAATAATAATAATAATAATAATAATAATAATAATAATAATAATAATAATAATAATAATAATAATAATAATAATAATAATAATAATAATAATAATAATAATAATAATAATAATAATAATAATAATAATAATAATAATAATAATAATAATTATATATATTTATATTTTCATATATTCCCTTTGTATTTTAGTTGATCATGTGGAATTGGAAGCTTTTTATGATCTTTTCCAATCTCTTTCCACAGCAGAAGGTGATGGTGAAAATGAAGGTGGTATTACCAAAGAAGTTTTTGAACAATGTTTGGGTCCATTAAGTTTAGAAAAAAATCTTGTCACTGAACGTATCTTTTCTTTCTTTGATCAAGATGATGATGGTGTTATTAATTTTGGTGAATTAGTATGTGGATTAAGCGTTCTTCTTAAGGGTACTTTGGATGAAAAGGTGAAATGTAAGTTATATTGATAATTACCAAATAATAAATAACAATCAGCAAATAATACAAATATTAAGAGATCAGTAATTTATTAATTGATTATTGATCATTAAATATCATTATTATTATTTTTTTTTATTTTTTTATTTTTTTATATTTATTTTTTCAAATGTTATTAGATGCATTTATGGGATATGATTTAGATGGTGATGGCTATATCACCCCAACAGAACTTTATAATATCTTTAAGGCCTACTTTTATCTTAGTATGGAACTAGTTCGCGATATTGTAAATACATTAGAAGGAGAAGATGAAGATAATATTTTAGATCCAACTATAAATAAAAATCAAGGTACATTAAGTTTTTTTTTTAGTAATATTTAAAATTATAAATATAATATTTACTAACTGTATTCTCCCAATTTATCTTTTTTATCATATTTTTATAATCATATAGTTAAAGATGCAGACTTAGATAATCCAACAATACAGTCAATTACCAAACCTCGTCGTACCAATTTATTAGAAGAACAAAGAAAACAACTTATTTTACAAATTGAACAAAAAAACAAAAAGTTAAATAATGGTGGTACTAATGTTTATGATGATAGTTTAACCCCAATAACAGCTAATTCAGCCTATTCCACTTATGCTCTTCATTCTCCTTTAAAGCATCGTGCTTCCTTTAGTATTAGCAATAATAATAATATAAATGGAACAGAGGAGGCTGAAGCTTTAGAAGAAGAAGAAATATGGCCAATTATGGAAGGTAAGCACATGCAATGATAGTGATAATAATAAATATTTATATAAAGGATGAAGATAAGATAAATAATAAATAATAAACAATTTTTATTTTACGCTCATTTATATGAATACTTTAAATTGATTTTTTATTATTCTTATTTATTTAAATTTAAATTAGTTATGTCTCAAGAAGCTATTGAAGAAATGGTCGAAAAAACATTCTTAATGGCTGGTGAACATGCTATACAATCTGGTAGAATTTCTTTTGAAGAATTTAAAGCATTTGTTAAGACTGATCCAACGATTATATCATGGTTCCATGCCTTAGGAACTGTATTTTAAGATAACTATTTTCCTTATTAATGATGGTAAAGTGAGGTGGTGATAAAATCTTTATTTTTATTTGACTATTTCTAAAAAAAAAGTTAAATAAAATAAAGATAATTATAATTTTAATAATAATAAAAAGAAATATACATACACTCAAATAACAACAATAACAACAACAACAACAACAACAACAACAACAACAACAACAACAACAATAATAATAATAATAATAATAATAATAATAATAATAATAATAATAATAATAATAATAATAATAATAATAATAATAATAATAATAATAATAATAATAATAATAATAATAGTAATAATAATAATAATAATAATAATAATAATAATAAACATAATAATAATAATAATAATAATAATAATAATAATTATAATAATGATAATAATAATGATAAAGAAATAAAGAAGCAATTTTAAAAATTTTTATTTATTCATTTACTCATTAAATTATATATACTAATATTTCTTTATAATTATTATTTTATTTAATAAAATTAAATGATAATATATAAACATTTATTATGTACTTTTTTTTTTTTTTTTATTTTTTTAAAAAAAAAGTTTATAGTAAATATAGTAATTAAAGAAGAAAATTTATATAAAAATTACATATAAAATATTAATATAATTAATTTTAAAAAGTTGAGTTTTTTTTTTCTTGATTAATCAGCATAAATAATATTTATTGGCATATTTTAACTAGTTTTAATTTAATTTAATAAATTATAATAAAAGACTACTCCTGTTGCTTGCTTAGGTTAATTAGGTTAATTTAAAATATTTATTATTTCAATAGTAATGAGTATTAATTTTCTCATTAATTTTCTCCTTAAAAAGTTAAAAATGAATTATATTAAAAAAAAAAAAAAAAAAAAAAATAATAATATTAGAAAAAAATTAAGTTGTTAGAAAAACCTCAGTTTTACATAGTATTAACTTTATTAATGTTTTATGGTAAATAATTACTCTAACAAATAATGCTTGTTAAAAACTACATTCTGAAGAAAAGACGATCTACTTTTGATTCATAGCATTTTTTTTTTTTTATACTAGGAAGATAATACACTTTTATTTATTTGCTTAATTTGTGATTTTACATTATATTAGGTGATAATACATATTGATATAGTAAATAATAAATAAAAGTGATGAAATATAAATAAAATAAAATAAAATAATTATTTAAATTGCATAAAAGTTCAATGAACTCTGCAATTCGTACTGTGTGGGATTGGTCCCTACCTAATAAATTAAATGAAAAGAAAAGTAATATCAGGTATGATAGTGTGGTGTCCACTAAACTCTCCCATGAGTTCATAATGTTTTCATTCGAAGAAATACTAACATTGAGCCCTATGTATGGAACATTAGGAAGTTCCTTTGCCATATCGGTACGACATCGGCGCTCTTGATTACGTTAGGTGTCTTACTAAACCTATTAAAAAGTAGCTTCATTGAGCTACTAATGATAGGGATTGTTTTAGTAAGAAAAGTCGCAAGACCCTCTACATATGGAACATGAGAACCCGATGAACTGTAAAGCTGTTCATTCAAATGTCTTTGTTCCGCCTTATCGATTTGTAACTCATCATAAGCTAAAGTTTCACCAAGAAGGAACGTAAAAATATAGTTATAAATTGTTTTCTTACTTCCATTTCAAGGAGTATGTGATTATTGTATTTATTTTGAAAAAGAGTAAAAAGATCGTCAAGAAGGGTAAGTGAAGAAGTTCTGTATTCAAAGAATGCAGGTCATTCTAAAATCCAATGACAAAAAAATTGTTCATCATATCCGTAACATGGACATACACACGAGATGTAACTCTATTACTGGCAATAGCGATTCTGGTAGTGTTTTCATAACCGTATCGAATACGAATAATCCAAGTAATACCTAAATTTAAGTGAGATTTGTTAAGACCGATATGCATTAGGCGATTTGAATTAAGGAATTTGTTGTTAGTATATCTGAGGGAGGACATCCTTGTCTTACACCACGGTTGATAGGAAATTCATTAGAAAGCATATCCAAGAAACGTGTACGAGCTTTTGAGGTAGAGTAGAGATTATTGAGAAAATCAAAACACTTACCACGTATACCTAATTTATATAGCTTTGTAAGGATATTAAAAATAGGAGCTGAGTCGTATGCTTTTTTAAGGTCAAGAAAAGCAACATAAGTGATAATTATTACAGTCTGAAAGATCACTCTTCTTTGGAATAGAGACAATGGAAGCAGAGTTTCATTTCAAAGGAAAGGAACCATTCCAGATTTTATTGAAAATTAATTTAAGACAGTTTCCAGCAGACTTATATTCTTTTTCTAGTTCTTCGTTACAAAAGAAAGCTTTGAAGAATTCGATTAGGATACCATCGGGACCTGGTGCCTTATTATTCTTTATTGACAGAACAGTATTTCTAATTTCTTCAATAGAGATAGAACCATTAATATCCCTATCCGATTAATATGATTGAAATGGAAGACTCTTTCCCAATAGGAAAGGAGAAGAAATTACATTACCACAAAGGAATTGGCTGTTACCTACTTCTTGAAGGAAAACACATACAGGTTTGAAAATTGAAGTGAAGTAAAAAATCCTGTCCTTTTTCTCCGGATTCCAACCATTGATATTCCAGCAAGTACATAAGTTGAAAAAGGAAGCATTAGAATTTAAGTGACTAAAGTAGAAATCGTCAGAGAGTGGACCAGTGGTGGATTTAATAGAACGTTTATACAGTATAAAAGATATATAGAATAGAGATAGAAAAAGTAAACAAAAGAATGTTAGTAAAAAGAGATTCCTTGGAAAAATCAGGAGTTTCAAAAAAAAAAAAAAAAAATAAAAAAATAAAGAAGACATTACTAGAAATCATATAAAAACCATATATATAAAAAAAAGCAGCGCCCTTCAAAAAAAAAAAATAAAAAATAAAAATAGAGAAAAAATAAAAAGGTTAATTGTGATTAAAAGTAATGATAGCCGCACCCCACAACAAAAACTCAAGAAATAATGGAAGAAATTATAAACTAACAGAAAAAAAATCTATCTAACCAATCAAACTATAAAAATGAAAGAATAAGAGAACATGAAAGAATAAGTACAAGCTTGATTAACAATTGATTATATAAGCTATGAAAATAAAAATAAAATCAAATGTATTCTCAAAATATTAAATACTACACAATCAGAAAGTTTGTAAATTAATATTATGTTATTTAAGTGGTAAAGGTAACTAATATTTAAGATTAGTTGAATATGTAATGAGAATAAGGTTGATAGAACTACTAGAATTAATTGTTGAATGTTGAGGTTGAAATTGTGCTTTTTGTAGATCTGGAATATTTTCATGTTTTTTTTTTTTTTTTTTTTTTTTTTTTTTTTTTTTTTTTTTAACGGCATCAAATATTTTAAACTTTATTATTAATTTAATTAAAATTATAATACATGTAATATAAAAAGTTAAAAATAAAAATAAAATAAAAAAAAAACATGTTTAAATAAACACAAATGAATAAAAATTGGGTATAATGTATTCTAGTAATTTTAATTAAAGTAAGAAAGCCACTATCATACTAAAGTATAATAATTGTATTTGACTTCCAATGGGACACCGAGCCAAAGATCAAAATTTTGTCATGGAACAAAATTATGATCTCCATTGGTTGCGCTGGCCCTCCTGGCCTGTCTTACTGTTTCTTCAGCATCGACGCTCTTGGATGTTGCTTCAAACCTTTGGAACATTGACCATTGCTGGCCAATAGCAAAAGGCATGATTTTGGTTAGAAGTTCCGCGGTTACCGTCAAGAATGGTGTTACTTCATTAGTACCAGATTGAATCTGACACTTGCAAAGTTCTTTCCATTCCCTTGAATCGTAATTGATATTGTTAAAACTTCTTCCCCCAAGAAGGAATTTAAATATTTTACTGCACACACTAGAATAATCATACACATTAATATTCACCGGATTATTAGAACTATTACTATCATTAACTAAATTACTATCTAAATTAGAATTATTATCTTCACTATTGCTATCATTACTAATATTATTATTTCTATTACTACTATTGTTATTATTACTATTTCTATTATTACTATTACTACTATTGTTATTATTACTATTGTTATTATTACTATTGTTACTATTACTATTACTGTTATTGCTATCTCTGCTGACATTATCAATTTCATTATTATTGATAGGACTATTGGAATTACGTTGACTGAAAAAATTTAATAGATAGACTAGAGAATCATAATGTTTAATACGGATATCTCTAAATGTTGGACAATCTAATAACCAATGTTTAATACTTTGAACACCACACTTGCAACATGGACAGTAGTTAGGACAAACTGGATCAACAAATTTGGCAGCTTTGGCAACTCTAGCATCCAACTTGTATCCGCTTCTTGCTTTCAATAGCCAGTAGAAGCCATAGGCAAACTCTGGGTACTCATAACATAATTTAATAAAATCTTTAGTTTCAATAAATTTATTGTCATCATAATATTGCGCTTTGATTGAATTCCCTTTGAGATCTTTCCAATAAAAGTTTTTAACTGCTTTAACATCTCCATGTTTCTTTAGTTTTTTATCAAGTGTCCTACTTGATTTGCACCACGTGTATTTTCTAAATTTAGGAATGTAATTGACAAGGTGTGAGATAATACAATTTGAGTTTTTCCATTTGTTAAAACATCTAACCTGAGCTAACGCACATTTGGCTGACAATGGAGGAATATTCAAATCTTTTGAGATAGAGTATAAAGATATAAACGATACAGCTTTATGAACTCCGGCAACCCATCGTATTCCTTTGTTAACATGCTTCTGAGCAATCCTAGACCTAGCTTTGTTGGATCCAAATAATGATGCAAAGTATGAAACTCTGCTGATTACTTGTGAGTTAAGTACTAGTTTTTTGAAAGGAATAGGAATATTAGGATTTCTTAAGAATTTACTGACTGAGAATAGTCATTTCAAAACCTTGTTATTAAGAGCTTTAATTACTGGTTTAAGGGACAAATTCTTATCAAATGGAACACCAAGATAAGTATAACAATCAGTAGTTGGAATGGGTTGTCCTGCTAAGTAAAATGTTGGATCTCTCTTGTTCTGATTTTCTATTGATTCAGGACGAATCACCATCGTTGAACATTTCTGGATACCAAATTCCATTTCATTATACAATGCCCATTCATTAACTCTTCTAAGCATCTTTTTTAAGCATCCTCTTGTTGGAGCACAAATAACTATATCATCTGCAAAAAGTCCACCACAGCATCGAGTGTCACCTAAACTGACTCCTAGATCTTCGCACTCTCTAAATATATCATTAATAAAGAGATTAAAGAGAATAGGAGAAAGAGGGCAACCTTGACGGACTCCTTTCTTCACATCAAAAGATTTCGAGAATTGTCCATCTAATTTGACATTAGCCTTAGATGTTAAATATATATTTTTGATGAATTGTAAACTCTTACCTCGGATTCCTAAACAATCTAATTTATGGAGAATATTACCGATTGGGACTGAATCGTATGCTTTCCTGAGATCTAAAAAGGCCAAATATGTCTCTTTATTATCTAATTGACGTCTACGGCATATTTCTTGGATTGAAATGAAAAGACTGATACTTTCTTCCTTTTTTCGAAAACCAAATTGTTCAGGTCTAATGAAATTATTCTTTAAACCATATTCTGAGATTCTAGTGGTGACAATTTTGGAAATCAACTTAATACCATTATTGATAAGTGATATACCTCGATAGTTATCACAATCTGTCAAATCTCCCTTCTTAGGAATAGAAACAATACTGGATTCATTCCATGAGTTGGGGAAATCTCCATCCCAAATACGGTTAAATAATTTAAGAATAAAATTTAAACCATGAGCATCATTATCTGAAGTAGTATTACCAGAAGAATTATTACCTGTAGCATTATTAGAATCATTACTTGATGGAATTAATGCTTTGTAAAATTCAATTGGAATACCATCTGGACCTGATGCTTTATAATTTGGAGTAGAGAGGATAGCTGACTTGACTTCATCAATACTAATATCTTGGTTGATATCCCACTCATCAAGCATAGGAAGTGAAAAACGTTTATTCGTTGGTTCTTCATACCAATGCTCCAAATCAAGACTTACACCACTTGGATCTGATGCAAGATTTTCGAAATGATCATGCCACACTTCTAGTTGTTCTTCCGTAGCAACAACTAATTCTCCATTTTTATTTTTAATTGGTTGAGCAATAAAGAAAGAATCTTTTCCAATTTTTGCAGTTTTCTTGATCCATTTCCAGGCCTTCTTAGGATTATGACTCTTCATATACTCACATCCTGTTTTAATCCAATGAAGATATTCTTGCTTCCTAAATTCATTACATCTTTTGTGGATGTAATCAATGAGTTTACGGTAGATTTTAATTCTTTTAATAAATTCATCTATATCATAAATTCTTTCTTTTTTAAATCTCTTATACAACTTCATTTTGATTTTTTGGAGATTAAAAATTTGTTGTGAAATATGAAATGAAGACTTTATAACATTATTTGCTGAGGTAATACTGAGCTCGTCTGCAATTGAAAAAGCAGTTGAAGTAAACTCTTTGGAAAGTTCATCTGTAGAAACATTAGGATCGTTGAATTTTGCTGAAAGAATTTGAAATTTATTATGACTAAGAATAGATTCCTTTTCCTCAATACATTTTAATCTATTCCATTTCAGAATTTTCTTAGGAACATTAAAGTCATTAGAAAAATCATCCATAGGAATAATTTTACCATTAATAAGAAGTGGCTTATGGTCTGATACAGGATAAAAATTATTTATAAATGATCCTGAGTGAATAAGATCTTTCATCTTCGAATTGATAAGAGCATGGTCAATGTCGGAAGATTGATCACCTCGAGTCCAAGAGATAGTAGACCCTCTAAGCGGAAGAATTTCCCAATCTCCTAATCCATTAGTTGATAACCAGTTGGATAATTTTACTTTAGACATATTAAAATCACCAACAAGAATCGATGGATGGGATGAATGAGTTTGTAACCACAAGCGAACTTCTAACTTTGCATGATCAACATAGATGTTGTGATGACTATGAGGCATATAAACATTTCCAATCGAGCATTTGAATCTATTCCAGAGACTAAAAGTATAAATAGAAATAATATACTTTCCAGAGAAGTTTTCAAGTGAGGCTTGACACAAATTGTGAAAACCTAAATATAAACCTCTCATTCCCGGAACTGATTCGTCAGCTTTCTTGAAAAAGTGTCTATAGTTTCGCAAAGTAACACGACAAGGATAATCTGTATTCGATCCAGAACCATTACCAGTTTCTTGGAAACATAAGAATAATGGTTTGAAAATAGCTGTGAAATAGCTAATACTATCTCTCTTTTCGTGATTCCACCCATTGGTGTTCCAACTAAGACAAAAAGAAAAGTTATCAGGCTTGTTGGATGAGGATGAGGAAGAATCGTTGCTATTATTACTATTATTAAAGTCATCATTATTAATGGATGATGCATCAGAGGAATAAGTAGAACTATTACTAGATGGCTGTGAAGCTGAAGAACTATCAACTATTGAACTGTTATCAGAGTTGATAGAACTATTAGAATTAATTGTTGAATGTTGAGATTGAAATTGTGTTTGCTGTAGATCTGGAATATTTTCATGATGGGAAACTTGTTGAAGATCTTGTTGAAGATCTTGTTGAAGATCGGATTGTTGATGAGATTGTTGAACTGATTGTTGAAATGATTGTTGAATAGAATGTTGATGTTTATTAGAAACTAAAATTTTACGTTTGAGAGTGGAAAAAGTGTATTTGTGATTCCTTCTACTACGAGCTGAAAAGGAAATTGAGGTAACTGAAAGTTTCTTCTTTAACATGTGTAAGATTTTAATACAATCTTTTGATGAACCATGAACCTTGACTAAGAAAAAGTGATCATTGAAAGTTTGAAAATATTTAACACTAATAACTGAATTAAATTTATCTTCTAGAATAACCTCGAGTTTTTCCCATAGCATATTTACTGACCATGATCGAATACCACGGATAAAGAAGGAGCGAATATCATCTAAGGGGATACCATAAGACCGGGTACCACGTCTGATATAATTCTTGTCTTTAATATAAAGGACTGACATGATAATAAATTCTAATTAAAAAATATTGAATATAAAATAAATACTAATAAAAATTACAAATATAACGTATATGGAAAAAAATCTGTCTCTCTCTCTCTTCTTAAAAGTACTGGATAGAACAAAAATTGTTACGATGCTTTGTTTAAAGTTTCTTTTTTTTGAATTCTAGTTGTAAATTTTCTTTAAAAATTCTAGTTTTGGTTTGTTGTTAGTAAATTCGATTCGCTTTTTGACACTAAACTTGTTTGACTTTACTTTTCATTAAATATTTAAATTGGTAAAAAATTTGAATCAAGAATGTCGACACCAGAAAGCTTGTGAATAGTATTTTTACATGATGTAGAGTGAATCAGTCTCTTACAAGAAACAATACAACAATAGCTACATGAATATAAAAATACAATGCAAATGCTAAAGTTGACTACATTGGATTCTTACAAGAGAAGAGTAGTACTACATGAATACATGAATAAAAGAAAAAATACAGCAACAAAATGTATTACTCTTCTAATTAAATACTATACAAACTTACCTGAAAAATCAAACATTCACTTATTCATTAAATACTTAAATTTGATGAATAAAATGTTTTTTAATCGCTCAGTACCATGAGCTTAGTCCTAATAATTTTCCCTTGAAGACTAACCAAGCATCCATTGCGCAATGCTTGGATTTAATTCTTTCTACTCTCTCAGTACCATGAGCATGAGTAGACCCCCTTGAGAAATTACATTTATTAAATAAATGAAGGCACATTCCTAAGAGGGCACCAAGCATCCATTGCGCAATACTTGGATTTAATTCTTTCTACTCTCTCAGTACCATGAGCATGAGTAGACCCCCTTGAGAAACTACATTTATTAAATAAATGAAGGCACGTTCCCAAGAGGGGATTCAGGACGAATCACCATCGTTGAACATTTCTGAATACCAAATTCCATTTCATTATACAATGCCCATTCATTAACTCTTCTAAACATCTTTTTTAAGCATCCTCTTGTTGGAGCACAAATAACTATATCATCTGCAATTTTATATTCTTTAACAAACAATATTTTATGCTACAAAATCAAAATTTAATATTATATTAATAAATAGCTAAAAAACAACTAATATCTACACCTAAACAACTTTTTTTTATTTACACTAAAATTTCAAGTAAATATCAAAAAATTTAGTTTTATGTTTTGTATTATTTATATTTGATTTTTTGTTTATAATTTTTTTTTATTTAAAATAAATTTATGTGTTGTGAAATATGTATAATTAAAAATTATATTAAAAACAAAAAAAAAAAAAAAAAGAGAAAAGAATAGTAAAAATTATCTATTATATTAATTAAATTGTACAATTATCAAAATTAAGCAAACTTAAATCATTTCATAAATAATTCTTTTCTTCTTATTTTCTTTTTTTCTTTATAAAAAATAAATGAGTTTATAAAAATATAATTTCTTATATTTTATATTTTAATGTTCATTATTTACTATATATTTTATAAGTTAATTATGATCTACGACTAATTTATTCTTGAGCTGGAGTTTCTTCAGCCTTAGCGTTGTTAGCTTCTTCTCTTGGTTGTTGACTAGCTAAAGCAATCTTAATGATTAACTTACGACCTTCAATTTCTAATTCAGTAACTTCGTTAAGGATTTTTTGTTGGTCTTCTTGAGTCTTAGCCTTAATGAAACCGAATCCCTTGCTTCTTCCACTCTTGTAACGAATAACCTTAGCGGATTCAACGTTGTAGTTAGAGAAGGCCTTCTTTAAGTCTTCGTCATCTAACTTGAATGGAAGGTTAGCAACGTAGATGGTAGTTTCGGAAACTTCACCAGTTGGTGGGTTAGACTTACGTGGTCTGTATCTGTAGTAACGTCCACGGCGGTAGTAACGGCCACCACGACCACGACCACGACCACCACGGTAACCACGACCACGTCCTCTGTATCTTGGACGACCTTCGTTTTCACCGTCATTGTCCTATTATTAAAATAAATAAAATTTTTAATATACTTATATTCTAATTGTTCTGATTATAACAAAATAAATACTTACTCTTCTACCACGGTAACCACCACGGTAACCACCTCTTCTGCGGTAACCACGGTAACCACGACCACGGTAACCTCTTCTTCCACCACGGTAACCACCTCTACGTTCTTCTGGACTCTTAGTTTTAGCAATTTCAACATTGATTTGTCTTCCGTCTAATTCCTTCTTGTTGAATTCTTCGACAGCCTTGTTAGCTTCAGCTTCAGTAGCGTATGAAACAAATCCATATCCGAGAGACTTAGTTCCACGAGTAATGATATTAGCATCCTTACTATTTATTTTTAATAATTATAACATAAATTCTAATTAATAACTTTTATATATTCCACTTAATTTTATTGTATAATTATATTAATAGTCTTTACATACACATCACCAGCAGACTTGAAGAAGTCCTTTAATTGATCGTTAGTAGTTTGGAAAGAAATGTTACCAACGAAAACCTTGAAGACGTTTTCTTCAACCTTAGCTTCGGTGTTAGCGGCTTGAGTAGCGTTGTTTTCTTGTTCAGACATTATCCCCTTTTAAAAATTTATAAAATAATGCGTTAAACAATTAATATTTTAATTATAAATGTTTAATTTTACTAAATTATGATCCATTTATTTATAAGCATTTTTTTATTTTTATGCACAATTTTATTTTATTTTGTTTTATTTTTTATTAAATTAAATTCTTTGATCATAACCATCTTTGATCAATTATTTTTTTCTTAAAGATGTTTTCTTAATATTTTTAATTTTATTTTATATTATTATTGTTTTATCTATTCTACTTTATTGACTTCCTTTATTTATTTATTTTTTTTTTACTTTCTTTATATTTTTTATACATATATATTTCAATTTTTTATTTTTCAAAAAAGTTTTTTTATTTATTTATTTTATTTACTTTTATATATTTTACTTTTTTATTTTTTGTTTATTTTTTTTCTACTTTTTTTTTAGAGCATTTAATTTTCCACCTCTCTTTATTTATATATAATAAAAATCGTTCATTTAGAGACTCACTTTTTATCTATTATCTCCTTATAGTTATTGATGGATTAAAAAGAAAAATTTTTTGCTGGATATGGACCAAAAATTTATTTCTCTTTTTTTGTTCTTTATTGATTGAATATTTTAACTTCTGAGAGATTCTATTTTAAAATTTACGAAAACAAAAAAATTTTGTATTTTATATATGAATTTCAATTTTAATTAAATTCCAATATAAAATTTAAATTTAATTAATCTAATGCTCAATATATCAATAATATACCTTTTTTTATTATTACTAATATTTATTGTATTATTATTTTAATAAAAAATAAGGTTATGTACTTATTATATGTATTATAACATAAATTAAAAAAATGAATAATACATAAAATAAAATAATAAATAATAAAATGTAATAAACTATATAATACTATTTTAAATTAACTATTATCAGCCAATTAAATGACAAAATGAAATTGATTAAATTTTATACTATTTATCTATTTATATATAAATTATTTATTTATTAAGGTAATAAAATATAGTTTAATATAAAACTAAATAAATATACTTTTAAAGTTTCTATTGTAACATTTATTATTTATATATTACATATATATTAAGTCAATCTTTAAATATATAAAAATATAATCAAAATAAATAAATTCACACTCATAAGGATTATCCATATATTAGTAAAATTAGTCGTATATAATATAAAATAAAGGAGTTTAATAATATAAACTATAATATTGAATAATAATTAATAATATATGGCAGTAATTAAATGGTGATGATTGATGAATGTCTTTAAATAATAAAAACAAAAAAAAAAAAAGGTATGGTAAAGAATCTAAGGGGGTTAGCTGTCTTTATTGGTTAGGTCGTCAGCAAAGAAAAAAATTGTAAATTAAAGCATAGATTACTAGTAATTATAGTCCATTTTCAATACCATACTAGCATCATGATATTACTATTTAATGATAGAGATTAGATGTATGAGTGATAAATGCTATAATATTGCTTAATAATGCTGATACCAAAACAATGATAACAAATGCATTAAACTAGTACAAAATATCATGTGAAATACATCTTAAACCATTCTTTTATAAAAACATATTTTTATTTAAATTTAATTAAAGTTTCATATTTTACCATAACTGTTACAATTCTCTGGAAATTATTTAAAAAAGAAAAAATAAAGCTTTTATATCTATTCCTATTTAGTAATTCTTGTCTCATAGTTTAATAGTTTTAAATTTATATTACTAGAAAAATGAAAAAAAAGATTTAAATTATATTTTTTTTTAAAAAAGTATTATATATATAGAAATAAAACAATTACTTTTAATATTAAAAAACTATAACTTATTGGTGATGAAATTAAGATTACAAAGACTTTTTATTTTTTTTTATTTGTGTGTATTAACATCAACTATTCTTTTCCTTTAAAAATGTTAATCATCATCAACATGCTTAATAATATATAGCAACCCAAAAATAACAACAAAATTCTAAATAAATTCATTTACTATTTTTAAAGTCAATGTTAAAGCTAAAAGACTAAATGATAAAACTAATTAAAATATAATCAAATTCTTTTTTTTTTATTTTCTTTTTTCTTTTTTTACATATTTTCTTCAAAATAACTTTTATTTTAACAGAGTCTAATTATTGTTTTATATTACCATATGACCAACTAAAAAATAAATGAATATTCTTCAAGATGATTAGTTTCGTATTTAGTTTTATTGTCACACAAATTCTTTGTTAAATAAAAGAAAATAGATAAATAACTTATTAATAAATAAATGAATGAATAACTAAATGAATAATTAATATAATCATCCATTAAAAATATATGTCAATCAAAATTGATGAATAGTAGTATTATAATAGTAATAATAATAAATTAAAGAATTCATAAATTTAAATTGGTAATTGAAAATATTATAAATATATTTATAATAATATAAAAAAAAAATAATTTATTTGCTACAAATATAAGAAGCAATGTATATTATCGTACAAATGTATCAAAATGAAAGTCTAAATAAAATTTAAATATATTTTTTTTCCATGAATTAAACTCTTCGTTTTATAAAGAAAATATACAATTAAAATAAAAATTTGTCTTTTTTTTTTTTTATTAGTATGAATTATTATTATTGTTCAATCCATGTAGATGAGTTATTTAACTGATGAATAATAAATAACTTAATATTCATTTAATTATTTAATTAATTGATTAAATTAATTATTTTTAATTAAATACTTCTTTCAAATTATTCAAATAATTCTAAAATAAAATGAATAAAAAATAGATAAAAAAATTATAAAAACATATTTTTAAATAGAAACGACTTAACAATTAATCTAATTAAAGTAATATTAACTTCAATTTCATAATGATAATAAAATATTAAATATGAATTTTATATTTTATTTAATTATCTACATTTAATTAATTCAGCAATATTTAGGATTAATTTACTATACACATATATAAAAAATAATTAATTAATGATATTAAAGGTTATTATTACAATAATACTTATTTTATTATTTTCGCTGTATATAACAAAGGAATTAATTTTTTTTTTTTTTAAAAAAAAGAAAATAATTGAATATATAAAAGTACATATTAAATTTATTTAAAATTCTTTAATTAAATTTTTTTAACTATTATTTAAAATACTTTTATAATTAAATTTAAAGTTTAAATTTATTTAAATGTAATTAAATTTAAATAATAATGAATGTTATAAAATTTTAATATTTAATGTAATAAATATAAATGAGAGATAAAAGGAAAAATATGTATTATTTTTATATTTATATGTATTAATTAAATAATATGCAAAATTTATATTTTTTGTTCTTTTTTAAATTTCTTTAATGTTATTTCTTTAAATCAAAAATAAATAATAATAATTCATTTATTTTTAATTATAAGAGGAAGGAGAGAAATGATAATAAAAAAATACCATTATTTTAAAAAGCAATTTTAAATGTTGGTTTAAAAGTATACACTTATTACAAATAAACTCTTTTTTTTTTTTTTAAAAAAAGAAAAATGTATTTTTAACTTGTTAAAATTATTTTTTTTTTAAAAAAAGTTATAGAATTTAATGATAAATATTTTATTATTTTATCCATTTTGATTGTAAAATGAAAAATATAAAATATACATTTTTTAAAAATGTAATATAAAAGAATGAAATTTAATACATATATATTTTAATTTTATTTATTGTTAAGATATAGTACAGTTTTTATTTAAATATGATTATATTTAAAACATTTTATAATTCTTTATATTTAATCATTTTCTTAATTTTGAAAAAAAAAAAAAAAACTATTGAATTATTGTTTTATATATTATTAATAATAAAATAATAATATTTTAAAATATTTTTTTATAATATTACTTTTTAAACAACGAATTGTTTTTCTTTTCTTTTTCTTTTCTTTTTCTTTATACTCAGGAGATCATCATAAATTGTGTTCTCTCTTTATTTTTTCATTCAATATTTTTATTCGCATGCATATTTCCTCTGTTAACATTTTATATAATTTTTTATTATGTGGATTATTAATATATAAATGAATTATTTAATATATATTATATTTGTATTTTTGTATTTTAATGATTTTATTTCATGATTTGTAATGATAATTACCTGCTTCTTGACTAGAGGCGGCTTCAAATTCATACGATTTGGTATCATGAGTTCTTTTAATAATAAATTTAATAATAGAATTATTTTTATGATGAGTACGACACATTTCAACTGAACCAATATGATATGAAGTCTATTATTATTATTTATTATTACATTAAAAATAAGAAATAAGAAATATTATAATATGAATTAGTTTAAATTAGCGAAATGAAAAATCAACAATAATTTATTAGTTATTATTTTGTGAGAAAATAGTATTATTATTTTTATATTATTACCTTTTTCAAAAATTTATTTTCATTACTAGTAATGTAAATATATTCACCATCAATAATTAATATACATTCACTTTTTCCCATAAAGTGTCTATAACTGACAGTCCATTGCTATTTTTTTTTTTTTATTATCATGTATATAAAAAGGATATATTGTTAGGTTTAAATTTTTTTTTTTTTTTGGTTAATTTTTTATACTGCTTAATATAAACCTTATAAATAGAGGCATAATCATCTTGACCTAAACCAAGTGAATCAATATTATTTTGATCTTTTTCATCTGGAGGTCTTAAGAAAATATCACCAGCTAAAAATTAAGTAAAAATAAAAATCAATAATAAGAAAAAAAATAAATTAAAATGTTATTAATAGGTGAGATTAATTTTTATGATACATATAATGCATGATAAATATAACTTTTTTTATTAAAAAATAAAAATAAAAATATATTACCTCCTCCACGATCTCTCTTTAGAACACAAATTTCTTGAAGCTTAGCTTGTTCCAAAGTTTTATCTAAAGGTACATCTGTTTTGGTATCTGCCATCTTCAAAACATAATCTTTAATATCATATTTTCTTTTTTGACAAATACTATTAAAGACATCTCTTAAAAGCATATTAGATGGGAATTGCTGAGTTGTTGTTTGCTTTACTTCTAAAGTTGAATAAAGATTAACGCGAATAAAGTAAGTTTTAGATGATCCATCTCCTGTTACAGCAACATCTGCAGCTGGTTTAGAAATATTAGTAATTGATTTAGCTTGCATTGCATTTCTAACAGTAAGATTTTTAGAAACTAAAATATAGAGTTAGTATCAAAAAGTATTAAATAGAAATAATTTGATAACAAAATATTATATTATTTTTTCTCTTATTTTGTACTTCTTTTAACATTAATTCAATTACTATTTATATTTTATATAAATTTTAGTATTAAACATTATTAAATATTTACTTTCAGCTTGAGATGCTTTACAAATAGCAAAAGAATCGAACGCAAATTTTTGAATTTTTCTTGACCTTTCCAAAGCTTTTTTTATTTTTTGATAACAAACAAAAAAAAAAAACACAACATTGATCAATACATATAAATAGTTAATATGCAATTTTAATCAAAATTTTACTAGTTTTATTATATTTTGAAACCTTACCTGGAAAATCTTCGTCAATTTCTCCATCATCTTCTACAATTCTCATATTCCAATATGGAACATCCATATCATCAGTAATCGGTGGTTGTCTTTCTGCTTCATTATATTCATATAAGGAGTAACCAATAACATCTTCTACATTAGCTGTTTTTTTTACCATGATTTCAAGAGGTATTTCTGGATCATCTGAAAATGGTAAATAAATCATTAATTTCATAGAATCAGGATCGCCTTTACCACACTATTTTTTTTTTTTTTTTTTTTAAATAAACATATATTTTATGATACGAAAGTTATTAATAAATATTTAATTCATTATATGTTGATATGTATAATTTGAAGAATTGCATAAATAATATTTTTAATTTATTATTATTATTATTATCATTTTAATATCAATAATTTAAAGAATGAAAATATATATTATTATTTTATTCCATAATATATTCAATAGTGATAATATATTGAATAAATAATAAATAAATAAATAAAAAAAAAAAAGAGAGGAGATATATATAGATATGATTAGTAATGTATAATGTATATATGTATAAATGAATGAATGTTTTAAGGTTATCAATAATTATATATATAATAAAAAAATTACAAAGAATCTATAATCAGCGAATGGATTGGATGAACTGTTGTTTTGTTTAAGAAGTTGTGATAGATTGGAAACCAATGGTTTATTTTTAGGTATTGAACGTCCACCATCAATGGTTAAAAGGTGTTTTTGTTTGATAAATAGATTCTCAGTGATGACTGGTGCTTCCGTTGGTTCTTTTACACTTGAATCATTTGAAGATGAAAGTGAGTCATTGTATTCTCCATCTTCTTCATCATCAAGTTGTAATGAATTAGTAGACCGACATGAATTTGAATCTTCATCATTATTAATGTTGTTATTGTTATTATTATTGTTAATATTAGAATTAGTGATATCATTATCGTCCATTAAATTTTTGGTTTTATTTGTAGTAGAATTAATATAAGAAGTATTAGTATTGGCTTGTGAATTAAGATTCTTATTTATAAGTGTACTGGCATTAATTATATTATTATTTGCGTTTGATTTATCTTGCTCAGCATCCACTTTAATATTACTATCGATTTGCGAAATATTCTTACCTGATTCATTTCTCTGTGGTGGTGGTTGAAGGTTATTGCTACTTGTTTGTGATGACTTTGTTAATTTATTCATTTTTGATAACTGTTGTTGAGAAGGATGTTGGTTTCTTACTGTAGCAGAACCTAAAAAAGGTGAAAAAGATAATTTTCCTTTTTTACTTTGGTATAAATCACTTCCCATCATAGTGATGTTGGGTGAGGAAGAATAGGTATTGTCTTCTGGTGAATTTGAATACACTAAATAATCGTCTTCTGAATATATTGGTAAAGTGACAATTTTTTTAGCTGTCTGATCATTATTTATTAATGCTAATCGCATTTGATAAATTAAATATGAAGGATCGGTTAAAAGACTCATCTTCTATTTATTTACTTTTAATTATTATTATTTAACATTTAGAGTGTTGTATAGTTTATAATAAATATGTGGATATATCTTATAGAATTAATTCAAAATATTGAAATTATTATTGATATATAGATATATACGTTATTTTATATTTCTATTTTTTTGTTTTTACTATTTGACATAAAGAAATAAGTATGATATCTTTTTTTACTTTTTTTTAATTTTATTAAATTATCTTAAAAATTATATTTTATTTATGCATAGGATTAAATGGCAATATAAATTTATTTATTTATATATATATTTATTTTTTTCCTGCTTTATGTTACTTTCAATTGTACTTTGAAGAAATGGTTCCTTACAATTTAAGGCTTTTGAATGAATAAATGAAATATTATGTATACAATAATAATATGTTTAATAATGAAAGAAATAAAGAAATAACAATAGTTAATTAGTATTAATAATGTTTTATTATTTATTGCCTTTTTAAATTACTATTTTTTAAAAAAAGTTTATTAAATTTTTAATGTAAAACATAACTTTTTTATAAATTATATATTATATATATGGGATATTATTTTCAAAAAAAAAAAAAAAATATATTGTATAGTATATATAACCAATAAATATTATAAAATAAGTAGAATAAAAAATAATAATAATAATAATAATAATAATAATAATATTTTTATTTTGGTTAATTCTCAAACTATTATAAAACTAAGTTTCATTTTTACTTTTAGTTTAAAATTTTAAATTTTAGAATGTGAATTTCAATAAACTATTATTTTAATATATATATTTCTTATTAGTAAACTAACTATTTATTATATATATATTACTTTTTATTTAATCATGTTTTATAGTTATTTATATCATGAAAATGAAAACATACTTTAATATTTATTTATATTAGAAATTTCCTCTCACACCTTTTAAATAGTATTCCTCGAAGAAAAGTAACACACTTATAAAATATTAAAATTTTCAATTTTTAATAAAAACTATATATTAAATTTTAAATTTTAAAATTTATTCATTTATATTAATAGATAAATGATACCTTTTTTTTTTTAATTAAATGAATATAATTTTTTAACAAAAAAACTTTAGTTAAAGTTAACTTTAATGCTAATGATTTTAATAATAAATGTATTAAAAGAAAATTTTATTACAATAAAGTTTAGGAAAATTAACAATCTACACTATTAAAAAAGTTTACCTATCAATATTCTATCAATATATATAATTTTAAAATAGATATAATGCTTAATTTTATTTAATAAAATTTTGCAATAATTAGAAAATAGAAAATATTTTTTAAAATATTGTAATTTTTCCATTCAATACCATATATATATGTATTTATATATAGTGAGTTATAATACATTTAAATTATAATATTTAACACTACATCGATTATTTTATTTTATTATCAATTATTAATAAATATTATTAATTTAACTGCTGATTTCCTGATAGCTTAATGTGTTTTTTATATAAATATAATTACTGTTAATAAGAAAAGAAATATATATAATATTTATATATTTTTATTCAATACAGTACAAGTTATTATATATTATTAGGTATAAAGGATAATAAATGAATAAAATTAAATATCTATTATTTTTTGCTTAGGTTATAATTATTATATAATTCTTCAATATCGAATTTGGTTTTTTATTTCATTTTATAAATTAAGTAAAAAGAGAAATTAGTTTACGTTGAATAATAATCAAGTATCTATTCTTCTTCCTATTAAGTTCTAAGATATTTAGGTATAAATTTAGGCTAATTTTGAAGAAGTAACAATTGAGGCAGAGGAAGGAACAGCACAATAACGTTTCCTAGAAAATATTTTATCATTTTTTATTGGTTTGATAGGTGGATGAGGTATGATAGGATTTAAAATAATTTTTTTATTTATTGGGGTAGATGAAAAAGGTAAGTTTATTGAAGGTACTAATGAGGTTAAAGGAAGTGTTAATGGTATTTGAGTATTTGAAGCAATTGGTAAATATTCTTTAGAGGGTGATCTATGAAGAGTAGGGGTAGAGGGTGACCTTGAAATACTTTTTGATTCATTATTATCAGTCATATTATTTATTGACTTATTTCTTGGCATGGATTCACTACTAGGTAGAGAATTATATTTTTTCTTTTTAAGTTTTGTATTTTGTTTACTGGTTCTTTTTTCCTTACTATTTTTTCTGTGATGATAATATACTTTAATGATAGAAGATTTTTCTTTCTCATCTTTTCTATTATCACCATTATCATCGTTACTCTTTAAAGAAAGTTGATTCATATTTATTTTATCATAAAGTGAACTCTCATGATATTGGTTTTTGTAATTTGGAATTGACTTGATTTCTGATATTTCTTCTTTTTCTACAGTTATTATCTCTTCTTTAGTTTCTAATTACATAATACATATTTATTTAATTTATTAGTATAAATATTTTATCTAATATATTAATTCTATATTGATACGATTGCTATTTTTTTATATATAATTTAAATTATATATATCCCTACTTTTAAAGTTTTTATTATTAAAGATTAAATTAAAATTATATTCCTCTTTCTCTTTTTGAATATTATCCTTATTTTTATTTATAAATTATAAAGAGTATAAATGAATATATGAGTTTTTTCCTAATATTTAAAGTATATATAATATATAATATAGTATATAGTAATTATAATATTACAAATAGTTCTTTTGAAGCTTCTTGAAATGCTTTTAAGGTTGGTAATTCTTGGTTTGTAAAATCTTTAATTCTAAGATGATATAATTACATTTATTTTATATTTTTTTTAAAAAAATTTTTAGTATCATTGGTGAATTTTTTTAATTTTTGAAAGTATTAAAATTTTTTATGATTTTTTTAAGGCATACTTTGTTCTATATGATTTTTCATTATCTAGTAAATCGTGGTAGAGATCAATCTTTTTCAAAAGATAGTTTTTTTCTTTTAATAAATGGTGTCTATTAAAATAAAATATATTATAATTTAGTTTTTATTTATTTATTTTTATTTTTGCTATATATATTTTACCTTAGTTCATTAACTATAGGATCAATTGAAAGAAAATTAATTTTTTGAATGGAATCTGATTTTCTATAGTAAATAAAATAAATAAAATAATAGGATGTTTATAATTAATATATTATTTAATATATATATTATTAAACATACTTTTCAAATGTTGAAGCAGGTGATATTTTATCCTTAAGTTTTTCTGTTATAATTGAAGAGAAAAAAAATTAATTTTTTTTTACAAATTTTATATTTTTTGTAAAATTTCATAAAATTAACATTATACCTATATAAGTTTCCTGTTCTTGAAGTTCGTTCTCTTTAATTATATAGTTAACTGTTTAAGTATTAAAAAATTATATATTAATTGTGATAGATTAGATGATATTATTAAAATAAAAATAAAGATATTAATAATAATTTTAATACCAATGTTGTAAGTTGATTCTGGTATAGTATTTTTTTTTAAATTATTTTGTTGTATCTATTCATTATCATTATTATTGCAATTAATATTTTTTTAAAATAAAAAAGTAATAGTTATTTGGAATTTTATGTTTTGTATTTGCAGAATATTTACTTCTTTTAAATTATTTATTAGAAATTTGATTTTATCCTTAAAAATAGCAATTTGAAAGGAAGATCCATGTATAAGTCTATTAAAATCTTTGGATTCAGTTGTCTATAAATGATAATAAATATTAACAGGTATTAATTAATGACATAATGTTTGGAATAATTAAAATAAAAATTATAATAATGAAAAGGTTTTAACGGGTATTATGAATAAAATAATAAATATATAATAATAGTAATAATAAACCTTTTTATTATAAACTTCCTCAGTTTCTGTTCTATACTCTATACGAATTTCTTCTAACAAATAACATTCATTATATAAATCCTATTTCAACATTATATAAATTATTATTTGTATAAATTAATAATAGTTTATTTAAAGGTTGGGATGTTCGTATTAATAGTAATATTTCTTATTTTCCATTTAAAACAATTGAAATGTATAAAAATATAATCAAGTATTCATTCTTCAAAGAATTTTATAATCCAATATAATTTTTATTATTTAAATATATGATATATGGTAATTGGTCTACATTTTATTTTCTTCATATCAGAAAAAAAAAAAAGAAAACCCCCATAAAGGTTTATTTTTTATTATTATTACAGTATTACATAATCATTCTATTAATATTAACCTCAATTTCACTTATTAGTTTTGAACCTAAGATACTTTTAATTTCATCAAGTTCTTGTATAGGTGTTAATTTTGTTATTATTGCCCAAGGTGTATATTCATTATCATTTGTTAAAATATTATAATTCATTTTATTTTATTTTATTTTATTTATTAAAATATAATGACTTTTTTTTTTATCTCAATTTTCCGATTATTAAAATATTACAGTTTCTCATTTTTTTTAAATATATGTGTTATATATATTAATACTTTATTATATCTATAATTACATAGTCATAAAAATTAAATAAATATAATAAATTATAATGAGAAAAAAAAAAAAAAAAAAAGAAAAATAAATAAAAAAAGGAAAAGATGTTTAATTGATAATAAAAGAATAGTATATTTGTACAGATATGATAAAAAGTTATTTATTATAATTTTGAATTAATTATTAACATTTAAAATTATTTTTAGAATTTACTAACTAAACCAAAAACCATAAAAAAGAAAACAAAAAAAAAAAAAATTAAAAAAAAAAGAAACTTTATAAAGTTTTTGATTCTATATGGATTTTTAAATTCATTTTAGTTATATATAATTTTAATATTATAATATATCAGAATCCTAAAACATATGTATTAGAATTTAGTAGTTTATTAATTATTTGAAAATAATGCTTTTTTTTTTCTTTTTTTTTTTTTTAAAAAAAAACTTAAACTACTTATTACACTTTCATTTCAATATTTTTTTTTTTAATTTTCACTTTTTAATAGTAAAATGGATTCTTAACCTATAATAATAACTATTTTAGGGTGTGACAATATAATTTTAATTCTATATATTTTTATATATAAATAATTTCATTAAATTATTTAAACATTTGTAACACTTTTTTTTTTTTTTTTAAAATATAGACATAAAGTAATTTTTTTTTTATTTAATGCAATAATAACAACAACAACAAAAACAATTAAGATTAATGTGATATATTATCATTATTAATTTTACACCATTGTATGAATAAGCATTACATATTTTAAACAAAATTGAATATATTACATTAATTTGAAAGATTGATATTCTATATATAAAGTATATTAATGTATAAATTCACTTTGTTATTTATTAGATGTTAAGCATTAATAAAGTAATGTACATTGTTTATTTTTAATTATTATTATTATTTTTTTTTTTGGTATTATATTCAATAATACTAAATAACATTATTTGTAATTATACAAATTTTATAAGGAGAAAAATAAAGGAATAATATTATATATTTTTATATCCGCTTTATTTTACTGGTAATATTAAGTATTAAACTTTTTAATAATTTAATAATTAAATGAATAGAAATATAATACAAATAAATCTATTAATAAATATCAATGTATAAATACAAATATAGATAAATCAATTCATTTGTATTAAATAACTGTCTCCTATCATAATTAACAAATTATATTATATTATAATAAAAAGGTTATATTTTATTTTAAATGAAAATTATAAAATCCGGAGAATTTTAGTTTTATATATCAAAGTATAAATAAAAATATTTATAATTTAACTTTATAAATATTTAGTTTTATAATAAATAGCAAATTAATAAAAAAAAAAAAAAAAAACAGCAATAACAGAAAAATAGAAAAAGAACTTTACCATTTTTTTAATTTTCATTATATATTATTCATGACTTTTTATGAAATCATGTTTTTTTTTTCTTATTAATTTTAATAATCATTAAATATATTATCAATATATTAGAATATTATTAAAAAATAAATATTAATAAATTTTTATATATATTAATATTATCTAATAAAAGTTTAATTGGTAATAACTAATTTTTTATAAAGAATATAAAAAAATATTTTTCAAAAATAAAAAAAAAAAAAGTGGTTAAAGTCTTAATCATTTTAGTTTATTATAAAAGTTTAAATAATAAACTAAAAGTATTAAACTTAAACGGCACTTAACTTTTATTTTTTTTTTCTATTTATTTATTTTTGAATATATAGAAAAAAAGTAAAATTTATAATAATTGTTTGAATAGTTGTTTAATAATAACTATATTATTATTAAATTCATAATTAATGTTTTGAATTATAAAAAAATATAATTAAAAAATAGCCTTAATAATAAAATATATTATTTTATTAACTTTATTAATAATGTTTTAATAAGATATTATTAGAAATATATATTTTGAAAAACGTATAATAGTATTCTTCTTTTAGTGCCATTGTCAAACTAATAAAAATTTAAATATATGAATTTTTAGTTATTAAATTATCATATACAAAATTATATTCAAAAACCATAATAATACTATATTGTCAGTTAAAAGTGAAACGGAATATCTTTTTAATTGAATAACAAATATATGTAATTGTAAAGATATATATATAAAATTTCAAGTATTAAGTGAATATTATTTTGGCAACTTTCAAATATTATTTAACAAATATTTTGATTTATTTAACAAGGAATAATTATTAATAAAATAATAGTGGCAATAATAATAGTAACAACAACAATAATAATTTTTTATACTCAAGCAATTAAATAAATTAAGTGATTAATAGAAATAAAGTACAATACAAAAGCTTTTAAAAATATATAATAAATAAGAAGCGGACACCACAATATAATATAATAGTAATAAAAATATAATTTTTTTTATATAATTTAAAGTAGATAAAAAATACATATAGTGTTTTTACCTCCTTTTTTTTTTCTGTCAAAAAGAAAATAAATAAATAAATAAATAATTAAAATTTAATTTACCAATGTACAATAAAAAGGGAATAAAACAAAATAAACAAACAAGCAAATAAAAAAAGAAAATTAAAAAACAGAAAAAAAAAAATAAAATAATCTAAAATAAAAATAAAACAGTATTTATAGATATATTCTCATATATAGATAACTGTTATTAAATTTATAAAATACTTGTAAATTTAATTTTGAAATGACTTCATTAATACCGTTATTAAAAAAAGAAAGTCAATATACTCTTGATAAAGAATCATACGAAGGAGATATACAAATGGAAGAAATATACAAACAAAATTTAGTAAATTCAATACCAAAATCAAACAGTGATATAAATGTACATGTTGCTGGAAATAGTAGTAAACGTACATCTGTTGTATCAACACCACCTCCCCCATCGCCAAAGTTAACAAAATTGGCAAATGACAAAAGACGTTCAAAGCGTTTATCCAGACTCTCACAGCAAATATCAATGCAGACTAAATATTTAGCACCTTCAAAGCCAAAAATAAAACGTTGGAAACTTTATGAAGGAAAATCAAAAATGTTTTTACATGGAAGAATTGTTACCGGTAATGATAGTATTTTATTTCTTTTATCGACAAATTTAATTACTGTTCCTTGTATATTATTTATGATATTTGTGTAAGTGTATTATTTAATTCTAAATTCCGGATATGGAAATAGATAGAAATTATAGTTAAATTGTTTATTATTTATAGAGAAAATATTTTTTTTTTAAATAATATTTATTATATTTTTATTTAAATTTAGTATGCCCGAATATAATAGTTTGTTCTTCTATATAATTTTTGCATACCTTACAATTTTTTGTACAGCATCATTATTGAAAACAAGTTGGACTGATCCAGGGGTAAGAAAATAATTTGAATAAATTTCTGGAAAAAAATAATAAAAAATCTAGTTTTCTAGTATTATTTATATTTTTTATTAATGGAATATATTTAAATGTATATATTTTAATTGATATTTAAATAAAGATTTTACCAAGAAATTTGGAACCATTACCAAATGAAGTTCATCTTAATTTTAATAGCAGTAGCTCATCATTAGAAATGCCGGAAAGTTCATATAGCAATTCAGCAAATCTTCGTTATCAAGATACGAACAGCCCATATTCTTCAACATCATATTTAAATAAAAATCAAAATCAGAATACCCTTGCTTCAACTTATCCATTTATTTCACCTGCTAAATCATTTATACCTTCAATGAGAAATATAGTAGTAAATGGCAGAATTGTTAGTCAAAAATTTTGTGATACCTGTAAAATATATAGACCACCTAGATCATTTCATTGTTGTTATTGTGATAATTGCGTGGAGAATTGTGATCATCATTGTCCATGGACAGCAAATTGTATTGGGAAGAGAAACTATCGTTATTTTTACGCCTTTATATGTAGTTCTACTATTTTATCTTTTATTGTTCTTTTTGGATCAATTAATTTTATATATCGTAAAATAAAACAAAAAGGATTAAATGTTAACTTTGATAGTTTAATGACATGCTTAACAGAACATCCTGTTCCATATGTCTTAGCTTTCATTATCATCATAATTGGATGGTTCAATACTTTTATGAGTGGATATCATACTTATCTTATATGCAAAAATATTACTACTCATGAACAATTAAAAGAACAATATATACCAAATACCAATAAAAGCTATTTCACTACCGATAATGTTTTTAAAAATATTCTTTTAGTATTATTTAGACCGGTGGCTCCAGCAAGATATGCAATGAGACAATATATTTCCATACCATCAAAAAACAATGATAGCGCAATTCCAAGTAATTCACCTATTGTTAATCCATTTTTATCTGATCCACCTAATTCCAATTCTAATAATTATTGTGTAAATGTTGGAAGTTAATTCTATTACAATGAAAAGTATAATAAACATTCTCCCTCCCTCCCTCTCTTTTTTTTTTTTTTTATTTTTTTTTAAAAAAATAAAATAAAAATAAAAACAAAATTAATTTATGTAGGCAAATCAAAAGTTTAACATAATATATCGATATTAAAGTTAATATTAAGCTTTTATTTAAGCTAAATCTTTTATTATTATTATTATTTTTTTTTACAGTAATACAAACATACATTTTTTATTTTATTTTATTTTTTTTTTTAATAAAATAATAATATTAAATTGTAAATTATTCATGATTTATAATTACAAAAAAAAAAAAAAATAAGTAAAAGAACTAACATTAAATTAATAATAGTAATAATAATAATAATAATAATAATAATAATAAAAAGGAAAATTATCATCTAATAAATTTTTTATTATAACAATAAACAAAATAAAACAAAAGATATTGTTAATATTAAGAATATAATGTGATATATAACTACTTTTCTCAATATTATATATTAAAATTAGTTAAACTATTATTATTTGACAGATATGTTATTGTTCAATTAGAAATGTTTTTAATTATTATTTCTATTTTTTATTTTATTTTATTTTTTTCATATTCTTATCTTCATAAATGCTGGTTTATATATTTAAAGTTTATTTTCGGAAGGAACTACTAGAGGAATACTCTTTTTAATATATACCTAATACGTCATACATTTTATTAAAGAAATCTATATATTTATTATTAAAACAATAGTTTGATATTTATTATATATTTTATATTAAATAAAGTTTTATTTTTAATTAAAAGATATTGATAATTTTTATTTTTATTACACAATAAAACTTAAAGTAACATTGTATAAGGATTTAAGGAAAAAAAAAATATATGGAATAATAGAGGAATCATATCATTATAATAAGCATTACAATTAAGTGATTTCTAGAAAAATAGTAATGATGAGTAATTCAGAAAATTTAAAAATCATCTCAATTGCAAAAAAGCACCAAAATCGTAGTATGTATAATTATATATTTATAGATAATACCCAGTAAAGAGAAAATAATCAGTTAATTTATAAAAAAGTATTATTTTAATCATTTTTTTTAACTTAATACTTTAAACACAAAATACTCTAAAAAAGTATTTTTGTACAAGGAAAAAACTTCAGTAAGTTTTTATATTATAACATATATAAAATGTATATATATATTTTAAGTAGTCAATTATAATAAAAAAGCATATATTATCATAATGAAAAATATTAACAATTATGTCAATTTATAAAATGAAATAATTATTTTTATTTATCTAATTTTTATCATTACTAGAAATTAGAATTAAACAATGAAACCAATCATATTATATCTATAAGTAATAATATATTAATGACATTGTATAATGTTATAACTTATTTATCAAATGAAAATATTCTTGGAGGGATTGAAAATATACCATCTTCCCTTTTAGTAGCATGTTGGAGTTCAATAAGTGGTGCATATTATTGTATAGCAAAAGGAAATATTGTTAATAATGACATTCAAAATTCTTGGATTAATTTCAATCAATTTTTGTCTTCAAAATCCTCAATACCATTTAATGAAAATAATCATTTTTATGAAGGTATATAAAATTTCTTTATATATATATACTATATATTGTATTCTAAAACATCAAGAAAGATATTTAAATATAAAAATATAATAAAATATTAGGGTATAATATATTTAGAATGGCTTCATTTGAACTTTTTTCTCTTCTTTCTCATTTGAAATCAAATATGAGTAAATTATATTATTTTTATTTAAATTAAATAAAAATGTATACACATTAAATGTTTATATATATATATATATTTATTTCAAATTAAAATTTAAAATTGAATAGAAACAGATAATATATTGAAGGAAAATGAAAACTTTTTTACAAAATATAATAATCTTGAAAAAGCAATAAATCAATTAAAACAAGAAAAATGAATTTTTTATATCAAATAGAAAATGAAATGGATATTAATATTATAGCTCTAATACAGAATAAAACAAACAAACTTTCTCTGTGAATATATATTCAAATAATTATTTCTCACATAAAAATTCATATTTGCCTGACTATCACGAAATAATAATAAAAACAATCATTTATTTATTAATTCAGTTAAAAATATATTTAATGTATATTGTAATATTGAGATATTTTCAATCTAAAAAACAATAAATTTTCTATGTTCTATAAAATAAAATGTATATTTAAAATTTGAATATATTCCATTTTTGTTATTATTATTTAATTTTATAATAAAGAAAATGCTTATTTATTTTTAAAAATAAGACTTATCATATTATTATATATACATATTTTTTGAGTTTAATCATACATCAAATAAGAAAAATTATTTAATTTATATAATAATAATTTAATTTTTTATAATTTTGTAAAAATTATAAAATATTAATGGTTTATTAGGAAAAGAAAAAATAAACAATTTTTTATTTAAAAAAAAAGTGCTTCTTTTTTTATTGATAAGAATGTTAATAAAAAAATAGTAAAAATAAGAAAAAAGAAATAAATAATAATAATAATAGTAATAAAACAATATATAAACAATAGTTATTTTTTTTGGTTTTAGTATCTTGTATATAATTCCTTAGAATAAACTTCTTAAATATTTTATTCTAATGAATAATATTATATAAATATATACTTGTATTTTTTTTTTAAAAAAAAAAAAAACATTTCAATTAGAAATTCAATCTATAGAAAAAAATTCAAATTATAGTTTTATATTTATTTATTTTTTTTCATTACATATATAAATTTTTGAAATGTCTTATATTGTATCTGCACAGAAAGCGACTTCAGTAAATAAAGCTATTTCTGGACATTTTACAAGTTTAAATCAAATAAGTTTGATTATTAGGTGCGTAACAAAATTATATTAAACAAATTATATTCTAGCTAAGAAAAAAAAGTGTTTGTACTAATTATAAAAACTTTAAATGAAGTAAAATCTGTTACTTAGAAATTTATAATGTTAATGAAAATGGATTAATACCTTTAATTACTTCAAGAGTATATGGTCGAATTTCATATATACAATTAATGAAAAGAGTATGCTATTATTATTTTATTATAAAAAATAACTTCTTTTCATTGACTTATATATTTAATAAGAATAAAAAAGAAATTTTTATATTATATTATTATATATATAAAATGACAATTAAATTTTAAATTTTTAATCATCTTAATAATAAATTATTTTTTTTTATGAAATTTTTATCGCTAAATGCATAACTTTTTTTTACATGTGAAAAGCATAATAATACAGATTTATTACTTTTGATTACAGAAACCAATCAATATTGTATACTTTCATATGACGCAGAAAGAGGACGTATCATCACAGAATTTAATGGAAATGCAAATGACATTACAAAAAATGAATCAGAGAATGGTCAGTTATATAGTATTGATCCTAATTCAAGAGTTATTGCTCTTCATTTATACCAAGGTCTTATTCAAATTCTTCCAATTCAAAAGATGTTACAACAATATCGTAATAACAATTCTTTATCATTTAGAAGAGACGATACCCAATCCTTTAATTTAAAGTACTGACAATATTCTATTTTTATACCATGAAGTTATAATAATTTAATATATGTCTATTTTGGTTATATATACAAAAATTATTAAAATGAAATTATCATTTTATTTCATTTTTTCTCATAATTTAAAAATTAATAATTCATATTATATATATATATTGGGTATATTAAGAATAAAAGAATTAGATGTTCATGATATTCAATTTTTACATAATTGCAACAAACCAACACTTGCTATATTATCAAGAGAAAAAGAACATAGTTTTTTATGTACCTATGAAATTTTAGTTGATAAAAAGGAGCTCGATGGTCCAAAGAATTGTACCGAAGTTGAATATGGAGGGAAAATTATTATTCCACTTAAAAATTCAATAGGCTAGTATTATTATTATTATTATTATTTTCTTTTTATATAATAAATAAATAGATAAATAATAATAATGAAAAATAACTAAGAGCAAATAAAAGCAATATAAATAGTTATTCATTGTTAATATTCTTTTCAAATTTTATTATAACATAAACAAAATATTTTATATATACGTATACTTCTTATATAATTTATCGAAATATAATAATAGGTGGTGTACTTATAATTGGTGAAAAATGTATAACATTTTACGATAATAATTTAAATAATTCTTATACTATTCCAATTCATGATGAAATAATAAAGTAATGATTGTCAATTAAAAGAAAATTAAAAATAATATATTATTTCACTAAATATATTAATATCATCCTATTTAATGATTTAATACTTATTATTATTTTTTTGCATGATATTATATATTTTATATTATTATTAATATAAATATAGATACGGGAGAATAGGAGAAGATGATGATTATAGATTTCTTTTATCAGATCCTCTTGGTCAAATATTTTTACTTGTACTATTTATCGATTCCAATAAATTTTTGGGAATGAAAGTAGAAAAAATAGGAGATGTAATTATTATTATTATTATCATCATTATTAAAACTTGTGATACTATAGTCAGCAATAATATAAGTAATGTTTATTTTTCTAACAAGATTTTAATTTTTATTTTCTTAATAATATAATAAAAAGACTACAGTACCTTCTTGTATATCATATATTGATTGTGGATATGTATTTATTGGATCTCATTTTGGAGATTCAAAATTAATCAAACTTCAAACTGAAAAAGTAAATAATAATTATTTTACAGTAGTGGATGAAATGATGAATTTATCACCTATTGTAGATTTTTGTGTTGTTGATATAGATAAACATGGTCAAGTAAGTTTTAATTAATTATTTTTTTCTAAGAGAAATAAAAAAAACATTTTATAGTTATTAGAAAGGCTTATATTTAAATTCTTAAATTAATTTATTTTATATTAAATCAATATAAAAGAGCCAATTAGTTTTATGTTCTGGAGGATATAAAGATGGTACCTTAAGAATTGTAAAGGTTGGTGTTGGTATTAATGAAATTTCCAAACTATCCATCGAAGGTTTAAAAGGAATATTCCAAATAACCACTGCATTTAATTCAAAGTATGCTTTTGGATTAATTTTCTAATATTATATTTTTGTTCATACACAAATCTATATTAGAATTGATAATATTTATTTTTATATTAAAAATTATAAATTATGATTTATATATATATATATATATATTCCTCAATCATTAAATAATACCAACATAATTATATATAAATAAAATAGGCAAGTTTCTTTTGTAGTACTTTCATATTATAAAGCCACAAGATTCTTACAATATAATAATTATAATTTATCCCCGGCTCAAAATATACCATTTGAAAAAGAAGAGACTACAATAGCGATGGCTAATATATTAGATAATAATATTGTTCAGGTATATCATTATTGTAATAACAATTTTCAATTAATATATATATATATTTAATAGAAATAGTAAGTAAATAATCATTAATTTTTTTTTTTTTAAATTATTAAATGATTATATATATATAATTATATGTATGAACATTATATTACAGGTTACATCATCTAAAATAATCTTATATGATAGTTTTTATAATATCCAATCCAAGTGGGATGCTCCAGCTAATAAGAAAATATCTTTATCTGCAATTAATCCCTCACAAATTGTTGTTTCAATAGAAAAAGAGCTTTTTTATTTTACTTTTGAAAATAATCAATTAAATATAAAAAAGTACTAAAAAAAATTATTTTTCATATAAACAATATCATATTATGATTAATCAATTTTTTTTTTTTTTTTTTTTTTATTTTTTATTTAGAGTATTTGTATTTGATAATGAAATTTCATGTCTTGATATTACTCCAACTAATCCAAATAACTTGACATATTCTGATATTTGTTGTATTGGTTTTTGGGAAGAAATTACCTTAAAAATAGTCAACTTAAATACCCTAAAAGTTTTGGATACCTATGAATTAGGAGGGGGTTATTATCTATTTATTATTGTGGTTTTAAAATATACTAATTAACAAAATATTTTATATTAATAATCCTTTTTTTTTTTCTTCTTCTTCTTCTTCATTATATACTATATTAACAACAACAATAATATAATTATATTGGGTAATTAGATTTTATTCCAAGATCTGTTATAACCACCAAATTAGATAACAATATATATGTTTTTGTTTCATTAGGTATGAATAATTCATTATTCATATGTAAAATAATTAAAAAAGTATATTGGTTTTTCTTCTCTATATTATTAAAATCCAACAATCATAATTCTATATTTCAATATATGTTAAATTATAGGTGATGGTCAATTAGTATGCTACTATTTAAATCCTTTAAATAATTCTTTAAAGTTTAGATCAAAATTTTCACTTGGTACTCAACCTATTACTTTAAGACAATTTTATTATAATAATAAAAGCTATATCTTTGCAGCTTCAGATCAACCTACAATTATATATAGTAGTAATAATAATTTGAATTTTTCTAATGTTAATCTGAATGTAAATTTCAATATATATATATATTTTTTATATTTATCTAGTTTATTGCTATTTTAAAAATTAAACCTTTTATTATTTTTTAATATAAAAAATTTATATTTTTTTCAGGATTCTATTTTAGATATTTGCTCATTTAATACTTTTGATTTCGGTGATGCTCTTTGTATTCTAACAAACAAATATATTTTGATTGGATCAATTAATGAAATTCAAAGATTACATGTTCAAACTATTCGATTAGGAGAACATCCAAGACGTGTATGTTATCAAGAATCTTCAAAGACTTTAGGTATTATTTGCATTAAAAATTTAGTATATAAGGAAAGTCATTCCTTTAAAATTTTAGATGATAAAACTTATGAAGGTATAAATTATAATAATAAAAATTAAAAAAAAAATAACAATAATAATTATAAATAATATGTATAAATTTAAATGGATAGATAGATAATATAATCAATATTTAGAATCATCATCATTATATTATAGATAGTTAACACTTAATTTATTTTAATAATATTAATTTAAATTTAAATATTTTAGTATTGGATAGTTTTACTATGGAACAACATGAATATGTACAAAGTTTAATTTCAATGAAATTTTTAAATAGTACTCAAGAATATTATATTGTTGGTACTTCAGAGGTTAATGAAGAAGAAGAAGAGTCAAAATCAGGGAGAATCTTACTATTTTCTGTAACAGTTAATCGACAATTAAGATTAGAACATTCTATAAAAATTAGCGGTTCTCCATGGAAAATGTGTAATTTTAATGGTCATTTATTGACTAGTATAAGAAATATGGTAAAAAAAAAAAAAAAAAAGAAATATTATTTTTAATTTCAATAAATATTTAATATATAAAAACGAATTTTTTTCTTTAATTTTTTAATTATTCTTTAATATATAAAGATTTATATTTATAAATGGGATATTAATGATGAAGGTGATATTAATTTCACCTATTTATGTAGACCTATAACTGGAAAAATTTTACCTATTAATATTTCTACTATGGGTAATCAAATAGCTATTGGTGATTTTATGAAATCATTGACTCTCTACGAATATGACGAAAAAAATAATGAAATTAAAGAAATTGCTTCTGATATTTCAACCCGTTTTACCAGTAGTGTTTGTTTTATTGATGAAGAAACATACATAGGCAGTGATAGTAATTTAAATGTCTTTATTCTTAAAAAGAATGAGAGTCCTCAGGGAGTTCTAGAGAAAAAACAATTAAATTTAATTGGAGAATACCATCTAGGATCTAGTATTAATCAAATTAAAAAAGGTAAAAACGACAAATCTATGCATGTATTTTTACTAGTACCACTAATAATAATAATATTAATATAATTATATTATTCTCTTTTCAACCATTTTATTTTATATGGTAAAAAATATTTTAGCCAAATTAGTTACCGATAGAACCGAAAGTAATGCTATTACCAAAGACGAATTAATCTATATTACAGCAGATGGAGCCATTGGTATTATTGCACAATTAAAAGAGGATATCTTTACCATATTAAAAAGTTTTGAACAAAATATTTTAAAAATTATTAATAATGTTGGGGAATTTCCATATTATAAGTAAAGTATTAATTATTAATGTAATAATTACTGATTATATAATAGTTATTAAATTTTTATCAATACATATTATTTATGTTAATATTTAAAAAGTTGGAGATCTACTCATTTAGCCAGTGATGAAGCCAATTCATTAAATTTCATTGATGGAGATATTATTGAAAGTTTCTTAGAATTAGATCGAGAAAGCATGCAAAAAATTGCCAATGGTGAAAATGGTGGTACCAAACTAGGTTATACTGTAGATGAGTTAGTAAATTTGGTAGAAAAACTTAAAATTATGTAAGTATTTAAAGAATTTTTTTTTTTTTTTTTTTTTTTTTTTTTGATACTTTAAATATAATGATTTTAAAAATTAATAAATAAATAAATAAAAATTATTAATTTTTTTAATTTTTATATATATATTATAACAACTTTGAAATAGGCATTAAAACCAATTTTTTGTTAAAATGCCCATTAATTTATTTATTAATGATATTGATTATTTGATTTTTTTTTTTTTTTTTTTTTTTTTTAATAGTATAAAGATAAACCACCGACATCATTTTTATAATATTTTAAAATAAATAAAAATTATTTTTTCTTTATTTACAAAATAACTAGAATAAAAAAAAATACCTTTTTTTATTCTTGTTGTTTATTTTTATTTTTATATCACAAAAAAATTTTCTTTCTTATTTACAATATTTCCATAATTTTTTTTTACACACCTTAATAATAAAACAAATTAAATATGTAAAGAATATACGTATACTAAAAATTTTCAATTTTTGATGAAAGATATTTCATTATAAAACTATACTAATTCATTTTTACTATTATTGTTGCTTTTAGTATATTTCAAAAATATGTGTAACTTTTTTTTTTATTATTATATTTCTACATTTTTATTTATTTATTTATTTTTTTTTTTTTTTAAAAAAAAAGACTTATAAATCTAAACGTTGAACATAATCATCCATGTAAAAGCCATTACCAATATCATTCTTTTCTGTACGATCAATTTTAAAACCTAATTTAGCATAAGCAAGATTTGCAGTATTGTTTTTATTAACATTAAGTTCAATAGCTTTTAAGCCAGCCTTTTTTGTTTCTTCAGCAATGAAATTTATCATATGGTGAGAAAGACCTTGTCCTCTTTTTTCTTTATAAATATAAAATTTACTGAGGTACATTATATTTTGCTCAGGTTTTGGATAAAAAGCGAAAAATCCAACATTTTTTCCATCAATTTTAAAGAAATAATAATGATAACCATGTTCAAGTTGTTCTTTTATCGAAGCAACTGATTGGAATTTCTTTATCATATAATCATTTTGTGCTGGACCAATGATAGGATCGTAGTGTTCTTTTACGATTTCACTAGCCATAGTTGACATTTCTTTAATTTTTTCTTCTTGATTTAAAAATAATTCTACAAATTCCATTTTTTTTTTTTTCCTCTCTTTACTTTTCAATAATTTTATCAATAACCTTTATATATACTGATAATATTTTATATTATATAGAATTATAATATATTATATATTAATTATTTACAAGAAAAAAAAAAAAGTTTTCAAATTTCATAAAAAAAATTATTAATATTTATCTTTGAATTTAATAAATTTTCTATTTTTTATATATTATAATATTAAAATAAAAGCTTACTTTTTTTTTTTTTTTAGTTTTATGTTTTATTAAAAAAAAATAATAATAAATCAATTTCTACCTAGTTAACTTTTATTATGAAAAATAAATAAATATTTTTATTTTTTTACTTTAATATTTTAATAAATATAAAATTTTTAATTAATTATTTTGATCAGGATTAAAATAAATTAAATAAAATTTCTCCAAATTGTTAATTTTATTTTTTTTTACTTTTAAAAATAATAATAATAAAAAAAAGAAGTAAAAATAGCAATTCATTTTTACTTGTATTAATATAAAATATAATACAATGATGTTGGTATAATAATAATTAATAATAATTTTATTTATATACTATAAATACAAATATTATATATTATATATAATATTTATGGGAACTGTAATAATGAAATGTAAAACGGGTAGAATCATCTAATAAAAATAAAAAAAAAAAAAAAAAAAGAAAAAGAATACAAATTCATAATTATAAATGTGTTTGTATTCTTTTTATAAGTCATTATAAATGTATTTGTAATGACTTAAAAAAAAATTGATTGAATTTTCTTATATATATCTTATGATTTTCTTTATTACTATATCTATAAGAAAAAAAAAAAGTTTTTTTCAGAAACATTTTTATTGTATGAATGAATGTTGAATGTCGCTTTTAAATAAAATAAATTTTGATATTATTTAATAGTTTTTTATTATTTATATGTATGTATGTAAATAAGAAACTATTGTTTTTTAATCTCAATCTTTTCATTAATATAAGAGATTCCACAGATATAATAAAAGAACTATTTTTTGGTAGTTTTTAATTTGTGATATATAAAGAGCAATAATTTAAAAATACATGATTAGATATCTTTTATAATGTATTTTATGTTATATTAACAGTGAATATAAGAGAGTACTTACATAAAAGATTATTTGTATTATACCATAAAAATTAAAAGTATCATAAAAGAATGAAGAGACACTAGGAACATTTTCATCAGAAGGGGAATTACCACTAAAAACATAAAGCATAAGCATGACAGCTAAGAGTGAAAAGATAGCTAACATTACAGAGAAAGTATAAAAAATCAAAAATACTAAAAAGCTATATTTGAATTGCTTGATAAGAGAAAGATTATTCTATCAAAAAATATTATAGTAATTATAATATTAGCTAATAAATAAAAATTCATTATATCTCTGCATCAAAAATAATAAATAAGCATCAATAAATTCTATTTTGCTAAAATTAAAATAATATTTTTTTTTTTTGTTATTTTTTTTATTTTATTTTTGAAATAAGAGGAAAGAAAGAAAGGGGAAAAAAAGTAAACGTACCTTAAAAATGCCGAAAATAAAAATTCCGATAGAACCTAATGCTATACCATAAGGAATTAAAACTAAAAAATTTTTCTTGGCTGTAAAATTTTTTATTAGCATAATAATTAATTCTATCTGTAGTTATTATTTTCCCAAAGACATTATATTTAAGAATATATTTATTTGACATGTTGAAATTTCAAATTTCAAATTATTAATATAAATAAATTTAAGAATTAATATTAATATAATAGAGAATATTTTATAAAATAGTAATATTTGTATTTTATTAATTATATTATTTTTTTTGTTCTTCATTTATTTTATTTAATTTAATTCATGTTTTTATTTTTTTTTTTAAAAAAAAAAGAAAAGAAAAGAAAAAAGAATAGTTGATGTATTACTAATATTATAAGGGATAATATTTTGATATTTCTTTCTGTTTTATAGTTTTTGAATATAATATTTTTGATATTTGAGGAGTTTTTTTCTTCTATTTTATTAACATTTTTGGAGTTATCTTTGTCTTCCTTTTCATTAAACATTTTTATTTATTTATTGTATAAGTAAAAGTAATTTAATATTTTATATATTATTTGAAATGTTAATTTAGTTTTATTTTTATAAAAAGAATTTTTTTTTTTTTGTATTTGTTCAGTATGAACATTAATGAAATGTATATAACAAAACTACTAATACAATAAGTAATGAATATAATGATAGCCTATTTATTTACTTTTTTTATTTATTTATTTATTTTATTTATTTATTTATTATATTTATTTATAATTTTATTATATACGTTTTTTCTATTTTGAATATATTTGTACATTTATTGTATTTAGATTCATTAATGTATATAAATATTTAATGTGTATTAATATTTCATGTATATATAATCAGTATCAATATCAAAAATTCGTGTCAGCTAGAGTCAAAGAATATTTAATAAATATATATGATATTTTTTTTTTTTTTATATTATTTATATATTTATCGAACACGGAATGGCAAGAGAAGAGAGCTTGATTGCTCGGAGCAATGCCTGTAGTATTCGATATATTATGATTTATATATTCTTTTATATAATTTTTTTAAAAAAAAAATTATAAAGCTGTACTGATTTTATATATATGAAATATTAATATTGTTTTTTTTTAAAAATCTTTATATGTTTATGGTTAACATAAATTCTTACTTTCAACCCATCCATATCTAGTTAAATAACCATATTTATTACAGGATGCACAAGTGTTAACAATTTTATAATTTGGTGTTCTATATGTCCTTAAATAACAATCGTAGAATCTGTCAGCTTTAGCTAATATTCTTTCACAATCAACAACTTCTAAATTAATAAAACAATATTTATTATTAGGTATATCTAATTGAGCATATTGTATTACAGAGTTTGGTTTTATACATATTTTTTTGTTAAATGAATCACCATGTATGAATTGAACACTGCTTTTAGTAATTTCACCATGGCCAATTTTACATGCTGGTTTGATATAATTCACCCCAATACCAATATATATCATCACCACTTCATTTTTATAAATGATAGTAAAATTTTTAAAACCTTTGTTATAAAAAATTTGGTAATATATTAAAAAATAAAAATAAAAATAAATTTAATTAACCACAAATAAATAGAACATGGGTATAAATAATTTTAATTAAAAGGAAGGATCATTAATATACGAAAATCCTAGATCAAATATCATCAGGAAACAAAATTATAATTACTATTAATTGTTTCTTTAGCATTAATGATCAAAGTTTTTTCTTTAAATCCTTTAAGCCTTAATTATTGTTGGTCAATAATATAAAGCATTATTTTAGTTTGAAGTTTACCATTTGATCATCACAAATGAAAATAATTAACTGATTTAATTTGATATATGAAAAGTAAGATATTAAATAATAATAATAAAATAAGAAATGTAACAATAATTTATATGTAAGAAAGTAAATGATATATTAGTTTATACATTTTTTATAAACTGAGTCTTATATAATTATTAAATGAATATTTAATTCATTTAACATTCAACATTTCTGCTAACATTTCAAATAATGCTTTTATTTTAATTATAATATTTTGAGAAGAGTACTAGATGTTAGATGCTCCAATTTAAATTATTATTCTTTTATTTTGTTTATTTTATTATTTATTAAAATTATTATTATTATATTGATTTATAATATTTAAAGTTTATTAATATATTAAAATTATTAATATATGATAGATATAAAGATTTGAAATAAAGAAGAAATATTTTCTTTCTTATATACGATTTGTGGCTTGATTCTAGACCACTAAATACTTAATACATTTACATCAATTTAATACAAATACACAAATTGATATATTTGTAAAACAATGTAGTAAATTAATAATATTTAGAAAAGATGTGTATTTTGATATGGGGATTTTTGACCCAGCCCCATCTTAAAAAATGGGAAGCACCTTTTTTAAATCTTGTATAATAAATTTATTTTGATTTTTCAATTGTAAGATTTGCAAGAGGATTATTTCTTCCAGCAGTATTACTACTAATGGCTCTACACTTATAATTTCTGTTAGAATCAGTCATAACAATATTAAAACTAATGATTCTTAAGTTAGCTTTTTAGTTCTTAATAGAAAAGTGTGGTCTCATATAGTCTCAGTACGACAAATTTAAATCTTTTATTTATTAATAGTTATCATTTATTATTAATTAGATATACATGAAAAAAATTTAATTATGTAATGTAATGTATTAATACACTGTTACACAAACAAAAAAAAAAGGTATTTAAAAAAAAGATATTTTATATTATGTTAAATAAAAAGTATAAATTATCGTTATTTAAATCATGTCTAAAGAATTGTTGTCATCATTTAAGAATTATAAAGAAATGGAAATAAAATTCAATATAAAAAGATATTTTATAAGATTCTTTTTTTTTAAAAAAAAAAAAGCATTTCTAATAAGGCGATACTTTTTTTATTTAATAATGAAACAATAAATTAGAATTATACTATTTATATATTATTAGAATATACTCAAACATATAATAAAAGAAATATTTTAAATTCAAATTGTCTTTTTCTTTTTATTATTCATTTATTATAAATATATTAATAATAAATTGTTCATAAAAAAGTTGAGTCTTTTTTTTTTTTTTTTTTTACTTTAAATTCAACTTTTAAAAGATGCATTTGATTTGCATTTTTTCTTTATTTGTTTTATATAAATTTTTATCTTTATAATACTTGTTGCTTTTGATTGAAAGAACTGTTTTTTTTTTTTTTTATGATTCTAAATTATTTTTTCTTTGTTATATATTTAAAATTTCTTTTCTTTATTGTTAATAATTAAAAAAGAAAAGAGCAGCATTATTTCATTTTTCTCTTTCCTCAATAATTCTATATTTATTGTAATTTTGTGGAATGATACTTTATAATAAAAAAAAAAAGAAATAAAATCATAAATTATAATATGTTTTTTTTTTTTTCCATTTCGGTTTTTCTTTATTATTATTCTTTAGGTTAAATATAAATTAAATGTGAAAACAGTTAAAACTATTAAAAAAAGGTATTCTTTTCTCGTATACTTTTATATGATAATGTTATGAATTAATTTTTTTATTCATTAATTCAAAAGGGAAAAAAAATTTTTTTACCCTACATATTTGTTACTTAAATATATATATATAAAATTTTTTACAGATATAAAATTAAAATATATAAAAATCTAAACTTATTTTGTTTAATAAAGAGTATGTAAATTAAGCATATGATAAATGCGATGAAAGATTAAAAAAAAGCTGCGTTTATAATATTTTTTTTTTAATCTTAACGAATATTAAAAAAAAAAAAAAGCATTCTATTTCTCTTTTAAAAGAATTTAATTACTTCTTTTAGTTCTGTTTTCTTCTAGTCTTCTTTCATATTCACCAGCTTCACCACTTTCAACTAATTTAATGTATTTACATGTAGCATAATAATATCCAACCTATTTTTTTTAATTGTAAAAATAATATTAATTTATTGGGTTTTCCATATTATAGACAATAAATTAATTATATATAATTAAAATTTACCATAATAATAATGTTGATAATGGCTAAAATAATAAGAAGTATTTTTATAAAAGTACTTAAATCATTCTTAATAGTATGTTCATATTGCTTTCCGTTAATAGTGTTGTAAACTACAGTATCTTTGAATCTTTGAATGATATCATAAATCATTAAGAAAGTTTGGAATATTAAGAAAAGGAAAAAGACAGGTATGAATTGTTTCATAAATGGTAAATTATCCTTTATAATATAAAAAAATAATAATAATAATTAATATATGTTTATAAATATTTTCTACATATTAATAAATTTATTAATTTTATAGAACTACATACCTTATGAATACCAATAAGTAATACAATAAGTGATATTATAACAATGATGTAAATAATAAATATAAATAACATCCATATACTGAAATCATAAAAAATTATGTTTAAGATAATAGCAATAATTAATGAAACCTATAAATAAAATTAATTATTATTATTTATTCAAATTATAATAATTAAATAAAAAGTTAATAAATTATTACTATCATTTTAAATTTATGTGAATAATATTTTTCAAATGATAGTTACAATTATAGAGATAGTAGTAATAACAATTGATGGTTTTAATGGTAAACAGCAGCAAAATAAACAATTATTCAAGCTACAACATCCACTTTCTTCATTATCATCTCTTTTACTATACTTTGCCATTTTGCAATAATTTTATTTTTGAATTGATATTTAAATAAAATATGTAATGTTTTTAAAGAAAAATTTTAATTTAATAGTACTAAATATAATAGATAATATATATGTGTGTGTTGATTTTTTATGAGCTTTTAAAATTAAAAAGAAAATAAATATCAATTATTTTCTAAAATCTTTTTCCTTTTCCTTTTGTATAGTTTTAAAGATATTAATAAAAAGGTTTTATTTTATTATTTATATTAAAAAAATTTCATTTTTATTATTTTTATAAGATTTTACTTTTTTTTTTTAATTAAATTAATTTATTTTATATATTAATAAACTTAATAAAAAAAAAACATTTTTTTTTTAAAAAAAATAATAATTATAATTTCTAATTAATTAAATATTATAATAATAATAAATATGGAATAACAATTAATCTATTCATTTTCATATAATAAACTTTATATTCTAATAAATAATCAAAAATAATAACAACAAATAGCTTTTATATGATCAGTTTTTTTTTTTTAATCCTAGCCTCCAATAATTATATATTGTTGTATTTGTATTTGTATATATATATCATTCTTTAATCCACACAACCATCAACACCATTTTTTTTTTTTTTTACTTTTTCTCTTTCTCATTATAAGTTAGATATAAAAAAAAAAAAAGAAGTCTTTATCTTTGTTGTTTAAGATAAAGATAAGCCACTCGATATTCATTTATTATCATCTTAATTATTATTAATAGTAAAAAAAAAAAGAGAATAAGGAAATAAAATAAAATAAAATCTAAAAAATGATTCGTCAGAATAAATAAACAATATATATATGATTCAATAATATTATATGTTTATATTATATTAATATTATATTATATGCATTTAATTAAATAGTATTGTTTATATATTAAATAATAATCCATGGTTAGAATAATAATGAATAAACTTTTGAAAAGTGTAAAACAAAATTTTATGGCTAAATTAAATACAAGTAAAAATACACAAAATAATGTGACAATTATATATATAATGTATTAAAATGTGATATAAAATATAAATTATTAACCTTAATTATTATAAATTTATTAATTTATAATTACAAAAAATCATAAATTTGTTTTCTACAAAATCTTAAGTTAACATAAAAAATGATTGTTGTGGCGTATAATTATATTAATTTATATCACGCACATCACGTGAACATACAAATAAATGATGTTTCTTGTTTTATTAATGTTTCTATATTTATTTTATATATTATTATTAATATTATTATATTTATATTATTACTAGTTCGTTCTAAATTAAATTTTATATTAATTATTCTTGGTTATTAAGACTTTCATTGTGAAAACTATTGACACTCCATAAAACAGCAGTATTAATAAGAGATTAGACTCTTCTAGTTCTATTTTTGTTGGAACCAAGTAATGAAGCATAATAAGAGACTTTGCATGAATTACTATACTTTTTAAGCCAATAGGAACACAATTGTTGATGAGAAAGCTCTTAAAAATAATAAGGATTTCTGAACTTATATCATCAGCCGATAGGCTATCACAATTAGCTTCAAGTTCGGAAACTAGAACAGCAAAGCAATTACTAGTAAGAATTCAGAACACTTTGTGTTACAGATATGACTTGACTACTTAAAGGCCTTTTTAGGTTTTTTGAATCCATCAAAAGAGTCTTTTTACAAGAATATGCGATTTTCCTGGATTGAAGCTTTGGTAACAAAATGTTAGAAGAAAAAAGGAGTTAATACTTATCATAAGAGTCCATAATAAACCTAATAAAATAATACAAATATATAAATATATATATAACATAAATTATAAAAAAGAAATAGAAGAGATAGAAAAAGTATACAAGAAATGTTAGTAGAAAGAGATTCCTTGGAAAATCAAAAGTTTCAAAAAAAATAAAAAAATAAAAAATAACAAATTAACTGAAAAAACAAAACTATCTTACTAATTAACATATAAAGAGTAGAAAGGAATAAAAGAACAAAAAGAATAAGTAATAAATTTATTTAAAAAATGACTATGAAAGTTAAAAAATAAAAATAAAATCAAAAGCATTCAAAATCAGTATTTGATACTACAGAATAAAATAACTGTAAATAGTGGTAAATGCAACTACTATCTAATATAAGTTGAAGGTGTAAGAAAAGTATGATATAACAACTAACACTCAGATTATCAACTCAAAACTATGGTTTGATATCTTTTCTCGCCATGCTTCATAAAAGACAGTCCTCTTTCGCTGCTTTGCAAGGCGACCTCGAAAGAGTCCTTATAATATTTTCCAATAAAGACTAACCAATCATCCATTGCGATTTATTTCTACTCGTTTAGCACCATGAGCTTGAGTATAGCCCCTTGAGAAACTTCATTTATTAAATATATTAAAGTACATTCCCAAGAAGATTGAATAAATTTTAATAGGAATAAATTTATTTATTCATAATATACAAATACTTATTGTTATTATTGTTTTTTTATTTACTGTAAAAAAAGGTTGTTAATTAACAATACTTTTTAATATGTAAAAGGCAAAAGTACTCAAAAAAAGCATATTTAATCTTTCATTATTTTTTATTTTTTTATTCTCATTTAATTTTATTTTTTTTCTAATTTTTATTTTATTTATTATTATTATTATTATAATTTACTTAAAATATATATTTATAATTTTTATAAAAAATTATACTTTTTGTATAAATATTTTCAATATTATTTATTCTAATTTATATGAATATAATATTGTAAAATACGTGATGATGATTTTTTATAATAATAACGATAGTAAAAAAAAATATAACTATAATATAAAAAATAGATTTACTCAGGCATATTTTTTTTATTTTTAATTAAATGATTAAATGATTAAATGATATTATTGCAAAAGTATTAATACTTCAAATGACATAAAAAATTAAATATTATTCTTATTTGTATTTAATTCTGTTTTTATCTCTATTAAATTTTCGACTTCTTTTTTCTCCTTTTCTTTCATTTTATTTTCTTTTGATAATTTATTTTCCAATATTCTTGGAATGTTATTTACTTTTAAATATTTGAATAGATAATATCTAAATAAATCGATTATAGAAGAGCATATATATATGAGAAGAGCAGCTCCGATACCTTTTAATGCTGTCATCCAGGTTGATTCTTTACCAAATTTAGCAAATCTATTTGATAAAAGTTTATGAAATATTGGATGTTCATGAATAAGATATACACTAAATGATATAGAACTACACAAAACAATCAATTTTTGTATTGACTTATTTGTTATATTAATTTGTGAAAAAAGCAAGAAAATGCCTAAAGCTGATAAGATTACGAAAATATTAACGTATGAAAAAAAGTTAATTTCTTTTATAAATATTGTTAGCCATACACAAAGAACTGAAAAAATATACAATATGAGTGAATTAATTTTAGAAATTTTTACTGGATATAATTTAAGGTATGCACCAATGATGTAAAGGCATCCTAACCATAAAGGAGAATATCCTCCCTTTACTTCAAATGCATCGCTATTAATTATTCGAGATAATGAAAATAAAGCTATTATGATAATAATGATATTTCTATGATCTTTCTTAGTTATAGAATGTAACATTTTATTTATATACGGAATGAAGAAATATAAACCAAAATAAGAAGTATAATACCAATATTCTTTACTTGTTGCAGGTAAAAATGTTAATTTTATTAAAAACGGATATGACACTTCATAATACTTTGATAAATATGGAATAAATTTGAATAATATTCCTATGATTGATGAGTAAAAAACTACATTTAACCAAAGTGGAATCATCTTTAAAGCATTACATTTTGTGTTTACTATTAAATAACCAGACACCATACCAAAAATATTTACAGCAGAATAAGCAGCTGCTTTAATTAAAAGAGAAATGGCATAATTTGTAGTACCATCTTTAATATTTGATATAATTCCACCATTTCCATAAGTATGAAGAATAACTACCATAAACATTGAAAGGATCTTCAAAATATCAATTCCATAATTTCTTATTCTTTTTGGTGGTACTTTTACAACTTCCTCCATATTTACTGAATTCTTTAATTATAATTTCAAAAAGCTTTTTTTTTTTTTTTTTAAATATTAAGGAAAAAAAATTTTATTTTATATTAATTTTTAATATAAATTAAACATCATTTGTTAAAATCTAATTTAACTTTGAACTAATCATATTTTTAAATATAGAGGTTTATTAATATAATTTATATTAAAGAACTTCTATATAAATAACTTTTATTATTAAATTTTATTCTATATTTATTTAAATTATGGATTATACATCTAGTCCAATAAAATATATTTCAATACGTTTCAATACATCTTGTTAATATTTATAAACTAATGATATATACCTTAATTATTAAAAATGATATTTACATGAAAAAAAAAACTTAAATAAATATACTTAATACATTATAAAAATTTCAGTTGTAGCATTAATTAAAAGCATGATTTAAAAAAGATTTTATTTTATTAATGTTTCGTTTCTATATATTTTATATTTATTACGTTTATATTTTCACTTATTCTAAATCAATATTAATATATGATACTATATAAATTTAAAATATAAAAATTCTTTTCTTTGTATCCATTAATATTAAAAGAAATAAACTTATACAATTAATTCACGCCATTGCTATGTCACATATATTACATTACCACTCCTAATTTACAATTAAGTTAAAAGCGCCACTTATATTATTTTATTACATGAATTATCATATAGCCACACTTATAGTATAAAAGAAATTATAAATGTATTTTTAATTGTAAATATATACTTTAAAATATTTATAAGTGACTGATATTATTTGTAATAATTGTTAAACATTAATAATTTAACATAAATCTAGAAATATGTAGAATAGAATAGAATTATGTATTACTAATATATTTAGTCATAGAATATTCTCATGATAAATAATACGCCACAATTCTTAGTATAAATAGAGAATAAATTTATGAACTATTTATGTACTTTGTAATTACCTTTTTATTTATTAATAATATTAATAAATAAAGTTTATATTAAAAACAATATTATATTTTTTCTCAGATTAAGAGTCTCACAACTTTCTTATTACCATGGACTACAATTTATTCAAAGGCCCTTCTCTCAATGGATCCAACTTTAAGTAAACAATATCTGTAAAGAAAAATGTCTTTAGCAAATGTAATGTTGACACTAGAAGAATAGATTAGGATATCTATTCTATTACAATAACACAAAAATTTGAAAAATAAAATAAAAAATTGTTTTATAAAATATCTTTTATTATAATAGAAATTTTATTAATAACAATTACATTGATAAAATGATGAAAAATATCTTCTATTTATATTTTTCCTAAATACATTTATATTATATTATAACTATTTATTTAAAATATATTATTATTTAAAATCTACACTAAAATCTTAATTATTAATAAATATTTAAACTATAACTATTTTTAGTAAAATACAATTGGCAATTCAAATTAAGTACTATTCAATTTGAATATGTGCCCATGTATTATTGATATATTAATCATTTATTATTTATCTATTATTTATCTATTTCTATGAAAAAAAACAATACTAAAACTAGGGATTTACATTGAGAATTTTAATTTACTTGTTAAACATTAAAAATAAATTAATGTAAATGTAAAGTCAGACACTAAACCGAATAGATTAGGATATTTAACCTATTACAATAATAACACAAAATAAATATGTTTTATAAAGAATAGTTTATTTTTTATTAATTTATTGTAATAAAATTGTTAGATATCCTAATCTATTCGGTTTAGTGTCTGACTTTACAATAACAATTACCTAACATACATACAAGAGTACGTTAGGATATCTACCAGAGCTACCGGATATTTTGGATAACTACTAGTGTCTTGGTGAACTACCTTATTTTTTTTAAAAATTTATTCTATTATCTTGCTCGACACTGTAACCTACAGAGAGAGTCCGAAGCAACGTTTTAGTATAAATTTTTCTTTTAATTACTTTGGATTAAAAAAAAAATTACTTGCTTGTAATAGTAGCAAGAAACCATCGACAATCTTAATTTTTCATTTAGTGTTTAGTAGGTGAATTGGAAGAATTAATAAATATATTTGATAATTGGAATTTGGAGGAAATGACGGATAGAATAGGGAATGCTGCTGTGAATCATGGAAGCATTATTAATGTTCCACCATTATTCACTGGTAGACAAAGGGAATTAGACGGTTTCTTAACCAGAGTAGAATTGGTTTTCCGAACTCGACCGGCACTGTATAACACAGATAGCGTCCGGGTTGACTTCGTTATTTCCTACTTCTCTGGGAAACCGTTGGAATGGGCTTCATCATTAATGCGGAATAATAGTGGGATATTAAACAATTATGATGAATTTATAGATCGTTTTAGAGCTAATTTCGGATGTGACCGTTATGATACTGTTGTTGCAAATGGTAAATTAGACAACATCCGACAAAAGAAACTTGGATATGTTGTTGATTATATTACCGAGTTTCAAAGAATAAGCCAAAATTCAAACTTTAACGAAAGTGCAAAGATCTATATGTTTCTGAAAGGTTTAAACCCACAGTTAAGAGAAAAGTTGGCTTTTGTTGAAACTAATCCAAATTCCATGGAACAATTAATATCTTCAACAATTTTGGTTGAAGATATGATGAAAAGGAATTCTTTAAGTGAATTCTATTTTAACAATAGGAGTTGCGGGAGATCCTATGGATGTTGATGTTTTTAAAATTAGTGCGGATAGAAAACGGAAGCGTTATGTCAACATTCAAGGATCCAGTAGTCATTATGAGGAGAGATCAAATAATTTTGAAGAAGAAAGAAAAAAGGGTGTTTGTTTTCTTTGCAAACAACCAGGACATTTGAAATTCAATTGTCCTAATAGAGTTAAGCCAAAAAGAGTATTTCGGATTATTAAGGAAAAGACTCCTAGAGTTGTTAATCCAAGGATTTATAAAGTGGGAGTCATGGGTAACAAAAAGGATTTAAATATCATTGATTTTTATTTAAGTACAAATGATGTTCCGGAAGTTAAAGTTAGAGTTTTAGTTGATTCGGGCTCTGAATTAAGTTTTATTAATCCTGAACTTGCTAAAGAAATTGGAATTAATTTTGAAACTATTGAACCTTTCCGAGTTTCAGGAGTTAATAATGGGATTTCTCGTGTAACGGAAAGAAGTGAAAAGTGCATGTTAAGGTGTAGAAATCATTTTGAAACTATTCAATTATATAGTTTGAAAGTTCCTGGTGTCGATGTAATTCTTGGATTACCATGGATTAAAAAGCATGTAAAAGTATAAAATTTAAAACAGATTTTATACTTAAAACAAAACATTTTTTATTAACACAAAAATAAAAAAATAAAACATTAAATTTTTATTTTTAAAAAAACATTTTTATTTAAACTCTTAAAAATATTATTAACTATATAATAGTTAATAATTAAAAAATTAAAAATAACAATTACATCGATTTAATAAACAAAAATTACATGTATTTATATTTTTTCATAATTATTGTAAAGATATAATATATATCTTTAGATTATTTAATAATTAACTATTAATTATTAAATAATAAATTAATATTTATTAAAATTAACTATGAAATTTTTAATATTCAATGGAATAATTTAATAATAAATTATTTTATAATAATTCCGTCAAAATTAAATAAAGATAAATATTTAAATTTAAGGAACAAAAGAATCTTAATTAAATTTAAATATTTCAAATATTTTAAATAATTAAAATATTTTTCAAATACTTTTTATTTAATTTTAGAATAGATTATACTTTTTTATTTAAATTTAGAATAGTTTAATAATTTTAACTTAGTTTTAAAAATAGATTTATTTATATTTCAATAGGAAATATATTAAGAATAGTATTGATAATATTAAATTAATTTATAGAAAATACATGGGCTTTATTCAATTTTGAGTTTACTCAAATTGAATTAAAAGTATAATGAATTAGTTTAGTTTAGTTCTGTTATTTTATTATTTAATTAAATTAGTTTTGTTTATTTTATATTAAATATATGTTTATTTAAATAGAATAATATATTAGAATATAATTATGAAAAAATATAAATACATGTAAATTTTATCAATTGAATCGATGTAATTGTTATTTTATTTCTAACCATTAATAAAGAAGATAATTTTTAAAAAAAGAAACTCCTATTTTTATTTTATCGTGTGTTTAATTGTTTTATTGTTAAATATATAATCTGTTTTAAGATTAATATTTTACAATTATATTCTAATATATTATTCTATTTAAATAAACATATATTTAATATAAAATAAACAACACTAATCTAATTAAATAATAAAATAACAAAACTAAACTAAAACTAATTCATTATACTTTTAATTAAATTTGAGTAAACTAAAATTGAATAAAGCCCATGTATTTTCTATAAATTAATTTAATATTATCAATACTATTCTTAATATATTTCCTATTGAAATATAAATAAATCTATTTTTAAAACTAAGTTAAAATTATTAAACTATTCTAAATTTAAATAAAAAAGTATAATCTATTCTAAAATTAAATAAAAAGTATTTAAAAAATATTTTAATTATTTAAAATATTTGAAATATTTAAATTTAATTAAAATTCTTTTATTCCTTAAACTTAAATATTTATCTTAATTTAAATTTAACGGAATTATTATAAAACAATTTATTATTAAATTATTCCATAAAATTTATTCAAAAATTTTATAATAAGTTTTACTAAATATTAATTTATTATTTAATAATTAATAATTAATTATTAAATAATCTAAAGATATATATTATATCTTTACAAAGCATAATCCTGAGGCTCTTTATGATTCCAAGAAAATCAATTTTAGTTCGGGATATTGCGCCAGACACTGCAATCATGGGAAAAGAAATAGAAGAAGCAAGAAGAAATCCAAAAAGGACAAATTAGACCATGAAGTCCTCGACAAAAGTCTTATGAAGAAATCGACTAAATCTATTAGTCTCTCGGATAATGCAAGCACCTTGATTAAGGAAGATAAGGAATATGTTAAAGGCCGCCTAGTAAGAACTATTAATGATGAAGAAGACAGCGAAGATGACGAAGATAATTATAATAAAAAAGTTAAATGTATAATTAGTAAAATTAGTGAAACATGTAATAGTAATAATAAATGTAATGATAAATGTGAATGTAATGAAAATAGTCATAATTTAAGAGAAACAAAGATTAAAAATAATGAAGTAAATAAAGATAAATTGGTCGCCGTACCAACCCAATATTTAAAATTTAATGAAGTGTTTAATGAAAAAAATTGTGAAGTGTTACCTCCTCATAGACCTTATGATTGTGAAATCAAGCTTAAGGATGATTCGACTTTATTTTATGGACCTTTGTATCCATTAACTGAAGTTGAAAGAGAGGAACTTAAAAAATATATTGATGATAATTTAAACAAAGGTTTTATCAGGAAATCATCATCTCCTGCTGGTGCCCCAATTTTATTTGTTAAAAAGAAGGATGGCTCCCTAAGACTTTGTATCGATTATAGGAAGCTGAATGATATTACAATTCGTAATTCATATCCTTCACCTTTAATTAGTGACCTTTTGGATAGGGTGAAAAATGCAAAGATTTTTACTAAATTAGACCTTAAATCCGCTTATAATCTTGTTCGTATTAAAGAAGGTGATGAATACAAAACGACTTTTCGTACTAGATATGGACATTTTGAATATCTGGTTATGCCTTTTGGATTAAAGAATGCACCTGCAACTTTTCAACACTTCATTAACGATGTCCTTAGTGACTATTTAGACGATTTTGTTATCTCATATATTGATGATATTCTTATTTATTCTAATAATATTGAAGAACATCATGAGCATGTTAAAAAGGTACTTAAGAAACTACTTAAAAATAACCTCTATGTTAAATTAGAAAAATGTGAGTTTGACGTTGAGAAAACCACTTTTCTTGGATATGTCATTTCAAAAGATGGGTTGCAAATGGACGAAAATAAAGTTAAAGCAATTCTCGATTGGCCAGTGCCCAAGAATGTTAAAGAGGTTCAGTCTTTTATTGGTCTTTGTAATTATTACAGAATTTTTATTAAAGACTTTGCTAAAATTGCAAACCCTCTTCACAAACTCACTAGAAAGAATGTTGCTTTTAACTGGGTGAAAGAAGATCAGGACGCTTTTATTTTATTAAAAAATTTGTTCACGTCAGCTCCTATTCTGAAACATGCGGATAGTAATAAACAATTTATTGTAGAAACTGATGCTAGTAATTATGCTGTCGGTGCTATTCTCTCTCAAGAATTTGACGGCTAATTACATCCTATTGCATTTCTTTCTAAAAGTTTGACGAGTTGTCAAAGAAACTATCCTATATATGACAAGGAACTTTTAGCTATTATAGTTGCTCTTGAAGAATGGCGTCACTATTTAGAGGGTGCACGCCATCCGTTCATAATTTATACCGATCATAAGAACTTAACATTTCCCAGAAAACCTGAAATGTTATCTCAGAGACAAATTAGATGGAATTTGTTCTTATCCAGATTTGATTTTAAATTCATTTATAGAGCTGGAAAGAAATCCGGTAAGTCTGATATCCTGTCTCGTAGAAGTGATCATTTAGTGAATGATATTAATCCTGATGTTTCTTGTCTTTCTATTTCGCTCCATCATAGCGATAACAAACCGTTAATCGATTCTATTTTATTAGAACTTAAAAATGACGATTTGTATAATTCCATTGTCAAATTTAAAATGAATGATTCTACAGGAAATGCACCTATTAAAAATATTGATAAAGTTATTTTTGATGATGAAGGATTTTTGCTATATAATAATCTTATTTATGTTCCTAAATCTCTTAGGACAAGAATTTTGGAGCTTCATCAATATTCTGTTGCTGCTGGCCATTTCGGCATTAAGAAAACTGTCGAACTTATTTCCAGAAACTTTTGGTGGCCAAGATTTCATTCAGATGTTAAATCCTTTATTAAATCTTGCGTGACTTGTTGCAAATCCAAAGTCCCCAGACATAAGCCTTATGGGTTGTTATCCCCTTTGGACACTCCTAGTAGGCCTTGGTCTGATATCTCTATTGATTTTATTGTTGATCTTCCTAAGTCCAGAGATATGACAACTCTTATGGTTGTTGTCGATAGATTTACTAAATTTGCTCACGCTATTCCTTTACGTTGTCTTCCTACCGCTTCGATTGCTGCTGATTGTAACGAGTTTCTACATAAAGAATTTATTAATGTAGGAATTAATAATATTTATATAGAAAAATAAATTTTGTATTCCCTATAAGTCAATGAATTTATTTATTTAAAATAATTTTTTATTATTATTAAATTTTTTAAAAATAAAGATTTAAATTTAAAAGTTAATAAAAACACAACTATTTAATTTTTGATTCACATCACTTCTATTTATACTTTTTCTAAATCTGATGTGGCTAAATTAAAAATTAAATTTTCTTTCTAAATTATTCTTTAAATTAATTAAAAATTACATAAAATGAATCCTGTGATAAAAATACATAAAATATTTAATTTTTCGAATATTCGAACTTATTCTTTTTCGAATAAGTTCTATAAGTTTCTATGAGTCATAAATTAAATTTGTTAAATAAATAATTTAAAATAAATTTTGAATCAAGGTGTGAGTCGAACCCGAGTGATCCAGATTAATGTCTTAAATACTAACTATTAAGACAATATTAATTTTCTAATAGATTGATACGTAGAAAAATATTGTAAAATATTTTATTCTAAGTTCAGGTTTGTATACACTAAATCAAACTAACACTAGTTATAAATTTATTTATTATTAAACTTTATTTACTTATTAAATTATATTAAACTAAACTAAACTAAAACAACCGTTGACTACTTTACCGTGAAGGTTATTTCACCAGAGCCCTCACTAGGTAATCAATTATTAACTAATTAAACTAAAACTATTAATCTAAACTAACTATATAACTAAACTATACGATTTTCCAACTATCGTTTCAATAGTTGAAAAATTTTCTTTATTTATACTTTTTAAATAAATTGAATAAATTCTAATATACATGTTTTAATATTATAATTTTACATTGTTTACATTTATACATTTATTAAAAGAAATTATTTGTATTAAACTATTTAAATTCAATTTATTTACTAAAGAATTTTCTAAACTTAAAATAAAGTTTTGATTTATTTACTATATGGTTGATTATATTTCAAACATATATTCAATTTATTTATTTCTAATTTTGAGGCTTAGTTTATAAAAAAAAATTTTTTACTATCTAAAATATTTATTGGTTAAAATTTATTTAATTTAAAATTTTATTTTATCATCAAAAACTTTATCTTATCATAAAATTATATTTTACATAAATTTATGTTAATGTATTGTGATATAAATTTTTGTAATTAAAAAATAAAATTTACATAAATTTATGTTAATATATTGTGATATAAATTTTTGTAATTAAAAAATAAAATTTACGGTACATTAATTTAATACATTATACATTATTTTAAATACGTATTAAATACATTATTCTATTAATACAATATTTTACAAATATTATCTTAATTCCATAAATGAATATAGAAAGTGATAATATTTGTATCTAAATGTAAAGATATCAAACGCCTCTGTTTGATATCTTTAATGTAACTTAAGCCACAAGTATTATTGTTTAAGTTACACAAATTATATTCAGAAAAAGAAAATGAGACATAATTTATTTATTAATAATTAAAGTTTAAAACAAAATAAATTATTAGCTTATTTTTAATGTTTAACAAGTAAATTAATATTCTCAATTTAAATCCCTAGTTTTAGTATTGTTTTTTCATAGAAATAAATAAATAATAAATGATTAATATATCAATAATACATGGGCACATATTCAAATTGAATAGTACTTAATTTGAATTGCCAATTGTATTTTACTAAAAATAGTTATAGTTTAAATATTTATTAATAATTAAGATTTTAGTGTAGATTTTAAATAATAATATATAAGAAATAAATAGTTATAATATAATATAAATGTATTTAGGAAAAATATAAATAGAAGATATTTTTCATCATTTTATCGATGTAATTGTTATTATTAAAATTCTATTATAATAAAAGATATTTTTAATAAAACAATTTTTTATTTTTATTTTAAATTTAGTGTTATTGTAATAGAATAGATATCCTAATCTATTCTTTCTGTGTCGCCATTACACTAAAAAAAATATTTAATAAATAAAAATAAAGAAAATAAAAATAAATGATTTTTATACTTGTTCATTTTCAAGTATTAGTTAGTTTTATAAAATAATGTTTATTTAATTATAAATTTTGATATTTAATAACTCTAGTATTATTAAATATATATATATTTTGTTATTAATACATCTCGGTATGTATATGAATATAATTATAAGTATTATTTTAATAAATTTAATATTATTATCTAATTTTGACGGATTATTAGGAACAATTTTAAAATAAAATGATTCTATCACTATTTATACAAAATTATTATTTTAAAGTATAATTATAAACAAATATAAACTATTTAATTTAAAAATAAATAAACAATTAAATAGACAAAAAGTTTACATTTATAATTTTTAATTTAATAATTTTATACAAGTTAATTATTTTAATTTTTAACTATCAGTGTTTTAATATTATTATTATTATTATTATAAATTCATAATTTATAAATTTAATTATTTATCAAGATTGATATAATTTGATAATGTAAAATATTGTATTAGTTAAATGTGTATAATGTATTGAATTAATGTACCGTAAATTTTACAAAAATTTACATCACAATACATTAACATAAATTTATGTAAATTTAATTTTATGATAAGATAAAGTTTTGATGATAAAATAAAATTTTAAAATTAAATAATTTTTAACCAATAAATATTTGAGATAAGAAAAAATTTTTTTTTTATAAACTAAGCCTCAAAATTAGAAATAAATAAATTAAATATATGTTTGAAATATAATCAACCATATAGTAAATAAATCAAAACTTTATTTTAAGTTTAGAAAATTCTTTAGTAAATAAATTGAATTTAAATAGTTTAATACAAATAATTTCTTTTAATAAATGTATAAATGTAAACAATGTAAAATTATAATATTAAAACATGTATATTAGAATTAATTCAATTTATTTAAAAAGTATAAATAAAGAAAATTTCTCAACTATTGAAACGATAGTTGGAAAATAGTAATTAATTACAATTGTATCATTAGTATTAATAATATTAGATTATTAATAAAGCTTATAATAAAACATTTTTTATTTAATTGAAAACTGATTACCTAGCGAAGGCTCTGGTTAAATAACCTTCGTGGTAAAGTAATCAGCAGTTGTCATAGTTTAGAAGATAAAGTTATTATTTAAATAAATAAAAAAGTATTAAAAAAAAAAAAAAAAAAAAAAAATAAATTGGAATTTTTTTTTTGTTTTGTATTGTTGTTTTGTTAGCACAGACCTAAATCCAATAATTTAATTTAAAGGTTAGATTTAAATTAAATATTTTACAGATAATAATCTTAATTTTGAATTTTACTTCAAAAAGTGATTATTATATTATATCTTTTGTTATAACTATATAAGTTATATTGATTAAGATTTAAGATCGTTTTTATAAAAATTAATAAAATTGTTTTGTTAAAACACTAAATTGTTTTATTAGAAACACTTGTTTTTCTAATATTTAAATATTTAAAATTTTATTTATTTAAGTATAAAAGTGATTATTAAAATTATAAAATATTAATCTAACTATATAATATTTCTTTATTAATAATAATAATGATTAAAATAAGAATATTTACATGTATTTATATTTTCTTTTAGATTTAAACTATTTACATTAAAACAATAAAATTAATAACTATTTACAATAAAAGTAATAAAAGTAATTAGAAATAACAATAAAAGAAATAATTAAAAGTTAAAGAATATAAAAAGTTGTTTATTTTACAATTAATTAAAGTAATAATTATTTTTAATGTTTTAATAAAGGTGTTTAATTATATTATTTTATAACATGAATTATTATATTTGTTTACTTTTAAAGTGTAATTTACTAACGAAGTTATTAAATATTTAATTTAACAATTAATTTAACAAAAGTTATATATTTTGATCTCGATTAATTAAAGTTTATTATTTTCTTTCAATAATCAAAATATATGCAGTGTTTAGGATTAATTTTATTTAAGAATTTTGGTAAAGTACTTAATTAAACTATAACTTGTTTTAAGTTACTTTTAGGGTTAACTTAAAAATCAGGTATAATAATAATTTTATATTTATTAATTTCATTATTTATCAGTTTCTCGGCCTTTTAAGAATTAACTTCGTCCCTTGAAGTTAAATTTTGTTCTGGTAGAACGTAAGGAAAAATATTTTTAATATGTACATTTCTATCAAGTAGTTTTCCTGTATGTGGATCTTCAAGTACAACAGTATTAAATTTTTGTTTATTAACAACTTTATAAGGACCATAAAAATAAGGAATTAATTTACTTCTTCCTATTAATCTTATCATAACATAATCACCCGGTTTATAAGTCTTCTTTAAAGCTTTGGATAAACCTATTCTATGTTCCCAATATTGATTAGCATGATTAGAATATTCAGTAGCTTGTTTTACCCAATTTTGATGCCTTAAAAATCTTCTAAAAATATATTCTTCTTCTGTTTCATTAGGATCTTTATAAATATCGGGAAACATTATTTCTAATGGCCATGTGTCTCTTCTACCATATAATAATTCGAAACTACTAAACTTTGTTTTTGAATTTTTGGTAGTTCTAAGTGACCATAATGCAGATGGTAGATATTCATCCCATTCAGATTCATTTTCAATTAAGAGTCTTAAAGCTTTTCCTATTTCTTTGTTTCTATTCTCAATCATACCATTAGATTGTGGGTGATGAGGAGAAACAAAATGAACCCATGATCCATATAAATCAATCATCATTTTAGTAATATCAGAAATAAATGAACTTCCATTATCAGTAACAATTATTTCTGGTGGACCATGTCTTGTTATTACTTCTATTAAAAATTTTATTACTTCTTCTGATTTCATATTTGGAATTGCTTTAGCTTCAACCCATTTAGTGAAATAATCAACAAGGGTAATAATATAAGAATTTCCATGTTTAGTAAGTGGTAATGGGCCAACTATATCTAATCCGACTCTAGTAAATGGTTGTTCAATTGGGGTTATATTATCTTCAGTATTTTTAGGTAAAGGCTTAGGTCTACAAAGTTGACATTTTCTACAGGACTTTACCCACATTCTAACATCATTCCAAATACCAGGCCAATAATAAGATTTTAAAATTCTATTTGTGGTCTTTTCAGCACCTTCATGACCAACAGAATGAGCACGACTAATAATATCTTTTTTATCTTCATCTTTATAAATAACTTTAAGATATAATTCATCTTTTTTATAATAAAGAGTATTATCAACAACTTGATAATTTTTAGTAAAATATTTTTTTATTCCTTCAGGTAGGTCTAAATCTCTTGGATTAAAATCAGACAAAATTGCATAAGCACAATTTACTATTTCATCAGAATTTTTAGAAGGTAATCTTGAAAGGGCATCAGCAAAAACATTTTTCTTTCCTTTATCATATTTTAATTCAATTTTATATTTATTAAATTCTTCAATCCATCTTGCATGTCTACCTTTTGATGGAATATTCTTTTTATAGAATCCAAGTAATGGTTTATGATCGGTAATTAATATGGTAGGATTTTTATTACTTATAATATATTGACGAAATTGTAGAATTGCATAATAAATAGCTAATCCTTCAAGGTCAGTAACAGAATAATTCTTTTCTGAAGTAGATAAAGTACGACTAATACAACAAATTGGATGTTCCAATTTGTCCCCCTCCACCTGTAAGAGTACAGCACCAATGCCATTAGTTGATGCATCAGTACGAATAATAAATTCTTTATCAAAATCAGGATAACTTAAAATAGGATCACTTAATAGACATTGTCGGATATCTTCAAAAGCATTATTACATTCTTGTGACCAAATATATTCTTGGTCTTTCTTTAATAAATTAAAAAGAGAGCTTGCTCTAATAGAAAAATTTTGAACAAATTTGCGGTAGTAACTAGCTAAACCTAGGAATGATCTTAGTTCATTAACATTTCTTGGAGCATTCCATAAAGCAATACTTTGAACTTTAGAAGGAACAGTTTTTAATCCGTTAGGTGTAAGTACATGTCCTAGTACTTCTACCTTTTCTTGAAAGAATTTACATTTTTGTAAATTAAGAGAAAGATTATATTTAGATAATATTTCAAAAACTTGTTGTAAATGATAAAGATGTTCTTCTGGTGATTTAGAATAAACAACAATATCATCAATGTAAACAAAAAGACATTTACCAATTAATGGTAAGAGAATCCTATTCATTTCTCGCTGGAAAGTAGCGGGAGCATTAGTTAAACCAAATGGCATTACTTTAAAATTATAATTACCAAATTTCGTTGTAAAAGCAGTTTTTTCAATATCATTTGGGTTCATAGGAATTTGGTGGTAGCCAGAATATAAATCTAAAGCATAAAATATTTTTGCACCATTAACAGAAGATATTAATTCATCAATAAAAGGAAGTGCATAAGAATCCTTAATAGTAATTTCATTAAGTCTTCTATAATCAATACACATTCTCCATTTACCATTTTTCTTTTGTACAAGTAAAACTGGAAATGACCATGGAGAGTGAGAAGGAGTAATTAATCCTTAATATAATTAAACACCTTTATTAAAACATTAAAAATAATTATTACTTTAATTAATTGTAAAATAAACAACTTTTTATATTCTTTAACTTTTAATTATTTCTTTTATTGTTATTTCTAATTACTTTTATTACTTTTATTGTAAATAGTTATTAATTTTATTGTTTTAATGTAAATAGTTTAAATTTAAAAGAAAATATAAATACATGTAAATATTCTTATTTTAATCATCATTATTATTATTATTAAAGAAATATTATATAGTTAGATTAATATTTTATAATTTTAATAATCACTTTTATACATAAATAAATAAAAATTTTAAATATTTAAATATTAGAAAAACAAGTGTTTCTAATAAAACAATTTAGTGTTTTAACAAAACAATTTTATTAATTTTTATAAAAACGATTTTAAATCTTAATCAATATAACTTATATAGTTATAACAAAAGATATAATATAATAATCACTTTTTGAAGTAAAATTCAAAATTAAGATTATTACCAAATTATATCAGATTCGTTACACTGATGCTTTTATTGCTTATGTCTTCCGTTTGCATGGTCTTCCTGATTCCATCATTTCTGATAGAGGCTCGCAATTTACTTCTGATTTTTGGTTAAGACTTTGTGACCTTCTTAATATTAATCATTCATTATCGACTGCTAACCATCCGCAGACAGATGGTCAAACGGAGAGGGTGAACGGCATATTAGAACAATATTTCCGTTGTTTTATAAATAAAAAGCAGAATAACTGGGTTAATCTTATCCCATTTGCTGAATTTGCATATAATAATACTCTACAGCAATCTATAAATCAATCCCCATTCTTTGCTAATTATGGTTTTCATCCAAAGTTCAGCCTAGAAATTCCAACTAATGATAGACCTAGTAGAGCTGAACAAAGAGTAATTGATATAAATGAAAACTTTAAATTATTAAAAGAAAATTTAGAAAAAGCTAAGGAAACATATAAGAAATATGCCGATATGAAAAGAATGATTCCTCCAGAGTTCGAAGTGGGAAAGAAGGTATGGTTATTGAAAGATTCTCCTGGAACCAACTTAAAGAAAAAATTAGCACCTCAAATGCTTGGTCCATTTGAAATTATTGAAAAAGTTAGTTCTCTCGCTTTTAAATTGAAACTTCCAAAGACAATGAGATGTCATCCAGTTTTTCATGTCTCATTGTTAGAACCATACTTTGAAAACGAGTTTAACGATAGGTCTAACCGTAGGAAGAGGAACATTCATCTTAACACAGATTTAATTGAAAAAATTCCAGAGAAAATTGAGAAGATGAAATCTATCAAAGGTGAAACATTTTATAAGTTATCGTGGAAAGGATTTGACAAATCCACCTGGATTTCTGAAGATCAGATTCCAGATAAACAATTAGTACAAGAGTTTGAAAGAAACTCTAAAAAGTCAAAACATAAGTCAAACGACACCTCCATGAAAATTAAAAAGAATAAAGTTGGTAATCTAATCAAGCACAGATACCAACCATTTGTAATTGAAATTCCTTCGAGAAAAGATTCCTTATAAATTAATCTCGCAGGAGCTCGACTTAGAGAGAGAGATTGTAAAGATATCAAACGCCTCTGTTTGATATCTTTAATGTAACTTAAGCCACAAGTATTATTGTTTAAGTTACACAAATTATATTCAGAAAAAGAAAATGAGACATAATTTATTTATTAATAATTAAAGTTTGAAACAAAATAAATTAGTAATTTATTTTTAATGTTTTACAAATAAATTAACTTTCTCAATTTAATTTCTTAGTTTTAGTATTGTTTTTTTCATAGAAATAGATAAATAATATATAAATAATAAATGATTAATATATCAATAATACATGGGCACATATTCAAATTGAATAGTACTTAATTTGAATTGCCAATTGTATTTTACTAAAAATAGTTATAGTTTAAATATTTATTAATAATTAAGATTTTAGTCTAGATTTTAAATAATAATATATTTTAAATAAATAGTTATAATATAATATAAATGTATTTAGGAAAAATATAAATAGAAGATATTTTTCATCATTTTATCAATGTAATTGTAACAACACAAGAGACTCAGGTTAACACAATACTAATTAACTATTTTTTGTATTAATAGTATATTTTATTAATGATTTGATTATTTAATATTATTAATACAAATTAACCTTAATACTAATTCTAAAGACTAAATTTACATGAATTTTATAAATTATTTATATTTACTATTTATAAATATTCTTATTTAATAATTATGAATAAACATTATTCATATTGATTGGTAACTTCAATTATTTAAATAAAAAAGAAGAAATAGAAATAGACAAATATTATGGATTAAATATAGCGATTGCTATATTTAATCCATAATATAGAGAACCCGGAGTCGAAAACATGACAAGTAGGTCAGTGTCCAAAAACCTGACGGCGAAGCCAGCTTGGCAAACCCCGAAATACAATTGATAAATAATGAAATTAATAAATATAAAATTATTATTAAACCTGATTTTTAAGTTAACCCTAAAAGTAACTTAAAACAAGTTATAGTTTAATTAAGTACTTTACCAAAATTCTTAAATAAAATTAATCCTAAACACTGCATATATTTTGATTATTGAAAGAAAATAATAAACTTTAATTAATCGAGATCAAAATATATAACTTTTGTTAAATTAATTGTTAAATTAAATATTTAATAACTTCGTTAGTAAATTACACTTTAAAAGTAAACAAATATAATAATTCATGTTATAAAATAATATAATTAAACACCTTTATTAAAACATTAAAAATAATTATTACTTTAATTAATTGTAAAATAAACAACTTTTTATATTCTTTAACTTTTAATTATTTCTTTTATTGTTATTTCTAATTACTTTTATTACTTTTATTGTAAATAGTTATTAATTTTATTGTTTTAATGTAAATAGTTTAAATCTAAAAGAAAATATAAATACATGTAAATATTCTTATTTTAATCATTATTATTATTATTATTAAAGAAATATTATATAGTTAGATTAATATTTTATAATTTTAATAATCACTTTTATACATAAATAAATAAAAATTTTAAATATTTAAATATTAGAAAAACAAGTGTTTCTAATAAAACAATTTAGTGTTTTAACAAAACAATTTTATTAATTTTTATAAAAACGATTTTAAATCTTAATCAATATAACTTATATAGTTATAACAAAAGATATAATATAATAATCACTTTTTGAAGTAAAATTCAAAATTAAGATTATTATCAAATTATATCACGATTGTGTAAGAAATAATAATTATTTGATATATAATTAATATTTCTTAGTTAAAATCATTAATTATTAATCATTAATTAATGTTATTAATATTAGTTTATTTAAATAATTATTCTCATTTAAATTTATTTTAATTATTTATTTTCACTTAATTTTAATATCTTAAATTACATTTAGCCATTTAATTATATTATTCATTAATATTTTATTTAATATTTTTATTAATTATATTTATTCATTTAATTAATTAATTTAATTAATTACTTTTATTTAACTTTATATTTTTATCAAATATATTTAATTATTTATTTAATTAATTACTTTAAAATAATTATTCATTGTTTAGGAATCGATATTTTAAGGTTTTTTCCAATTTCTAAAATAATTGGTTTTACTTAAAATATACGATGATCAATATGTATAGAATGTTGATCGAACTTTGTTTAGGTTTTTCTTCTAATCTTTTCCTAAAAAAAAAATTATTTTGTTAAGATTAGATAAAATTTTAATTTAAACTTTAAATTTATTAAATAATATAAATAAAGACTCTTGATTCTCTTCTAAGGAATCAAGAGTTATTATTATAAGAAACAAATTATAATAATAAAAGCGTTTTTAATTTTATTTTACTTAACTTAGTTATAATAAAACATATTAACTTATTAAAGTGTAAAATTATTTCTACTCTTATAATAAACTCGAACTTAAAGATAAGTATTAATATTTATTTTCTTTTTATTCTCAATTTATCAATAAATTGTAGTTAATAATTCTATTATATAATAATTTATAATGGAATTATTACAAATTGTTAAGGAATGAACCTAAATAGTTGAATTTGCCAGAATTATAGAAATTCAACCATTAACTATTTATATTCCTTAATGTTGTTTAACTCGATTTTTAAATTATAAAAATTATATCTTTATAATTTTTGTACATTTCTCTATTAATTCTTTATAATTTATTATATAGTTATAATATTCTTTATAGTCAGTAATTATATTTTATTACTATACCTAAGTATAATAACTTATACTTTGAAAAAGTTTAATTGAATTTTATTATTAAAATAATCAATGATATTTTATTAATAATTAAGATTTATTTTATTAATTAACTTTATTATATAATATTCCTAAATTAAAAATATTAAATGAATTTTAACTATAATTTAATTACTAAGAAAGGTAATTGTATCAGGAGTTTGTAGAATAGGTTGAATTATTTTATTATTAAATAAAGTTTGATAAAAATTTTAGAAAAGACAATAGTAAAAATTTATTAAAAATTTATTTAAGAGTTTTTTATTAATAATTTGAATTTAGAATTAAATTTGATTTTTTATTAACATTTAAAAGTGGACTTTTTTATAAGTCAGATAATAAAAGGTTTTATATAAAATTGAAAATAATTCTCAATTGAAGCTTAACTAATTATTTTTTCTTTAACTATTTATACTAAAGCTTCAATTGAGGCTTTACAATTATTTTAATTTTTTATTAACAATAATTACTAATAATTACTAATTAAATAAAAATAATTAATAATAAAAATTATAAAATTAATGTAATGCTGACACAGAAAGAATAGATTAGGATATCTATTCTATTACAATAACACAAAAATTTGAAAAATAAAATAAAAAATTGTTTTATAAAATATCTTTTATTATAATAGAAATTTTATTAATAACAATTACATTGATAAAATGATGAAAAATATTTTCTATTTATATTTTTCCTAAATACATTTATATTATATTATAACTATTTATTTAAAATATATTATTATTTAAAACCTACACTAAAATCTTAATTATTAATAAATATTTAAACTATAACTATTTTAGTAAAATTAAATAGGCAATTCAAATCAAATACTATTTAATTTGAATATGTGCCCATGTATTATTTATATATTAATCATTTATTATTTATATACTATTCATCTTTTTCTATCAAAAAACAATTCTAAAACTAAGAAATTAAATTGAGAAATTTAATTTATTTGTAAAACATTAAAAATAAATTAATAATTTATTTTGTTTCAAACTTTAATTATTAATAAATAAATTATGTCTCATTTTCTTTTTCTGTAATATAAATTGTGTAACTTAAACAATAATACTTGTGGCTTAAGTTACATTAAAGATATCAAGCTGAGGCGTTTGATATCTTTACAATCTCTCTCTCTAAGTCGAGCTCCTGCGAGATTAATTTATAGGGAATCTTTTCTCGAAGGAATTTCAATTACAAATGGTTGGTATCTGTGCTTGATTAGATTACCAACTTTATTCTTTTTAATTTTCATGGAGGTGTCGTTTGACTTATGTTTTGACTTTTTAGAGTTTCTTTCAAACTCTTGTACTAATTGTTTATCTGGAATCTGATCTTCAGAAATCCAGGTGGATTTGTCAAATCCTTTCCACGATAACTTATAAAATGTTTCACCATTAACAGATTTCATCTTCTCAATTTTCTCTGGGATTTTTTCAATCAAATCTGTGTTAAGGTGAATATTTCTCTTCCTACGATTAGACCTATCGTTAAACTCGTTTTCAAAGTATGGTTCTAACAATGAGACATGAAAAACTGGATGACATCTCATTGTCTTTGGAAGTTTCAATTTAAAAGCGAGAGAACTAACTTTTTCAATTATTTCAAATGGACCAAGCATTTGAGGTGCTAATTTTTTCTTTAAGTTGGTTCCAGGAGAATCTTTCAATAACCATACCTTCTTTCCCATTTCGAACTCTGGAGGAATCATTCTTTTCATATCGGCATATTTCTTATATGTTTCCTTAGCTTTTTCTAAATTTTCTTTTAATAATTTAAAGTTTTCATTCATATCAATTACTCTTTGTTCAGCTCTACTAGGTCTATCATTAGCTGGAATTTCTAAGCTGAACTTTGGATGAAAACCATAATTAGCAAAGAATGGGGATTGATTTATAGATTGTTGTAAAGTATTATTATATGCAAATTCAGCAAATGGGATAAGATCAACCCAGTTATTCTGCTTTTTATTTATAAAACAACGGAAATATTGTTCTAATATGCCGTTCACCCTCTCCGTTTGACCATCTGTCTGCGGATGGTTAGCAGTTGATAATGAATGATTGATATTAAGAAGGTCACAAAGTCTTGACCAAAAGTCAGAAGTAAATTGCGAGCCTCTATCAGAAATGATGGAATCAGGAAGACCATACAAACGGAAGACATTAGCAATAAAAGCATCAGCAGCAATCGAAGCAGTAGGAAGACAACGTAAAGGAATGGCGTGAGCAAATTTAGTAAATCTATCGACAACAACAATGAGAGTTGTCATATCTCTGGACTTAGGAAGATCAACAATAAAATCAATAGAAATATCAGACCAGGGCCTACTGGGAGTGTCCAAAGGGGATAACAATCCATAAGGCTTATGTCTGGGGACTTTGGATTTGCAACAAGTCACGCAAGATTTGATAAAAGATTTAACGTCTGAATGAAACCTTGGCCACCAAAAGTTTCTGGAAATCAGTTCAGTGGTTATCTTAATACCGAAATGACCAGCAGCAACAGAATCATGATGAAGTTCCAAAACTCTTGTCCTAAGAGATTTAGGAACATAAATAAGATTATTATATAATAAAAATCCTTCATTATCAATAATAACTTTATCAATATTTTTAATAGGTGCATTACTGTAATGAAGTATATCTAATGATAAGGGTTAGACTAGAAAATCATTAAGGTTAGATTAATGAAAATTTCATAATTATATTTTTATAACCAATCATTAAGTAATTAATTCACTTATCAAATTGTATTAATACAATAAAAACACTCTAAGAAAAAAGATCGCTACCTCAGTGCCTCGTTTATTTGCTTACTTCTAATTTTTTTTTATGGATAACTCTGCTGATTTGAAGAACGGTTTTGATGGCAACCGTCGCTACCTGAAGGGATTCTTAGCCAAAATGGACATGATCTTTATGATCCATCCTGAAATAGGAAGGGACGATGGAGAAAAGGTCTTCTACGTCGTTAGTCGCCTCTACGGGGATGCAATGAATTGGGCTGCTACCTTGATTAACAACCATGATCCTTGCTTACAGGATTATGGCGCCTTTGTTGGAAAGCTGAAGGCTGCTTTTGGTTTTCAGGATATGGTCTATACTGCCAACCAAAAGCTCAAGAAGATCAAACAACATGGCCTATCCAATACTCAAGAGTATATCAAGGAATTTAACTACTATGCTGATGAATCCACTTGGAATGAACAAGCCAAGATGGATGCTTTTGTTGATGGGTTGGACGATAGAATCGCCACCCATATCCTTCAGATGTTTCCTGGCCCTTCTACCTTGATAAACTTACAAACAATAGCCAGTCGTATAGGAAGTAGATTGGCATGCCACCAAGAGGAAATAAACAGAAGATCCAATAGAAGTTTCCGTTCTAAACAAATCTTCCAATCCCGCTCCTCAGAAAGATCTACAAGTAAATCCACTCAGCCCAAGAAGGAAAATAATTTTGGCCCCATTTCAAGTGAAGAACGTAGCCGCCGAATGAAAGAGAATCTCTGCTTATATTGTGGTAAACCTGGTCACCGATTATCTGAATGCCCTATTAGAACCAAAAAGGAAAACCATACTAATAATGCTGGTGTAATGCTGACTCAGAAAGAATAGATTAGGATATCTATTCTATTACAATAACACCAAAAAATTAAATAAAAATAAAATTGTTTTGTTAAAAATATTTTTTATTATAATAGAAATTTTATTAATAACAATTACATCGATGAAATGATGAAAAATATCTTCTATTTATATTTTTCCTAAATACATTTATATTATATTTAACTATTTATTTCTTATATATTATTATTTAAAATCTACACTAAAATCTTAATTATTAATAAATATTTAAACTATAACTATTTTTTAGTAAAATACAATTGGCAATTCAAATTAAGTACTATTCAATTTGAATATGTGCCCATGTATTATTGATATATTAAACATTTAATAATTATATACTAGATGTCTATTTCTATTACAAAACAATACTAAAACTAGGGGTTTGAATTGAGAATTTTAATTTATTGTTAAACATTAAGAATAAATTAATAATTTATTTTGTTTTAAACTTTAATTATTAATAAATAAATTATGTCCCATTTTCTTTTTCTGTAATATAATTCGTGTAACTTAAACAATAATATTTATGGCTTAAGTTACATTAAAGATATCAATCTGTGGCGTTTGATATCTTTACAGCTGGGGTCCATGTTTTGAATGAACAAGAAAAATCCACTCGACTTTCGGATAACTCCTCTTTACCTCAAACGGTTATCGATGTTGATGTTGTTCTTCCATACAAATCTGTCGGAACTAAAGTTCTCTTAGATAGTGGTTCACAATTCTGTTTGATAGACCACGCCTTTGTTAAGGCCCATGAGATCCCTATAATTACCAAAGTAAAATGCCCACAAATTATAGGTATCGGAGGTCACCAAAAGATTATCGGCCAGACTTGGCCTATAACTGTGGAACACATGAATCACTCATGCCAGTTACAATTTTACGTCGTAGAATTGCCTTCTTACTGTTGTATTCTTGGCTCTGATTGGCTAGCCCTTCACAATCCGACAATCAATTTTGCTAGTAAGGACGTTTCCTATCATTCTGAATACTGTAAGGAAAATTGCTTAAGGAAAGAATCTGCTAGCTCTACCACTTCTGAACTCGAAGACCAATCGAAGGACGAAATGTCAGTTGGAAATACACCTGAATACCCTTTCAATGTATTCACTTGTTTAGAAGAACCTGAAGTTGAGTCACCCCAAATTCCAATTCACTACTCTCAACACTCCAAAGTGTTCGAGGAAAGGCTCGCTGATAAACTCCCTCCTCATCGCCCGTACGACTGTGAGATCAACCTGAGACCAAATAGCAACTTGTTTTATGGTCCAATCTACCGACTTACTGAGAAAGAATCAAAGGTATTAGAAGAAACCATTAATGAAAATTTAAAAAAGGGGTTTATCCGCAAATCCAAATCGCCAGCTGGTGCTCCCGTTCTGTTTGTCCCGAAGAAGAGTGGAGAACTTCGTATGTGTATCGACTACCGCCGCTTGAACGAAATCACCATTAGGAACTCGTACCCTCTCCCATTGATCCAAGACATGTTGGATCATCTAGGAAAAGCTTAGGTGTTCTCGAAGCTAGATCTTCGATCCGCCTATAACTTGGTAAGAATCAAAGAAGGCGATGAATATAAGACCGCCTTCACCTGTCAATTTGGCCATTTCGAATATCTGGTAATGCCTTTCGGTCTCAAGAACGCTCCTGCAGTCTTCCAACATTTTATTAACGACGTTCTTGAAGGCATTATCGGTAAATTCGTCTTTTCGTATATTGACGATATTATCATTTTTTCTGATAATATAGCCGAACATCATGAACACGTCAATGAAGTCCTTCGTAGACTCGAAGAAGCCGGACTGTACGCTAAACTTGAAAAATGTCTATTCGACTCTCCTTGTCTTGACTTCCTTGGTCATAGAATCTCTGCCTCTGGTATCGGAATGGATCCTAATAAGGTGAAAGCCATTGCGGAATGGCCGACTCCTAAATCGGTCCATGAACTACAATCTTTCCTAGGCTTAGCCAACTATTATCGTAGATTTATTCCTGCCTATGCTCACCCACTCCACCAACTTTGCAAGAAGAACACCGCCTTCGTTTGGAACGATACCGCTCAAGATGCTTTTGATGCTTTGGTTAAGCATTTTATTAGTCAGCCTATCCTTGCATATCCTGATGTTGACCTACCTTTCGTTGTCGAAACCGATGCAAGTAACTTCGCTATAGGTGCTGTATTGTCTCAAGTCAACAAGTTCGACAATATTCTTCACCCTGTTGCGTTCTTTTCTAGATCCCTTACAAACCCGGAGAAGAACTACCCTATCTATGATAAAGAACTTTTGGCTATCGTCGCGTCCTTAGAAGTGTGGAGACATTTTTTGAAAGGTGCGAATCATCCTTTCAAAATTATATCAGACCACAGAAACCTCCTTTTTCAGAAGAAACCGGAGAAGATGACTCAGAGATTAATTAGATGGTCCCTTTTCCTTGCTGAATTCGATTTTGTCATTGAATATCGCCCTGGTTCCTCGAACGGGAAAACCGATGCCTTGTCAAGAAGACCTGACTATCTTGATCACTCTTGCAATTCCGATTCTAATAACTCTGTCTTTCGTCCCGAAAATTTCAGCTCCTGCTTTGCTTCATCCACTCCTTCTTCTCTTCTTGAAAAAATTGCTCTCTCTTGTAAACTTGACAAATTCTTCATTGAGACTTCTAATCAACTTCTCAATGATAATTGTTCTTCTGACTACAAACTTAGTAACAACGTCCTCCTTTTCCAAGATAAAATCTATGTTCCTAATGATTGCCGAGTTGAAATTCTGTCTTCTTGTCATGACTCCCCTGCTGCCGGCCATTTTGGTATTTCAAAAACTTTATCCTTGATTTCCCGTAACTACTGGTGGCCCAAAATGTATCAGGATGTTAAGGACTATGTCCGTTCTTGTGAGGTCTGCTGTCGTTCGAAATCCTCTAGACATAAACCTTACGGGTTATTATCCACTCTTCCTTTAGGTGAACGTCCCTGGTCTTCCATTGCTATGGATTTTATCACTGACCTCCCCTCTTCTCGTGGATTTACCTGTATCTTCGTTGTCATTGATCGATTGACAAAAATGGCTCACTTTATCCCTCTTGAAAAAGTTCCCACTGCTGAACGTGCTGCCGAAGCTTTCATTAACAACGTCTTCAAACTTCATGGATGCCCCTCCGACATTGTTCTCGACCAAGGTTCTCAGTTCACTTCAAAGTTTTGGAAGAAATTCTTTGCTACCCTCAAGATTGATTTGAAATACTCTTCTGCTTATCACCACCAATCCAATGGCCAGACGGAGAGAGTGAACTCCGTTGTAGAACAATATCTACGCTGCTTCTCAAATTACAAAGGCACTAACTGGATCGAATACTTAAGCCTAGCTGAATTTAGTTACAATAATTCAGTTCAAGAATCTGCAAAACAAACACCCTTCTTCTTGAACTATGGTTTCCATCCTAATTTTAATCCAACAATTCCAACAACAAGTGAAGTTCCAAGAGCTGAAGAATACACAAAAGAATTAAAAGAAATTATCAGCACCCTCAAGAAAAACCTTTCGGAAGCCCAAAAGAAACAAGAACATTTCGCCAATAGACATAGACAACCAGGCCCGTCATTCAAACCAGGAGAAAAGGTATGGTTAATCAATAATAATTTAGTTAAGGGAAATAAAAAATTCACCCCTCGGAAACTCGGTCCCTATGAAATTGAACAACAAATATCAGAAGTCTCATTCAAATTGAAACTCCCTGGTAACATGAAGATTGATCCGGTATTCCATAAATCATCTCTCGAGCCTTACTTCGAAGGGAAAAGTACAAACCGAAAAGTTCAACCTCCACCACCTGTCATTATAAACGAAGAGGAGGAATACGAAGTAGAAGAAATTCTGGACAAAAGAAGACGCTATAACAAAACTCAGTACTTGATCAAATGGAAAGGATATCCTATTTCAGAAGCCTCATGGGAACCCGAAGAAAATCTGAACTGTCCAGCAAAGCTAAGAGAATTCAACAAGACCCATTAAAAAAAAAAAAAAAAAAAAAAAAAAAAAATTATTAGCTTATAAATTCGTCTGGAATCCGAATTTAGAGGAGGAGCTTGTAATGAAGTATATCTAATGATAAGGGTTAGACTAGAAAATCATTAAGGTTAGATTAATGAAAATTTCATAATTATATTTTTATAACCAATCATTAAGTAATTAATTCACTTATCAAATTGTATTAAAAAAAAATAATTTTCATGTATAAAAGAGAGAATAAGAAAGATAAAATAGTTCTTTAGTGTTTTTATTAATAATTGATAAAAATTAGTTTTTTTATTTCGTCTTTAGTTTGATAATACACTGACCTAGCGAGTTAGTCGTATTATAATAATAAATTTAATAAATAAACATTATTAAAAAATATATATATATATTTGATACATTGGAGTGTGTGTGTTTATTATTATAATATTTCGTTACAATTACATGTAGAACCATTCATTTTAAATTGGACAATAGAATTAAACAAATCGTCATTTTTAAGTTCTAATAAAATAGAATCGATTAACGGTTTGTTATCGCTATGATGAAACGAAATAGTAAGACAAGAAACATCAGAATTAATATTATTCTCTAAATGGTCACTTCTACGAGACAGGATATCAGGCTTACCGGATTTCTTTCCAGCTTTATAAATGAGTTTAAAATCAAATCTGGATAAGAACAAATTCCATCTAATTTGTTTCTGAGATAACATTTCAGGTTTTCTAGGAAATGTTAAATTCTTGTGATCAGTATAAATTATGAACGGATGGCGTGCACCTTCTAAATAATGACGCCATTCTTCAAGAGCAACTACAATAGCTAAAAGTTCCTTGTCATATATAGGATAGTTTCTTTGACAACTCGTCAAACTTTTAGAAAGAAATGCAATAGGATGTAATTTGCCATCAAATTCTTGAGAGAGAATAGCACCGACAGCATAATTACTAGCATCAGTTTCTACAATAAATTGATTATTACTATCCGCATGTTTCAGAATAGGAGCTGACGTGAACAGAGATTTTAATAAAATAAAAGCGTCCTGATCTTCTTTCACCCAGTTAAAAGCAACATTCTTTCTAGTGAGTTTGTGAAGAGGGTTTACAATTTTAGCAAAGTCTTTAATAAAAATTCTGTAATAGTTACATAAACCAATAAAAGACTGAACCTCTTTAACATTCTTAGGAACCGGCCAATCGAGAATTGCTTTAACTTTATTTTCATCCATTTGCAATCCATTCTTTGAAATGACATAACCAAGAAAAGTGGTTTTCTCAACATCAAACTCACATTTTTCTAATTTAACATAAAGATTATTTTCAAGTAGTTTCTTAAGTACCTTTTTAACATGCTCATGATGTTCTTCGATATTATTAGAATAAATAAGAATATCATCAATATATGAGATAACAAAATCGTCTAAATAGTCACTAAGAACATCGTTAATAAAGTGTTGAAAAGTTGCAGGTGCATTCTTTAATCCAAAAGGCATAACCAGATATTCAAAATGCCTATATCTAGTACGAAAAGCCGTTTTGTATTCATCACCTTCTTTAATACGAACAAAATTATAAGCGGATTTAAGGTCTAATTTAGTAAAAATCTTATTCCATTTGCTGAATTTGCATATAATAACACTTTACAGCAATCTATAAATCAATCCCCATTCTTTGCTAATTATGGTTTTCATCCAAAGTTCAGCTTGGAAATCCCGGCTAATGATAGACCTAGTAGAGCTGAACAAAGAGTAATTGATATGAATAAAAACTTTAAATTATTAAAAGAAAGCTTAGAAAAAGCAAAAGAAACATATAAGAAATATGCCGATATGAAAAGAATGAGTCCCCCGGAATTTGAAGTGGGAAAGAAGGTATGGTTATTGAAAGATTCTCCGGGAACTAACTTGAAGAAGAAATTAGCACCTCAAATGCTTGGTCCATTTGAAATAATTGAAAAAGTTAGTTCTCTCGCTTTTAAATTGAAACTCCCAAAGACAATGAGATGTCATCCAGTCTTTCATGTCTCATTGTTAGAACCATACTTTGAAAACGAGTTTATAGATAGGTCTAATAGTAGGAAAAGAAATATTCATCTTAACACAGATTTAATTGAAAAAATTCCAGAAAAAATTGAGAAGATGAAATCTGTTAATGGTGAGACATTTTATAAGTTATCGTGGAAAGGATTTGACAAATCCACTTGGGTTTCTGAAGATCAGATCCCGGACAAACAATTAATACAAGAGTTCGAAAGAAACTCTAAAAAGTCAAAACATAAGTTGAATGACTCCTCCATGAGAATAAGAAAGAATAAAGTTGGCAATCTAATTAAGCATAGATACCAACCATTTGTAATTGAAATTCCTTCGAGAAAGGATTCTTTATAAATTAATCTCGCAGGAGCTCGACTTAGAGAGAGAGATTGTAAAGATATCAAACGCCACAGATTGATATCTTTAATGTAACTTAAGCCATAAATATTATTGTTTAAGTTACACGAATTATATTACAGAAAAAGAAAATGGGACATAATTTATTTATTAATAATTAAAGTTTAAAACAAAATAAATTATTAGTTTATTCTTAATGTTTAACAAATAAATTAAAATTCTCAATTCAAACCCCTAGTTTTAGTATTGTTTTGTAATAGAAATAGACATCTAGTATATAATTATTAAATGTTTAATATATCAATAATACATGGGCACATATTCAAATTGAATAGTACTTAATTTGAATTGCCAATTGTATTTTACTAAAAATAGTTATAGTTTAAATATTTATTAATAATTAAGATTTTAGTGTAGATTTTAAATAATAATATATTTTAAATAAATAGTTATAATATAATATAAATGTATTTAGGAAAAATATAAATAGAAGATATTTTTCATCATTTTATCGATGTAATTGTTATTAATATAATTTCTATTATAATAAAAGATATTTTTTTAACAAAACAATTTTATATAAATCTTTAGTGTTATTGTAATAGAATAGATATCCTAATCTATTCTTTTGTGTCGACTTTACAAATACTTGTGGCTTAAGTTACATTAAAGATATCAAGCTGAGGCGTTTGATATCTTTACAATTAATATTACTTCGAGAAGGTGTTATAATTCTTTTACTAAACTAAACTATTTATTCTTCTAAATTTTTCTATTTATTACTAATAATTAATTTATTAATAATTAAGATTCTTCTACAAAAATTATTTTATTATTTATTATTAATTAAAGTTAATTATAACAAAAATTTCACTTAACGTAATGTAACGTATTGATAAATTGTTACACAAATAACAGAAGATACCTTTACATAAAAATTAATCTTTTTGTCTAAAAAAGGACATAATTAATAGGATAATATAAATTTATTATATGCTTTAAGTCTATTAGTTAATATATGAAATTAAAAATACTAAAGGTAAAGCAAATTAAAAATTTATTAAATATAAATTAAAAATTTATCTGTTCTAATATTAATAGATGATTCATAATATATATTAATGACTTAATTAATATATGTTACAATGAATGATCCATATATTACGAATGGAATTAATTTAAAATTTTAGCTATCCAAAATCATTAAATTCCAAAAGATGGATAGTTTCAAAATGTACGCAAGTTTTTAAAAAAAATTACTAAAAATTGAATATATAAAAAAAAAAAAATAAAATAAAATAAAAAAAAAAAATAAAATAAAATAAAACAAAACAAAACAAAATAAAATAAAATAAAATATTACTATTATTTAAAATTATGATATCTTATTCGAACCGTAACATAATTAATGGTGGAGATATCGGGGATAATTAAGAATATCATAGTAGTTTTATTATAATAGCATATATTAATTATAATAATTGTTAACAGTTAGACTTAAAAATTTTTTATGGGAGTGTTAAAAATAGTAATAAAGTTAATTGCTTTGTTGCACAATTAAAATAATTAAAAATAAAAAAAAAAAGAAATATATATTAATATTGTTAATTGATGTAGTTGAAGAAGCATTGTAACATAGTATTACTAATTTAACAAAAGATAAAAATTTAAGTAAACATATAAATTAAAAGATACAAGTAAAAATTATAATCAAATAAAATAATAATTAATAACGATAATAAATTCTAAACGAAAAATACAATTAAGTAAACCTAGCAAATAAATAAATAAATAAATTAAAAAAAAAATAAATAAATAAAATATCAAAAACAATTAATAAATCAAAATAATTAAATAAATCTACTCAAAATGAAATTAGCTTATTTATTACTTGCTGCCGTTAATACTTTAGCCGTTTTATCAAAGAGTATTGATTCTGAAAATATCAATGCTGAAAATAAAAACATTTCTACTGTCGATGAATCTAAAAATGAAAGCAAAATAATTTTATCTAAAGATGTAGAAACTTTACACCAACAAATCATTGGAAGTAAGAACAGTTGTATAGAATGTTATCATAATGGAGGTTTACCTGTTTGTTATCCAGTTTCTGCATGTAATTGCTGTATGCATAAATTCGATGACAGAGATTACTGTAAATTTAAGAAATATTGTTAAAAATATGCTATTTAAAAATGATAAACATTAAGATAAAGAATATATATAAAAAATAATAAATAATAAAGTATATATATATAAAGGCATGATTAATCTTAGGTAAAATTACAAAAAAAAAAATTTAAATGAGTTAAAAAATTTAAATTTTATGTTTTTAATATATTCTAATATACTTTCGATTAAAAAATATTATATTTGAAATTAAATATAATATTTTATTATTATTAATAAATCAAAATTTCAGTATTAATAAATAATAAAATATTAGTAATAATAAAATAAAATATTCATAAAAAAAAAAAAAAAAAAAAAAAAAAATGACCAGTTCTTCAGAATCCATCGATTTTGCTAAGTTAATGAAAGAACTCAAGCATGTTACAAGATTATCAGAAGAAAATTTAGATATAAAGACTTGGCATAGCCAACTCAAGTATTGGGCTATGTTACAAGAAATCAAGAGTCCAAGGATGATATTCTTAACGTGTTTATTTACTACAGTAGGAACACCTAACGAACTTATCCAAGACTTAAATCCAAACAGGGTGGATGAAGAGGATAGTGAATCAGAAGACGAGGATGAAGTACAAAACTTAAAATATCTTTCTCTTAAGGAAGTCGTTGATATCTTAGAAGAGTTTTATGGAGTTAAAGAAGACCAGGTAGAACTCCTTAAAGAACTTAGAGATATGAAAATAGGAAAAAACGAGAAGGTCAAAGATTTTAACATTAGATACCGCTCCTTATATGTAAAACTGGATAAGAAACGTAGGAGAAAAATTGATGTAGAAGATTACTTGGATTCTATTGAGCCTAACTATAAGGCTTGGGAAAATGTACGAAGAGCTAAAGAGGCTTCCTTATCAGTAGCATATAAACTTGCCGAAGATGGTGACAGACTGAACTTGAGGAACCGCTCCAGAGTTAGTAACCAGGATATATCAAATTTTTCCCGTCATGATAGAAGAAATAAATTCAAGAATGAAAGGAAGATGGATATCTATGAGAAGAACAATAAATTTCAAATTAATAATTCCAGTAGTAATAATACGGATCCTATGGAGGAATTAACTAAGAAAATGAAGAACCTTTCTATCAAGACTTGCTTCTTTTGTAATGAAAAGGGTCATTATCAGTACCATTGTCCTAAGTTAAATGCTATTGTAGAAGAGAATAAAAAGAAAATTAGGGAAAAGCATTTAAACTAGGTAATGGGAGGGGAAGCACTCCCAGTACCTCAAAAATAGCTTCACTTAATTATTATCAAGATAATGAGAAAGAAGAATTAGAAAATTTCAAATATTCTAACTTGTCTGAATGCGAAGAAGAAGAGTACTCTAACTATGAGCATGTTATAGCCGCCGCAAGAAGGAAAGCAAATGATGAAGATGAAGATGATACTGCAAATAAAAGGAAGTCACGAACCTTAAAAGAAAATCCTCAGCTTATAACTACACCTGCTATTAGAAAAAAAAAGAAAATGATATGAGAAATGAGAATCTGGAAAAAGGAACAACTTCTCAATCTAGGAAACAACTAGACGTATCTATATTGAGCCAACCTAGTATTGAAAAAGAGAAAGTGAAAAGCAAAAGCGTCAGAAATAAACAAAGAAGTATGTCTACTACTAACCAGAAAGAAGAAGAAGATATGGATGTTATTCTTTATACGGACACTGAAGACGAAGAGGAGGTAGAAACTCTTAAGAAGAAAAGTTCTGGAATACTTCCCACCTTAATTAACATGAAGAGAGATAGGGAAAAAGATAAAAATAAGCCAGAAAAGATTTCCAGGAAAATACAAATGTTGGGTACTACTAGCGACCACGATATCTTTGAAAGCTTAAATACTACCAAGTGTGATATTACATATGGACAGCTGTTTAATGTGTGTCCAAAGATAAGAACCCAACTTTCTCATGGATTAAAACTGGAAAAAGCCCCAACAAAAGTTACAGGTACTATAAATAATATAGTAGCCACAACCACCCTATTGAATAATATTCACCATGACTATATCAGTAAAAATCAGGAAACATCAGAAGATGATATAGTTATGGTTGACGCTATGGTGGATGGTGTACCAGGCAAATTATTAGTGGACACATGTAGTAACTTAAACGTTATTACTTCTTCCTTTTACCAGAAATTACCTAAGGATTATGATGTAGTAGGAATAAGTAGCGGACGTATTAGACTAGCTACCACAGATGATAACTACTCTGAAGGCGCTATAGTACGTATACCGGTACAAATAGGAAGTCTAGAAATAGTGGTTGACTTCCGGATAATTGAAAAGGAAGAACCATTTTATGATATGTTAATAAATTATAAAACACAAATAGATAATTTATTATACATAGATCCAATTAGTGAAAGTTTATGTAAAGTAAATAAACGTGGAGAAGCAGAAAAGATATTGCCAATAAATAATCAATATTATAATGAAGAAAAAGTGGTATGTACCATTAGGAAGATTTCAGAAGGAAATTTGAATAGTCTGAAATCCATTGAAGGTCTGCCACCTAATGAATACATACATAGTGAAATATTTTTAAAAACTATACCAGAAGACAAACGAAAAGAAATACTCCAGCTATTAGAAGAGAACTTAGATATCATTGCTACGTCTTCAGAAGAATTAACACTGTAACGTATAAAGGTTTTGTACCTTTTCACCAAAATTGTATTTCGGGGTTCCCCAAGCTGGCTTCGCCGTCAGGTTGTATCAGGGGTTTGGCGAATAGGTTGAATTATTTATTATTAAATAAGGTTTGATAAAAATTTAGAAAAGACAATAATAGAAATTTATTTAAAAAATTTACACAAGACTCTTTTATTAATAATTTAAGTTTAAAATTATATTTGATCTTTTATTAACATTGAAAAGTGGACTTTTTATAAGTCAGAATAATAAAAAAGGTTTTTATAGAATTTGAAAATAATTCTCAATTGAAGCTTAACTAATTATTTTTTCTTTAACTATTTATACTAAAGCTTCAATTGAGGCTTTACAATTATTTTAATTTTTTATTAATAATAATTACTAATAATTACTAATTAAATAAAAATAATTAATAATAAAGATTATAAAATTAATATTACTTCGAGAAGGTGTTATAATTCTTTTACTAAACTAAACTATTTATTCTTCTAAATTTTTCTATTTATTACTAATAACTAATTTATTAATAATTAAGATTCTTCTACAAAAATTATTTTATTATTTAATATTAATTAGAGTTAATTATAACAAAAAAATTTTCTTAACGTAATGTAACGTATTGATAAGGTCCCTTCTCAAAGACGGATTCCAGACGTCTAAAGGAATTTTTCAAGTCTTTCTATATGCACAACATCTGAGGCTTTGGAATTAGGCGGGAGTTCTAACTTAAATGTAACAGGGGATAATATTTCCAAGATTTTAAAAGGTCCAATTCTTCTGGAGGCAAATTTTTTCAATTTCTTCAACGATGGAATTTGTTTGACCCAAACGAAATCACCAATTTTAAATAAAGGTCCTTCAGAGCGATGTTTATCAGCGTTTTCTTTATATAAAAGTTTACTTGAATTAATATTATTGTAAATAGAATTAAAATGAACTTTCCAGTCAAGGGTTGTGAATTCCGCATGATTTGAAGCACTAGTAAAGCTAAGATCTGGATCAAAACTAAGATTATATCCATAAACAATTTCAAAAGGAGACTTTTTCGTAGTAGCATTAATAGAATTATTAATAGAAAATTCCACAAGAGGAAGATAATAGGACCATAAATGAGGTTCGTCATGAGCAAAACATCTAAGTGTTTGGGTTACAATACCGTTTAGTCTTTCTACTTGGCCATTGCTTTGGTGATGATGAGCAGTCGAATATTTGCATTCAATCTTGAGTAGGTTGAGAAGCTTTTTCCAAAAATGAGAAGTAAATTGACTTCCACGATCAGAAGTAATAGAATGTGGTAAGCCATGAATACGGAAGATATTTTGAAGAAACAAATTGGCAACGTCTTCGGCAGAGGGAGTACCAGTAACGGGAATTAAATGAATCATCTTGCTAAATTGGTCAACAACATTCATAATGGTAGTATAGCCTGACGATTCTGGTAAGTCTGTAATAAAATCAACGTTGATGAAGGTCCATGGTAAAGAAGGAGTTTCTGTAAGTTGGTTCAGTCCGTATGGAGAATGTGTTGTTTCTTTTCTAGTGGCGCATATAAAACATTTCTTGATAAACAGATCAACATCGTCATGCAACTTAGGCCAATAGTAGTATCTGGTAATTAATTCTTCTGTCTTCTTTGTACCAAAATGACCGGCAACTGGCGTAGCATGATATTTTTGAATAGTGGGAATTCTCATGTTTAAAGGCAAATAAATCCTATTATTATAATAAAGAATATCGTTAATAATTTCATAATTTTTATTAAACTCACCCTTTACTTTAATTGAATTTATAATATTTTGAATTTCAAGATCAAATTGATATTGTTTTTTGATTTCATCAAAGAATAGTTCATTATCGTTAAAAGAAGTAATAAGTCCAATAAATAAATCAGGTCGTCTTGATAGTATATCGGCTTTCTTGTTTGAGGCTCCACTGCGGTAGACAATTTCATAATTAAACTTTGAAAGAAATTCAAACCAACGAATTTGTCTGTCGGAGAGTACTTCAGGTTTCTTTGGAAATTTAAGGTTCTTATGGTCACAAAATATTTTGAATGGTTCCTTAGATCCTTGTAAATAATTACGCCATTCTTTAAGGGCCGAGATTATGGCTAGTAGTTCTTTGTCATAAATGTCGTATCGTACTTCCGCATTTTTTAGTCCTTTTGACATGAAAGCACAAGGGTGTAATTTATTATTCTTATCGTATTGAGATAAAACAGCTCCCACAGCGTAATTGCTAGCATCGGTTTCTACTATAAAAGGTTGAATAGGGTCTGGTATCATTAATATAGGGTCGGTGGTAAAGGCACCCTTGAGCATAGTAAAGGCTGCTTCTTGTTCTTTATTCCAGTGAAATTCCTGACCTTTTCTTGTTAATTTTGTCAAAGGTTGAACAATTTTTGAAAAATTGCAAATGAATCGGCGGTAGAAATTTGCTAAACCTAGAAACTGCTGAACTTCGTTCACGGTTTTTGGACGAGGCCAATCCCGAATGGCGGCTACTTTGTCTTGACACATTGATATACCTTTATCAGAAATTTGATATCCAAGAAATTCTACAGAGGATTTAAAAAATTCACATTTTTTTAATTTACAATAAAGTCCATTATCAAGTAATATTCTCAAGACTTTCTTGACATGACTAATGTGTTCTTCACGTGTTTTTGAGAAAATTAGTATATCATCTATATAGGAGAAGGCGAATTTATCCAATACAGGAGTTAAAATATCGTTAAGGAAATATTGAAATGTGGCTGGAGCATTGGTAAGACCAAAGGGCATTACTTCATATTCAAAGTGGCCGAATCTAGTACGAAAAGCAGTTTTTGCTTGATCACCATCCTTGATACGTACTAAATTATAAGCACCTGGTAGATCTAGCTTAGTAAAGTAGGAGCATCCTTGAACACGGTCGAGTAAGTCCTTGATTAATGGCAACGGATATGAATTTCTAATTGTGGCTTGATTAAGTTTTCTATAGTCAATACAAAGGCGGAGCGTACCATCTTTCTTTGGTACAAATAATACTGGAGCACCATAAGGAGATTTAGAAGGCTTAATAAATCCTTTTCTCAAGTTCTCTTCGATATATTCCTTTAAAGTTTCTTGTTCCTGAAGGGTTAACGAATATAAGGGTCCATAGAATGGCACTGAATTTGGTTTTAAATCAATGGCGCAGTCATACACTCTGTGTGGTGGTAATTCTTCTGGTAGCTTTTCATCAAAAATCTCTTTAATTTCCATTAATTCATTTGGGATTCTGGGTTCCTTTTGATTATTATCTTCTTCACTAAAAAGTAAATCTTGTTCTGTGAAGTCCCTAATTACATTGACTTCAATACATTGTTCTTCATCTAAATTAGGAGTTAATGTCGGAAATTCTAAGATAATTTCCTTATTAAAGTTAAAGGTGGCTTTATTACCCTTAAGCCAATTGTACCCAATGATGCCTGAATAGTTATTTAAGTTAATAACAAGGAATGTGATAGAACTATAGTAGTTTTGATAATGGATAGGTATCTCTGAAGTCTTTCCAAACACGGTAGATTTTCCATTAATGCCATGGACAAATTTAATCTCAGGATCTAGGGTGTATTGGATTCCATGTCGCTCAGCATAGTTCTTATCAAGGAAACAGGCAAAAGCACCAGTGTCGATTAAAAATGGGGTAGGTATAGTTTTACTATTATTGATTAATTCAAAAGTAACTACAGGACATGTCTTTTCTTCTTGGGCTTCAGCACTAATAGTAGAAATATTGGTAGGATGGTCTTGTTGGTGTCTAATGTCGTTTTGACGTTTAAAACAATTATCTTCATTATGACCAATTCTTTTACAATAACCACAGCGTTCAAAGTTAGAGTTTCGGTTACGGATAACAACTGGAGTTTCACGAGAATGATTTGGAATAGGCCTAGATGGAGGGGTTTTGTAATTTCTCTGGTTATTTTTTCTTTGTCGGTGATTCATTTGTTGGAGTAAATGACGATCAAGTCGGACTGCAAGTTGAGCAAGATCATCTAGGGTTTCTGGAGGAGGGAAAATATTGTCGATTCTTTCTTGTAAACGACTATCTAAGCCTTGGTAAAAGTTGTCAGTTAAAAGGGTTTCGTCAGTATCTATAAATACAGCGAGACGACGGAATTCGTTAACGTAATCTAACACATTACCAATTCCATGTTGGCGTAAACGTCTGAACTGACGTTGGTAGTGATATTCTAAATCGGGGTCACCAAAGGTGTTACGGATTCTCTTGATGAATCCTTCAGTATCTTGCTTAAGTAACGGATATCTTTCCAAATGTTTACTAGCCCATTGATAGGCTTGTCCTCCCATATTGTTTAAAAGGTAGCTTACTTGCCTATCCGGGGTAGAGAAGCGATGAGAATAATTTGCGAAGTTTGTTTTACAATGAGCAATGTAAGATTCCACCATAACTCTATCTCCAAAAAATCTTGGTGGACGTCTCATATTATCATCAGCATCCATTGGCTCAGCTTCTTCTCTAACGGATCCTGAATCATCAAGTAGAGGTTCTTGTTCTTCCATATCGGCAGCAGCATAGGCTACATAGACGTCATTATTATTGCGACTCATTTTGATCTTACTAAGAATAGTTAAATGTACAGTAGTTATAATAATCCAAGGTATTCTGTTAAAATAGAATTGAGAATTATTATCAGGGATTTGGCGAATAGGTTGAATTATTTATTATTAAATAAGGTTTGATAAAAATTTAGAAAAGACAATAATAGAAATTTATTTAAAAAATTTACACAAGACTCTTTTATTAATAATTTAAGTTTAAAATTATATTTGATCTTTTATTAACATTGAAAAGTGGACTTTTTATAAGTCAGAATAATAAAAAAGGTTTTTATAGAATTTGAAAATAATTCTCAATTGAAGCTTAACTAATTATTTTTTCTTTAACTATTTATACTAAAGCTTCAATTGAGGCTTTACAATTATTTTAATTTTTTATTAATAATAATTACTAATAATTACTAATTAAATAAAAATAATTAATAATAAAGATTATAAAATTAATATTACTTCGAGAAGGTGTTATAATTCTTTTACTAAACTAAACTATTTATTCTTCTAAATTTTTCTATTTATTACTAATAACTAATTTATTAATAATTAAGATTCTTCTACAAAAATTATTTTATTATTTAATATTAATTAGAGTTAATTATAACAAAAAAATTTTCTTAACGTAATGTAACGTATTGATAGGTTGTTGGACACTGACCTACTTGTCATGTGTTCGACTCCGGGTTCTCTATATTATGGATTAAATATAGCAATCGCTATATTTAATCCATAATATTTGTCTATTTCTATTTCTTCTTTTTTATTTAAATAATTGAAGTTACTAATCAATATGAATAATGTTTATTCATAATTATTAAATAAGAATATTTGTAAAGATATAAGATATATCTTTAGATTATTTAATAATTAATTATTAATTATTAAATAATAAATTAATATTTAGTAAAACTTATTATAAAATTTTTGAATAAATTTTATGGAATAATTTAATAATAAATTGTTTTATAATAATTCCGTTAAAATTAAGATAAATATTTAAATTTAAGGAATAAAAGAATTTTAATTAAATTTAAATATTTCAAATATTTAAAATAATTAAAATATTTTTTAAATACTTTTTATTTAATTTTAGAATAGATTATACTTTTTTATTTAAATTTAGAATAGTTTAATAATTTTAACTTAGTTTTAAAAATAGATTTATTTATATTTCAATAGGAAATATATTAAGAATAGTATTGATAATATTAAATTAATTCATAGAAAATACATGGGCTTTATTCAATTTTGAGTTTACTCAAATTGAATTAAAAGTATAATGAATTAGTTTAGTTCTGTTATTTTATTATTTAATTAAATTAGTTTTGTTTATTTTATATTAAATATATGTTTATTTAAATAGAATAATATATTAGAATATAATCATGAAAAAATATAAATACATGTAATTTTTGTTTATTAAATCGATGTAATTGTTATTTTCAATTTTTTAATTATTAACTATTATATAGTTAATAATATTTTTAAGAGTTTTAAATAAAATGATTTTTAAAATAAAAATTTAATGTTTTATTTTTTTATTTTTGTGTTAATAAAAATTGTTTTGTTTTAAGTATGAAATCTGTTTTAAATTTTATACTTTTACAATATTTATAAATAGTAAATATAAATAATTTATAGAATTCATGTAAATTTAATCTTTAGAATTAGTATTAAGGTTAATTTGTATTAATAATATTAAATAATCAAATTATTAATAAAATATACTATTAATACAAAAAATAGTTAATTAGTATTGTGTTAACCTGAGTCTCTCGCGTTATTACAAACACCTTCTAAGTTAGCACCTCACAAAATAAATTTAAAGGCTGGTATTAAACCTGTTAAGCAAAGAGCTTATAGGTTAACTAAATTTAAGTCAGACATATTAAAGGAAGAACTAACTAAGCTAATAGAGAAAAGGTTAATAGAGCCGTCCTATTTTGAATGGTCTTTTCCTGTGGTTCTTGTTCCAAAACATAATGGCAAATGGAGAATGTATGTTGACTATAGGAAAGTCAACGAAGTTACAGAAAAAGACTCCTACTCACTACCATATATTGATGAAATATTTGATAGTTTAAACGGCGCAAAAATTTTTACCACTTTAGATTTATACTCTGGATATCACCAAATATCCATGCATGAAGAAAGTACAGAAGTTACAAGTTTTACTACCAAATTTGGGAACTACCAGTTTAAGGTTATGCCGTTTGGGTTAACTAATGCCCCAGCCACGTTCCAAAGGGAAATGAACAAAATATTATTTCCTTTAATAGGAGAATGTGTATATAATTTCATTGATGACATTCTTATATACTCTAAGAGCATAGAAGAACATATAGAACATATGTAAGGAAAGTATTATCAATATTTAAAGAAAATGAACTTAAAATAAACATTGAAAAATGTCACTTTGTACAGGAAGAAATGGAAGTTCTAGGACATAGACTTTCCACCAAAGGGTTAAGTCCATTGGAAAGTAAAATAGAAGCTATAAAGAAGTGGGAAGCTCCAAAGAATATCCATGAGCTACGTTCATTTCTGGGTGCTGTAGGATATTATAGGAACTTTATAGCTAAGTACTCTCAAATAACAGCACCTTTATGTGAACTACTAAAGAAGAAAGTTCAATATAAATGGGAAGAAAGACACGAAAAAGCATTTACAATATTAAAAGAAAAACTGATAAATGCTCCAATTTTAAAATTTCCGGAGTTTGATAAGCCTTTTGTTATACGTACTGATGCTTCATATGATGGTGTGGGAGGTGTTCTTCTTCAAGAGGATGAGAATACTAGAAAGGAACTCCCAGTACATTATATCAGTCGTATTCTGAGTAAGGCAGAGAGAAATTATGGAATAACGGAGTTAGAAGGTGCCGCGTTATTCTTTTGCGTAAGTAAATTAAAACCGTATATATTAGGAAACCCATTTGTAACTACTGTATATACGGACCATAAACCACTTTTAGGGTTATTTAAAAATAAAGAACATAATAGTGCACGTCATAATCGTTGGTGTCTAACGGTAAGTCAGCTAGGTATTGATATTCAATATGAAAAAGGAAAGAATAATGTTATAGCTGATGCACTATCAAGAATGAAGAATAAAGAAGAACGAAAAATATTGGTCACCAAAATTACAAAGAACAGTAATGAAGAATTATTGTCTAAGGCTATTAAAGATTTTGTTGAGGAAAAATTTACCACTGTGGATGGAAAAGATTATTTTATTGATGGTAGTAACCTACGTCAGTTGGTTACTACTGTAGAAGAAAAAGTGAAACTTATATACCAAGCTCATAATGTGGGACATGAAGGTTACTATAAAACTTACCAAAGACTGAAGAAGAGCTATTATTGGAATGATATGATAACTGACATCAAAAGGATTATTAGTAAATGTGAAAAATGTCAGTTAAATCGGCCCCAACCTTATCCTGAGCCAACAGAAAACCGTCCAACACAAGTAGAAGGCCCCTTTGTACATTTAGGTTTGGATATTATTGGACCACTACCAAAGACAAAGAACAATAAACAATATATAATAGTTACAGTGGACTATTTCATTAAGTGGGTAGAAGCCGAAGCGGTAGAATCTATTACTTCCTTAGATGTAATAAAGTTTTTAATAAACGTTTTCGCAAGTCATGGAATACCCCAAATTATCACTACTGATAATGGAGCACAGTTTACTTCTGATATGACCAAGATATTTTTGGATTTATATGATGTATATGTTAAATTCACAGTCCCCTACCATCCAGAAAGTAACGGACTAACAGAGAATAGGAATAAGGAAATTGGAAAGTTACTGCGACTGTTAGGAAAAGAAAATAAGGATTGGGATGAAGTTTTGCCTTCTGCTTTTTTGGCGCTAAGAACATCCAAGAATACAGTAACTAACCATTCTAGTTTTGAGTTAGTTTATGGTAGGGAGGATCAGCAACCTTTTGATATTGCTGCCAGACCTACGAAAGATCAAAATAAAACTTCCGATGAAATTCTTTTAGAAAAATTCATCAATCACTACCGGTGGACCTTGGAAGCTGCTGAGAATGTCAAAACGGCTAGTAAATATTGGTCTACAAGAAGAGAGGAAAAGTTAAGTATGAGTAAAGCTAAGAAAATAAAGATAGGTGACTTAGTTCTAGTACGGAATTTTAGTAGAGCAAAGTTAGAGCCTTATTTTGTGGGACCTCTCAAAGTGGTTCAGAAACAGTTTAATACAGTAGTGTTAGCTGACCCAACTACTGGTGTACTAATGAATAGAAATGTACACTTTAAAAATATTGTTAAATATAACTCAGCTATGGAGTAGCTTGAGTTTTAACGGAGGGCATTCTGTTAAGGAATGAACCTAAATAGTTGAATTTGCCAGAATTATAGAAATTCAACCATCAACTATTTATATTCCTTAATGTTGTTTAACTCGATTTTTAAATTATAAAAATTATATCTTTATAATTTTTGTACATTTCTCTATTAATTCTTTATAATTTATTATATAGTTATAATATTCTTTATAGTCAGTAATTATATTTTATTACTATACCTAAGTATAATAACTTATACTTTGAAAAAGTTTAATTGAATTTTATTATTAAAATAATCAATGATATTTTATTAATAATTAAGATTTATTTTATTAATTAACTTTATTATATAATATTCCTAAATTAAAAATATTAAATGAATTTTAACTATAATTTAATTACTAAGAAAGGTAATTGTTACACAAATAACAGAAGATACCTTTACATAAAAATTAATCTTTTTGTCTAAAAAAGGACATAATTAATAGGATAATCTAATTTAGTAAAAATCTTTGCATTTTTCACCCTATCCAAAGGGTCACTAATTAAAGATGAAGGATATGAATTACGAATTGTAATATCATTCAGCTTCCTATAATCGATACAAAGTCTTAGGGAGCCATCCTTCTTTTTAACAAATAAAATTGGGGCACCAGCAGGAGACGATGATTTCCTAATAAAACCTTTATTTAAATTATCATCAATATATTTTTTAATTTCCTCTCTTTCAACTTCAGTTAATGGATACAAAGGTCCATAAAATAAAGTTGAATCATCCTTAAGCTTGATTTCACAATCATAAGGTCTATGAGGAGGTAACACTTCACAATTTTTTTCATTAAACACTTCACTAAATTCTAAATATTGGGTTGGTACGGCGACCAATTTATCTTTATTAATATCTTTTTCATTATCATTATTACTACATGATTCGTTATCATTATTACATGTTTCATTAATTTTTGTTACGATACATTTGACTTTTTTATTAAAACTAATATATTCATCATCGCTATCATCTTCATCATTGATGGTTCTAACAAGGCGGCCTTTAACATATTCTTTTTCTTCATTGTTTAGGACAGAGGGATCTTCTTTCGGTTTTTTGGTTAAGCTTCGGTCGAGAACATCATGATCTAACTGATCATTCTTTAACTTCTTTCTTGGTTTTCTCTTTCTTTTGCCTTTATTACAATGTCTGGCACAATAACCAGAACTAAAAGCGATTTTCTTAGAGTCGTAGAAAGCATTTGGATTATGCTTCTTTATCCACGGCAAACCAAGAATAACATCAACACCGGGGACTTGTAATCCATAAAGTTGAATTACTTCGAAGTGATTTTTGCAACGGAGCATGCACTTCTCAGTCCTTTCCCAAACACTAACAACTCCATCACTAACACCTGAAACACGGAATGGTTCCACTTTTTCCAAATTAATACCAAGTTCTTCAGCAAGACTTGGATTAATGAAATTTAATTCAGAACCGGAATCAATTAAAACCTTAATTTTAACTTCCGAAACTTCATTGGTACTCAAGTAAAAGTCCACAAGGTTTAAATCACTTTTCACTCCCTTGACTCCAACTTTGTAAATTTTTGGATTAACAATTTTTGGAGTCCTTTCTTTAACAATTCTTAACACTTTTCTGGGCTTTACTCTATTAGGACAATTAAATTTTAAATGTCCTGGCTGTTTACAAAGAAAACATAACCCCTTTTTCTTTTCTTCTTCAAAGTTGTCTATGTTTTCATTGTAATTTTTACTTGATCCTTGGATATTCACATACCTTTTGTGTTTATTTTCTCTACTAATTCTAAATACATCCACATCCATAGGATCGTTAGCCCTTCTACCATTAAAATAAAATTCACTTAAAGAATTCCTTTTCATCATATCTTCAACTAAAATAGTTGAAGAAATCAATTGTTCAATTGAAGTTGGGTTTGATTCAATGAAAGCCAACTTCTCCCTAAGTGGTGGTAATAAACCTTTCAGAAACATGTAGATTTTTGCGCTATCATTAAAGCTTGAATTTTGGCTAATACGTTGAAAATCGGTAATGTAATCTAATACCTGACCAAGTTTCCTTTGGCGAAGATTATCTAATTTACCGTTAGCTACAACGGTATCGTATCTATAACTGCCAAAATTAGCCTTCAACCTATCTACAAATTCATCATAATGGTTTAAAACCCCACTATTATTCTTCATCAATACTGAAGCCCATTCCAAAGGTTTACCAGAGAAGTATGATATAACGAAGTCGACCTTGACTCGATCTGTATTATACAGTGTCGGTCGAGTACGAAATACCAACTCCACTCTAGTTAAAAATCCATCCAATTCACGTTGTTTACCAGAGAATATCGGTGGAGCATTAATAATGTTCCCCGAGTTCCCGGAAACACCCACAGTCCTATCACCCATTTCCAAATTCAAATTTTCAAATTCACTAATTAAACCCTCCAACTTACTAAAATAAATAAAATGTTTTCTTACTACTATTTCAAGTAATTTTTTTTTTTAATTATTTACAAAAGATAATTTTAGTATATCAAACAATACAAAAGTTATTCAGACGCGTTCTGCAAAAGCAGTGTCGAACAAGTTTTGTACTACTAATCAATCCTTAATGATTATTTTTGGTCCTTTCTTCCCACTCGGCGGCGGTAGATTCAATTTCAACCCAGTAGTTATTCCTTCTTTTTTCTTCTTTTACTCGGCGGTAGATACCCTAACATATTCTTGGTTTTCGTTAGGTAATTGTTATTGTAATGTTGACACTAAAAGAATAGATTAGGATATCTATTCTATTACAATAACACTAAAATTAAAATAAAAATAAAAATTGTTTTATTAAAAAATATCTTTTATTATAATAGAAATTTTATTAATAACAATTACATTGATAAAATGATGAAAAATATCTTCTATTTATATTTTTCCTATATACATTTATATTATATTATAACTATTTATTTAAAATATATTATTATTTAAAACCTACACTAAAATCTTAATTATTAATAGAATATTTAAACTATAACTATTTTAGTAAAATTAAATAGGCAATTCAAATCAAATACTATTTAATTTGAATATGTGCCCATGTATTATTTATATATTAATCATTTATTATTTATATACTATTTATCTATTTCTATGAAAAAAACAATACTAAAACTAAGAAATTAAATTGAGAAATTTAATTTATTTGTAAAACATTAAAAATAAATTACTAATTTATTTTGTTTCAAACTTTAATTATTAATAAATAAATTATGTCTCTTTTTCTTTTTCTGTAATATAATTTGTATAACTTAAACAATAATACTTGTGGCTAAAGTTACATTAAAGATATCAAGCTGAGGCGTTTGATATCTTTACATTAACTTATTGTTAGAATACGAAAATTTTAGTTAAAAAAAAAAAATATATTACTTACTTGGAATAATAGTAAGAAACATACGTTTTTATTTTTTAAATTTTTAATTCTCTGTGTTTTGAATTAGAGTTTGAGGAATTAATTTATACTTGTAATGTTGAACACTGAAAGAATAGATTAGGATATCTATTCTATTACAATAACACAAAAATTTGAAAAATAAAATAAAAAATTGTTTTATAAAATATCTTTTATTATAATAGAATTTTAATAATAACAATTACATCGATAAAATGATGAAAAATATCTTCTATTTATATTTTTCCTAAATACATTTATATTATATTATAACTATTTATTTCTTATATATTATTATTTAAAATCTACACTAAAATCTTAATTATTAATAAATATTTAAACTATAACTATTTTTAGTAAAATACAATTGGCAATTCAAATTAAGTACTATTCAATTTGAATATGTGCCCATGTATTATTGATATATTAATCATTTATTATTTATCTATTTCTATAAAAAAACAATACTAAAACTAGGGATTTAAATTGAGAATATTAATTTACTTGTTAAACATTAAAAATAAATTAATAATTTATTTTGTTTTAAACTTTAATTATTAATAAATAAATTATGTCTCATTTTCTTTTTCTGAATATAATTTGTGTAACTTAAACAATAATACTTGTGGCTTAAGTTACATTAAAGATATCAAACAGAGGCGTTTGATATCTTTACAATACTTTTGATAATTTAAATTTAGAAGGAATGGAAGCAAGAGGTGATGGTTCTTCAGTAAATTCAGGGAACATTATTAATGCTCCCCCGTTGTTTACTGGTAGGCATAGAGATTTAGATGGGTTTTTAACTAGAGTAGAATTGGTATTTTGAACTCGACCGGCACTGTACAATACAGATCGCGTCCGGGTTGATTTCGTTATTTCCTACTTCTCTGGTAGACCCCTGGAGTGGGCATAATCACTTATGAGGAATAATAGTAATGTATTGAACCGTTATGATGAATTTATAGATCGACTCAGGGCTAATTTCGGTAGTGATCGATATGACACCGTTGTTGCAAACGGTAAACTCGATAACTGTAACAACGCGAGAGACTCAGGTTAACACAATACTAATTAACTATTTTTTGTATTAATAGTATATTTTATTAATAATTTGATTATTTAATATTATTAATACAAATTAACCTTAATACTAATTCTAAAGACTAAATTTACATGAATTTTATAAATTATTTATATTTACTATTTATAAATATTCTTATTTAATAATTTTGAATAAACATTATTCATATTGATTAGTAACTTCAATTATTTAAATAAAAAAGAAGAAATAGGAATAGACAAATATTATGGATTAAATATAGCAATCGCTATATTTAATCCATAATATAGAGAACCCTGAGTCGAACACATGACAAGTAGGTCAGTGTCCAACAACCTGATGGCGAAGCCAGCTTGGGAAACCCCGAAATACAATTTTGGTGAAAAGGTGTAAAATATTCTAAACTAAGTTCAGGTTTGTATACTGTCATGAATATTAGTGAATTCATGATAATTTATTTAAATAATGTTTTATTCATTTAATTAATAAGAAATAATATTTTATAAAAACATTATTTAATAATATTTTTAGAGATATTTATTAATTATAATTATTAAGATTTTATATTTATTAAAGTTTAAATAATATCTCTTTATTCATTTGATGTGGAAGGAAATTTAAATAAATGAAATAGTTAGTCATTCCTCCCTCAAATGATCAAAATGACTTAAGCAAGTAATAAAGATAAGTCATAAGCTTAAAGTCATTATATAAATATTTAATATATTTTAATTTATAGAATAGTTAATTATATTAAAATTGGAATCATGTATTTTATAATTAATGTAACTTTATTAAATAGAATAATTATTTATTAATTGATTTAAAAAATTATAAATACTCGAAATTAATTCAACAATTTAATTTTTGGAGAAATCATTAAGTTTTATAACTCTACTTAATGATTAATAACATATTTGATTAATAAAATGTATTAATAAATTTATTAATAAATAAAAGTTTGAAAAAAAAAAACATAATTTATATTAATTTAATAAGTAGGGTTAGGGCATTCTAACCTAACTTACCTCAAATCACCTTAAATCCTTAACATATACACTCAATATTCTAAACTACACTTTAAATTATTTTTAATTTTTTATATTTTATTTATTAAATTATTTTAAAATAACTAAACTAAAACAACCGTTGATTACTTTACCGTGAAGGATATTTTACCAGAGCCCTCACTAGGTAATCAATATTTATTATTAAAAAAAAAAACAACTAAACTAATTATAAACTAATGTTAATTTATCTAAACAAAATTAACCTATTGTAATGTTGAACACTGAAAGAATAGATTAGGATATCTATTCTATTACAATAACACAAAAATTTGAAAAAATAAAATAAAAAATTGTTTTATAAAATATCTTTTATTATAATAGAATTTTAATAATAACAATTACATCGATAAAATGATGAAAAATATCTTCTATTTATATTTTTCCTAAATACATTTATATTATATTATAACTATTTATTTCTTATATATTATTATTTAAAATCTACACTAAAATCTTAATTATTAATAAATATTTAAACTATAACTATTTTTAGTAAAATACAATTGGCAATTCAAATTAAGTACTATTTAATTTGAATATGTGCCCATGTATTATTTATATATTAATCATTTATTATTTATCTATTTCTATAAAAAAACAATACTAAAACTAGGGATTTAAATTGAGAATATTAATTTACTTGTTAAACATTAAAAATAAATTAATAATTTATTTTGTTTTAAACTTTAATTATTAATAAATAAATTATGTCTCATTTTCTTTTTCTGAATATAATTTGTGTAACTTAAACAATAATACTTGTGGCTTAAGTTACATTAAAGATATCAAACAGAGGCGTTTGATATCTTTACAATCTCTCTCTCTAAGTCGAGCTCCTGCGAGATTAATTTATAAGGAATCTTTTCTCGAAGGAATTTCAATTACAAATGGTTGGTATCTGTGCTTGATTAGATTACCAACTTTATTCTTTCTAATTTTCATGGAGGAGTCGTTCGACTTATATTTTGACTTTTTAGAGTTTCTTTCAAACTCTTGTATTAATTGTTTATCTGGAATCTGATCTTCAGAAATCCAAGTGGATTTGTCAAATCCTTTCCATGATAACTTATAAAATGTTTCACCATTAACAGATTTCATCTTTTCAATTTTCTCTGGAATTTTTTCAATTAAATCTGTGTTAAGGTGAATGTTCCTCTTCCTACGATTAGACCTGTCGTTAAACTTGTTTTCAAAATATGGTTCTAACAATGAAACATGAAAGACTGGATGACATCTCATTGTCTTTGGAAGTTTCAATTTGAAAGCGAGAGAACTAACTTTTCCAATTATCTCAAATGGGCCAAGCATTTGAGGTGCTAATTTTCTCTTTAGGTTAGTTCCAGGAGAATCTTTCAATAACCATACCTTCTTTCCCACTTCGAACTCCGGGGGAATCATTCTCTTCATATCGGCATATTTCTTATATGTTTCTTTTGCTTTTTCTAAGTTTTCTTTTAATAATTTAAAGTTTTCATTCATATCAATTACTCTTTGTTCAGCTCTACTAGGTCTATCATTAGCTGGAATTTCTAAGCTGAACTTTGGATGAAAACCATAATTAGCAAAGAATGGGGATTGATTTATAGATTGTTGTAAAGTATTATTATATGCAAATTCAGCAAATGGGATAAGATCAACCCAGTTATTCTGCTTTTTATTTATAAAACAACGGAAATATTGTTCTAATATGCCGTTCACCCTCTCCGTTTGACCATCTGTCTGCGGATGGTTAGCAGTTGATAATGAATGATTGATATTAAGAAGGTCACAAAGTCTTGACCAAAAGTCAGAGGTAAATTGCGAGCCTCTATCAGAAATGATGGAATCAGGAAGACCATGCAAACGGAAGACATTAGCAATAAAAGCATCAGCAGCAATCGAAGCAGTAGGAAGACAACGTAAAGGAATGGCGTGAGCAAATTTAGTAAATCTATCGACAACAACCATGAGAGTTGTCATATCTCTGGACTTAGGAAGATCAACAATAAAATCAATAGAAATATCAGACCAGGGCCTACTGGGAGTGTCCAAAGGGGATAACAATCCATAAGGCTTATGTCTGGGGACTTTGGATTTGCAACAAGTCACGCAAGATTTGATAAAAGATTTAACGTCTGAATGAAACCTTGGCCACCAAAAGTTTCTGGAAATCAGTTCAGTGGTTTTCTTAATACCGAAATGACCAGCAGCAACAGAATCATGATGAAGTTCCAAAACTCTTGTCCTAAGAGATTTAGGAACATAAATAAGATTATTATATAACAAAAATCCTTCGTTATCAATAATAACTTTATCAATATTTTTAATAGGTGCATTACATGCAGAACCATTCATTTTAAATTGGACAATAGAATTATACAAATCGTCATTTTTAAGTTCTAATAAAATAGAATCGATTAACGGTTTGTTATCGCTATGATGAAACGAAATAGTAAGACAAGAAACATCAGAATTAATATTATTCTCTAAATGGTCACTTCTACGAGACAGGATATCAGGCTTACCGGATTTCTTTCCAGCTCTATAAATGAGTTTAAAATCAAATCTGGATAAGAACAAATTCCATCTAATTTGTCTCTGAGATAACATTTCAGGTTTTCTAGGAAATGTTAAATTCTTGTGATCAGTATAAATTATGAACGGATGGCGTGCACCTTCTAAATAATGACGCCATTCTTCAAGAGCAACTACAATAGCTAAAAGTTCCTTGTCATATATAGGATAGTTTCTTTGACAACTCGTCAAACTTTTAGAAAGAAATGCAATAGGATGTAATTTGCCATCAAATTCTTGAGAGAGAATAGCACCGACAGCATAATTACTAGCATCAGTTTCTACAATAAATTGATTATTACTATCCGCATGTTTCAGAATAGGAGCTGACGTGAACAGAGATTTTAATAAAATAAAAGCGTCCTGATCTTCTTTCACCCAGTTAAAAGCAACATTCTTTCTAGTGAGTTTGTGAAGAGGGTTTGCAATTTTAGCAAAGTCTTTAATAAAAATTCTGTAATAGTTGCATAAACCAATAAAAGACTGAACCTCTTTAACATTCTTGGGAACCGGCCAATCGAGAATTGCTTTAACTTTATTCTCATCCATTTGCAATCCATCTTTTGAAATGACATAACCAAGAAAAGTGGTTTTCTCAACGTCAAACTCACATTTTTCTAATTTAACATAGAGGTTATTTTTAAGTAGTTTCTTAAGTACCTTTTTAACATGCTCATGATGTTCTTCGATATTATTAGAATAAATAAGAATATCATCAATATATGAGATAACAAAATCGTCTAAATAGTCACTAAGGACATCGTTAATGAAGTGTTGAAAAGTTGCAGGTGCATTCTTTAATCCAAAAGGCATAACCAGATATTCAAAATGTCCATATCTAGTACGAAAAGCCGTTTTGTATTCATCACTTTCTTTAATACGAACAAGATTATAAGCGGATTTAAGGTCTAATTTAGTAAAAATCTTTGCATTTTTCACCCTATCCAAAAGGTCACTAATTAAAGGTAAAGGATATGAATTACGAATTGTAATATCATTCAACTTTCTATAATCGATGCAAAGTCTTAGGGAGCCATCCTTCTTTTTAACAAATAAAATTGGGGCACCAGCAGGAGACGATGATTTCCTAATAAAACCTTTATTTAAATTATCATCAATATATTTTTTAAGTTCCTCTCTTTCAACTTCAGTTAATGGATACAAAGGTCCATAAAATAAAGTCGAATCATCTTTAAGTTTGATTTCACAATCATAAGGTCTATGAGGAGGTAACACTTCACAATTTTTTTCATTAAACACTTCATTAAATTCTAAATATTGGGTTGGTACGGCGACCAATTTATCTTTATTAATATCTTTTTCATTATCATTATTACTACATGATTCGTTATCATTATTACATGTTTCATTAATTTTTGTTACAATACATTTAACTTTTTTTATTAAAACTAATATATTCATCATCGCTATCATCTTCATCATTGATGGTTCTAACAAGGCGGCCTTTAACATATTCTTTTTTTCATTGTTTGGGACAGAGGGATCTTCTTTCGGTTTTTTGGTCAAGCTTCGGTCGAGAACATCATGATCTAACTGATCATTCTTTGACTTCTTTCTTGGTTTTCTCTTTCTTTTGCCTTTATTACAATGTCTGGCACAATAACCAGAACTAAAAGCGATTTTCTTAGAGTCGTAGAAAGCATTTGGATTATGCTTCTTTATCCACGGCAAACCAAGAATAACATCAACACCGGGGACTTGTAATCCATAAAGTTGAATTACTTCGAAGTGATTTTTGCAACGGAGCATGCACTTCTCAGTCCTTTCCCAAACACTAACAACTCCATCACTAACACCAGATACACGGAATGGTTCTACTTTTTCCAAATTAATACCAAGGTCTTCAGCAAGACTTGGATTAATGAAATTTAATTCAGAACCGGAATCAATTAAAACCTTAATTTTAACTTCCGAAACTTCATTGGTACTCAAGTAAAAATCCACAAGGTTTAAATCACTTTTCACTCCCTTGACTCCAACTTTGTAAATTTTTGGATTAACAATTTTTGGAGTCCTTTCTTTAACAATTCTTAACACTTTTCTGGGCTTTACTCTATTAGGACAATTAAATTTTAAATGACCCGGTTGTTTACAAAGAAAACATAACCCTTTTTTCTTTTCTTCTTCAAAGTTATCTATGTTTTCATTGTAATTTTTACTTGATCCTTGGATATTCACATACCTTTTGTGTTTATTTTCTCTACTAATTCTAAATACATCCACATCCATAGGATCGTTAGCCCTTCTACCATTAAAATAAAATTCACTTAAAGAATTCCTTTTCATCATATCTTCAACTAAAATAGTTGAAGAAATCAATTGTTCAATTGAAGTTGGGTTTGATTCAATGAAAGCCAACTTCTCCCTAAGTGGTGGTAATAAACCTTTCAGAAACATGTAGATTTTTGCGCTATCATTAAAGCTTGAATTTTGGCTAATACGTTGAAAATCGGTAATGTAATCTAATACCTGACCAAGTTTCCTTTGGCGAAGATTATCTAATTTACCGTTAGCTACAACGGTATCGTATCTATAACTGCCAAAATTAGCCTTCAACCTATCTACAAATTCATCATAATGATTTAAAACCCCACTATTATTCTTCATCAACACTGAAGCCCATTCCAAAGGTTTACCAGAGAAGTATGATATAACGAAGTCGACCTTGACTCGATCTGTATTATACAGTGTCGGTCGAGTACGAAATACCAACTCCACTCTAGTTAAAAATCCATCCAATTCTCTTTGTTTACCAGAAAATGTCGGTGGAGCATTAATAATGTTCCCCGAATTCCCAGAAACACCCACAGTCCTATCACCCATCTCTAAATTTAAACTTTCAAACTCACTAATTAAGGCCTCCAACGTAAACTATTAAATAAAATAAAAAATGTTTTCTTACTACTGTTTCAAGTAAGTAATCTTAATTTTTTTTTTTTTTTTTTTTTTTTTTTTTACACTAATACAATCTATTTAAATACAAAAGTTATTCAAACGCGTTCTGCAAAGCAGTGTCGAACAAGTTTTGTATCTATATATTGATTCCTTCGGTAGAATTCCTTTAACAAGGGCAGCAACAGAGTTTAACCTATAATTGTTTCAGTAATTCTTCTTCTATGGTAGCAACCAAGTTCTTCTATAAATTCTTCTTCTATGGTAGCAACCAAGTTCTTCTATAAATTCTTCTTCTGACAGTAGTAGATATCCTAACGTACTCTTGAAGTAGTTAGGTAATTGTTATTGTAATGTTGAACACTGAAAGAATAGATTAGGATATCTATTCTATTACAATAACACAAAAATTTGAAAAAATAAAATAAAAAATTGTTTTATAAAATATCTTTTATTATAATAGAATTTTAATAATAACAATTACATCGATAAAATGATGAAAAATATCTTCTATTTATATTTTTCCTAAATACATTTATATTATATTATAACTATTTATTTCTTATATATTATTATTTAAAATCTACACTAAAATCTTAATTATTAATAAATATTTAAACTATAACTATTTTTAGTAAAATACAATTGGCAATTCAAATTAAGTACTATTTAATTTGAATATGTGCCCATGTATTATTGATATATTAATCATTTATTATTTATCTATTTCTATAAAAAAACAATACTAAAACTAGGGATTTAAATTGAGAATATTAATTTACTTGTTAAACATTAAAAATAAATTAATAATTTATTTTGTTTTAAACTTTAATTATTAATAAATAAATTATGTCTCATTTTCTTTTTCTGAATATAATTTGTGTAACTTAAACAATAATACTTGTGACTTAAGTTACATTAAAGATATCAAACAGAGGCGTTTGATATCTTTACACCTATACGATTTTCCAACTATCGTTTCAATAGTTGAAAAATTTTCTTTATTTATACTTTTTAAATAAATTGAATAAATTCTAATATACATGTTTTAATATTATAATTTTACATTGTTTACATTTATACATTTATTAAAAGAAATTATTTGTATTAAACTATTTAAATTCAATTTATTTACTAAAGAATTTTCTAAACTTAAAATAAAGTTTTGATTTATTTACTATATGGTTGATTATATTTCAAACATCTATTCAATTTATTTATTTCTAATTTTGAGGCTTAGTTTATAAAAAAATTTTTTTTTATCTAAAATATTTATTGGTTAAAATTTATTTAATTTAAAATTTTATTTTATCATCAAAAACTTTATCTTATCATAAAATTAAATTTTACATAAATTTATGTTAATGTATTGTGATATAAATTTTTGTAATTAAAGAATAAAATTTACGGTACATTAATTTAATACATTATACATTATTTTAAATACGTATTAATACATTATTCTATTAATACAATATTTTACAAAAGGTATAAAACCTTTATACGTTACAATAACATTAGACAAAGAAAACTTGGTCAAGTAGTTGATTATATTACCGAGTTTCAACGAGTTAGCCAAAATTCTAGCTTCAACGAAAGTGCTAAGATCTATATGTTTCTGAAAGGTTTAAATCCATTACTCAGAGAAAAATTGGCGTTTGTTGAAACAAACCCATCATCTTTGGAACAGTTAATATCTTCAACCATATTAGTTGAAGATATGATGAAAAGGAATTCTTTGAGTGAATTTTATTTTAATAATAGAAGGGCTAATGATCCTATGGATGTTGACGTTTTTAGAATTAGTGCTAAAAGTTCCTTGTCATATATAGGATAGTTTCTTTGACAACTCGTCAAACTTTTAGAAAGAAATGCAATAGGATGTAATTTGCCGTCGAATTCTTGAGAGAGAATAGCACCAACAGCATAATTACTAGCATCAGTTTCTACAACAAATTGCTTATTACTATCCGAATGTTTCAGAATAGGAGCTGACGTGAACAAATTTTTTAATAAAATAAAAGCGTCTTGATCTTCTTTCACCCAATTGAAGATAACATTCTTTCTAGTGAGTTTGTGAAGAGGGTTTGCAATTTTAGCAAAGTCTTTAATAAAAATTCTGTAATAGTTACAAAGACCAATAAAAGACTGAACCTCTTTAACATTCTTGGGCACTGGCCAATCGAGAATTGCTTTAACTTTATTTTCGTCCATTTGTAATCCATCTTTTGAAATGACATATCCAAGAAAAGTGGTTTTCTCAACGTCAAACTCACATTTTTCTAATTTAACATAGAGGTTATTTTTAAGTAGTTTCTTAAGTACCTTTTTAACATGCTCATGATGTTCTTCAATATTATTAGAATAAATAAGAATATCATCAATATATGAGATAACAAAATCGTCTAAATAGTCACTAAGGACATCGTTAATGAAGTGTTGAAAAGTTGCAGGTGCATTCTTTAATCCAAAAGGCATAACCAGATATTCAAAATGTCCATATCTAGTACGAAAAGCCGTTTTGTATTCATCACCTTCTTTAATATGAACAAGATTATAAGCGGATTTAAGGTCTAATTTAGTAAAAATCTTTGCATTTTTCACCCTATCCAAAAGGTCACTAATTAAAGGTGAAGGATATGAATTACGAATTGTAATATCATTCAGCTTCCTATAATCGATACAAAGTCTTAGGGAGCCATCCTTCTTTTTAACAAATAAAATTGGGGCACCAGCGGGAGACGATGATTTCCTGATAAAACCTTTGTTTAAATTATCATCAATATATTTTTTTAAGTTCCTCTCTTTCAACTTCAGTTAATGGATACAAAGGTCCATAAAATAAAGTTGAATCATCCTTAAGCTTGATTTCACAATCATAAGGTCTATGAGGAGGTAACACTTCACAATTTTTTTCATTAAACACTTCACTAAATTCTAAATATTGGGTTGGTACGGCGACCAATTTATCTTTATTAATATCTTTTTCATTATCATTATTACTACATGATTCGTTATCATTATTACATGTTTCATTAATTTTTGTTACAATACATTTAACTTTTTTTATTAAAACTAATATATTCATCATCGCTATCATCTTCATCATTGATGGTTCTAACAAGGCGGCCTTTAACATATTCTTTTTTTCATTGTTTGGGACAGAGGGATCTTCTTTCGGTTTTTTGGTCAAGCTTCGGTTGAGAACATCATGATCTAACTGATCATTCTTTGACTTCTTTCTTGGTTTTCTCTTTCTTTTGCCTTTATTACAATGTCTGGCACAATAACCAGAACTAAAAGCGATTTTCTTAGAGTCGTAGAAAGCATTTGGATTATGCTTCTTTATCCACGGCAAACCAAGAATAACATCAACACCGGGGACTTGTAATCCATAAAGTTGAATTACTTCGAAGTGATTTTTGCAACGGAGCATGCACTTCTCAGTCCTTTCCCAAACACTAACAACTCCATCACTAACACCTGAAACACGGAATGGTTCCACTTTTTCCAAATTAATACCAAGTTCTTCAGCAAGACTTGGATTAATGAAATTTAATTCAGAACCGGAATCAATTAAAACCTTAATTTTAACTTCCGAAACTTCATTGGTACTCAAGTAAAAGTCCACAAGGTTTAAATCACTTTTCACTCCCTTGACTCCAACTTTGTAAATTTTTGGATTAACAATTTTTGGAGTCCTTTCTTTAACAATTCTTAACACTTTTCTGGGCTTTACTCTATTAGGACAATTAAATTTTAAATGACCCGGTTGTTTACAAAGAAAACATAACCCTTTTTTCTTTTCTTCTTCAAAGTTATCTATGTTCTCATTGTAATTTTTACTTGATCCTTGAATATTCACATACCTTTTTCGTTTATTCTCTCTACTAATTTTAAATACATCCACATCCATAGGATCGTTAGCCCTTCTACCATTAAAATAAAATTCACTTAGAGAATTCCTTTTCATCATATCTTCAACTAAAATAGTTGAAGAAATCAATTGTTCAATTGAAGTTGGGTTTGATTCAATGAAAGCCAACTTCTCCCTAAGTGGTGGTAATAAACCTTTCAGAAACATGTAGATTTTTGCGCTATCATTAAAGCTTGAATTTTGGCTAATACGTTGAAAATCGGTAATGTAATCTAATACCTGACCAAGTTTCCTTTGGCGAAGATTATCTAATTTACCGTTAGCTACAACGGTATCGTATCTATAACTGCCAAAATTAGCCTTCAACCTATCTACAAATTCATCATAATGGTTTAAAACCCCACTATTATTCTTCATCAACACTGAAGCCCATTCCAAAGGTTTACCAGAAAAGTATGATATAACGAAGTCGACCTTGACTCGATCTGTATTATACAGTGTCGGTCGAGTACGAAATACCAACTCCACTCTAGTTAAAAATCCATCCAATTCTCTTTGTTTACCAGAAAATGTCGGTGGAGCATTAATAATGTTCCCCGAGTTCCCGGAAACACCCACATTCCTATCACCCATTTCTAAATTTAAATTTTCAAACTCACTAATTAAATCCTCCAATTCAAAATATAATATATAATATAAAATTAAAATGGTTTCTTACTACTATTTCAAGTAAATAATCTTAAATTTTTTTTTTTTTTAATTACACTACTACAATTTATCCTAATACAAAAGTTATTCAAACGCGTTCTGCAAAGCAGTGTCGAACAAGTTTTGTATTACTAATTAATATTGGTTAATTCTTCTTTCTTCTTGCACTCGGTAGTAGTTTCTAATTCTAACCAGTAGTCAAAATTTCTTCTTTCTTCTTATTCGGCGGTAGTTTCCAATTCTAACCGGTAATTAAAGTTCTTTCTTGCTTTTTGTACCCGGCGGTAGATACCCTAACGTATTCTCTATCTTCGTTGGGTAATTGTTATTGTAATGTTGAACACTGAAAGAATAGATTAGGATATCTATTCTATTACAATAACACAAAAATTTGAAAAAATAAAATAAAAAATTGTTTAATAAAATATCTTTTATTATAATAGAATTTTAATAATAACAATTACATCGATAAAATGATGAAAAACATCTTCTATTTATATTTTTCCTAAATACATTTATATTATATTATAACTATTTATTTCTTATATATTATTATTTAAAATCTACACTAAAATCTTAATTATTAATAAATATTTAAACTATAACTATTTTTAGTAAAATACAATTGGCAATTCAAATTAAGTACTATTCAATTTGAATATGTGCCCATGTATTATTGATATATTAATCATTTATTATTTATTTATTTCTATGAAAAAACAATACTAAAACTAGGAATTTAAATTGAGAATATTAATTTATTTGTTAAACATTAAGAATAAACTAATAATTTATTTTTTTTTAAACTTTAATTATTAATAAATATATTATGTCTCATTTTCTTTTTCTGAATATAATTTGTGTAACTTAAACAATAATACTTGTGGCTTAAGTTACATTAAAGATATCAAACAGAGGCGTTTGATATCTTTACATTATCTGTTTATGGTCTTTTTATTCTCTATTTATTGTCCCCCCTTTATAAAGAAGAATTTTATCTTCCTTTTATACATTTTCATTTATTACATGTATTATTATTTTTAACTATTAAATGTTATTATTACTATTGTTATTATTTATTAAAATTAAAAGAATAAATTAAAATTATGTCTTAGTATTATAAAATATTATAGAATATTACTTATTTGATTTTCTTATTACTTCAAAATGTTTAAATTTAGAAAAATTATTATAAATTATCATTGACTATCATTAAATGTATAATACCTTGAATAAAATAATTAAAATTTAAAATTAAAATAATATTAAAATAAAATTAAAATAAAATTAAAATAAAAATTTAACAAAATTAAAATATTAAAAGTATCAATTATTATAAACACTCATTTTATACAGAAACATAAAAGAGTTCTGTATTTTATCTTTGGAATTGTTATTATTGTTCTATTTCCAGGTTTTAAGTTTATCATTTTAGTAATAATTACTCAATTAGTTATTTATTAATTTATAAGTTTAAGAGAATTTCTAAAGAACACTTGGATAAACACTAGAATTAATAATTTGATGTATATCATTTTATTTTTAGTTTATTTATTCATTTTTATTTATTTATTATTATTTTATTATTTTAGTACATTATTGGATTAAGTCGTTTTATTTTATTTAATAATTTATTTTATTATTATCACTATTAGGTCGTTTTTACTCAGAATTTATTATAAAATAAAGATAATATTATTTATTTAAAGAAAGGGTTATATTTTCATAAAATTATTATTCATTCATCTTTAAGGGTTATTATTGTTTATTTTTATTATAAGTTACTATGGGTTAAGTCGTGTGTTAAGGATTTCACTTCAGTTAGGTCGGAACGTACATATTTACCCTAAGTTTATCAATTAATTAAATAATTGAATTAGTAAATTTTTAAATAAATAATATTTTATTAACTTTATTTATTAATAAATTTTTATTTAAAGAAAAATCTTTATTTATTAGTTATTATTATAATTAGAGTAAATATTAAATGTAATGAACTCTCGAAATTCCTAATGATAGGAATTTTCTCGAGTATTTATACTATATCTAATATTAAGGAATACATTTTAAATTTAATACATGACTAATTATTTATATTAATTAACTATTCTATAAATTAATTATATATTAATTATATATGACTTTTCACTCGTGTTAAATTTAATAATTATAAAAGTCATATTATCAATCATTTGTAGAAGGAATGATTATTTTATAATTTAGTTTTAATTTCCTTCTTAATCAAATGAACAAAGAAATATTAATTCAAACTTTAATAAATATAAAATCTTAATAATTATAATTAATTAATATTTCTTAAAATATTATTTAATTATGTTTTATAATAAAATATTTCTAATTAATTAAACGAATAAAATACTAATTAAATAAATTATCATGAATCCACTAATATTCATGACATCGTGTTTATTCAGCTAGTTTTTATCATGTTTTTATGTGAGTAGCGTATCAGAATACTAGAAATAACTAAATTGTCTTAGTGGTTAGTAGCTAAGACTTTGAGTCTGAATGACACTAGTTAGAGACCTCATAGATACTATTTTAAAAAATTATAATTTTATTTTATTTTTAAATTTTATTTTATATGTGTAACGAAATATTATAATAATAAACACACACACTCTAATGTATCAAATATATATGTATTTTTTTAATAATGTTTATTTATTAAATTTATTATTATAATACGACTAACTCGCTAGGTCAGTGTATTATCAAACTAAAGACGAAACAAAAAAACTAATTTTTATTAATTATTAATAAAAACACTAAAGAACTATTTTATCTTTCTTATTCTCTCTTTTATACATGAAAATTATTTTTTTTTTTTTAATACAATTTGATAAGTGAATTAATTACTTAATGATTGGTTATAAAAATATAATTATGAAATTTTCATTAATCTAACCTTAATGATTTTCTAGTCTAACCCTTATCATTAGATATACCTCATTACAATATGAAGATTATTGATTGGCTAAAAATTTTAAGTTGAAAAAATTTTATAAATTAATTTAAAAAAATTTTAGTATAAATACGAATGAATTTTCCCAAATATTTTAAAGAATCGAGATTTTATTAATAAATAATTATATTATTAAACACTAACTTATTAAGTTAAATTCTATATGTTTTTAATGATATTTTTATAAATTAATAATTTACAGAATATTTTAAAGTGTTAATATTACTAAGTTATTTAGTAAATATTATAATTTGTTTTTATTGTTAAAGACACATTTCTTTACAATAAAATCTCCTTATAATATAAAAGCTTAATACCTTAGTGTTTAAGAAATTGTTATAGATAAAACATTTATGTTTTATTGTTGAAGCTTTTCTTTAAAGAAATATTTTTACTTAAAGTAGTAGAATTAGTACGCTTTAGAAGCGGTATATAATTCAAACTATAAAAAGTAAAAGATTAACGGGATCGAGTTTAACCTGTACAATAATTGGGTTGGCAGGCTCTGAGCTATTCTACTTTGAATAAGGAAGTAGGAGAATCCGAGGTACACCACGTACATGACGCTGTAATAAGCAAGCTGGCGTGAGATTTATAGTTGTATACTATCTTTTGCTGTTTGATTATAGACCGGAAAATAGCCGGAAATGCCTTACTTTAATAAAATAATATTTCTTAATTAATACATTTTAAAATTAAGTTTTCTAATAAAACAATTTCTAATTTTTAATTATAATTATTAATTGTTAAGACAATTTATTAAAATTGTAATAATATAAAATAATATTCTTTATAACTCCTTTAGCGTGAGAAGTTAAACTCTTATAAATAATACTTCTACGTTCGGATAAGGTTGATATAGGGAAAGAAAACCTGTAATAATTTTTATTGCTAACAATAAGTTAGACACTAAAAAAATTTTTACACCGTTCCTTTCTTTTATTAATTTAATTAATATTAACAATCGACTTTATACGTGTTATCGTGAAGAGCTACGAAGGACTTATTATAAAGAATAAAACAGGTTATATATTTGATGGTTTAACACTATATAATCTGGTTTATATTATTATTTAATAAAAAGATTTACTCAATTAATAAATATAATTAAATACTTTATTCTATTATTTTTACAAATTTATTAAAGCTTATTAAAGAAAACATCATAAGTACTATGGAAGAGAACGAAAACAACCACATGGATAATAATAATATTTTCGAAAACGCAACTCTTAAGGATGGTTTTGCAGGGGATCGCAGATATCTGAAGGGTTTCTTAGCTAAGGTGGAGCTAGTGTTTATGCTATATCCTGAACGGTATCAAGACGACGCAACCAAAATTCTCTATATAATATCAAGACTTTATGGGGACGCTATGAACTGGGCTGCTACTCTTATAAACAACCATGATCCGTGTCTTAATAACTACCAAGCTTTTGTTGACAGGTTTAAGGCTTTTTATGGATATAACGATGCTACCTATGTTGCAAATCAAATGCTTAGAACCTTAAAACAACGCCGATTAGGAGGAATTAGAGGCTATATCTTGGAATTTAATCGCTATGCTGATGAATCAAACTGGAATGAACAAGCCAAAATGGATGCATTTATAGCCGGCCTTAATCAACAAGTTGCCGTTCGTATTTTGGAAATGTTTCCGGGTCCTAGGGATCTTCTTTCATTACAGACTATTGCTTCAAGAATTGATTCAAGATTATCTACACACCATACCTTTTTCCCTTCTGGTTCAAACAATGACCAAAACCGAAAGAAAAGATCTTTTCATCACTCTTCAAAAATAACAAAGTCCATTACAAACAGGAATAACCATGGCCCTATCTCAAACGAAGAAAAGGAAAGAAGAAAGAAAGAAAATCTTTGTGTGTATTGTGGTGCTTCAGGTTATAAGCTTAATAATTGTCCAAAAAGAAAGAATAAAGATCGTAAAAATCCTTCACTAATATCTATTCCCACACTTATATCCGCTCCTAAAGAAGAAAACAAAACTCATAATAAAATGACAACTAAATTTAAACTTTCTTATGAACTAAATACGGATATTCTTATTGACTCAGGATCCAAACTTAATTTAATTGATGTAGATTACTGTAACGACAATAACATTCCTTATCATGATGACGGTAACCTCCCAAATATCGTTGGTATCGGTGGTCGACAATCTCTTTTTGGAATTACATCTCCTTTGAATCTTCGCTACAAAGATCATCTCTGTCGAACACAATTCTATGTAACTGATCTACCTTATTATCCTTGTATTCTTGGAATAGACTGGCTTAAAGAACACAATCCTTCTATCGATTTCACAAAGAACAAAATTTCATTTGTATCCGATTACTGTTATAATCGTTGTATAACACTCTCCAATAATGTCCCTGAATTTCCTGAAGAAAGATCTGCTTTTCCTGTAATGGAAGATCCTTCCTACGAACCTCCGCATGATTCATTCGCTTACCCTATATTTGTCGATAAACAAAACATCCAATCTCAAAACGAAACTAATCATACTTGTACTATTCTCTGTTCGGGTTCTTCAAAAAATATTAACAATTCTGTTTCTAAGAAGTCTTCTGTTAACTTTTCTACTTCGTCTCTCTCTAATCAAGAACCAACTTCTGTTTTGACTTCTTTTTCTGATTCTAATATTCAATCCAATTCTATTCTCAAATCCGATTCAAACTCTAAATCAGAACCCAATTCTTCTATTATACTTCCGGATGTTCTCTCTGACTTTGCTGATGTCTTCAATGAATCTAATGCCGAAAAACTTCCTCCACACCGTCCATACGATTGTAAAATAAAACTCAAAGAGAATTCAAAACTGTTTTATGGACCGATTTATCCCTTAACAGAAACCGAATCAATTGCTTTAGAAGAATATATAAAAGAAAATCTCAAGAAAGGATTTATTAGAAAATCAAAATCGCCTGCGGGAGCTCCTATTCTGTTTGTACCTAAGAAAAATGGTCAACTTCGTATGTGTGTTGACTATCGCCAATTAAACTCCATAACTATTCGTGATTCTTATCCCCTTCCTCTTATATATAACTTAGTCAGGATTAAAAGTGGTGATGAATATAAAACCGCTTTTACTTGCAAGTTAGGTCATTTTGAATATTGTGTGATGCCTTTTGGGTTGAAAAATGCACCTGCTGTTTTTCAACATTTCATCAATGATGTTCTTGAAGACGTTCTTGGTAAATTCGCTTTCTCTTACATAGATGATATTATTATTTTTTCCTCTGATTATAAATCTCATATATCTCATGTCAAAACTGTTTTGAAACTCCTGAGGGATGCTGGGCTCTATGCTAAATTGGAAAAATGCGAGTTCTTTGTTTCTTTTATTGATTTCCTTGGTCACAGGATTTCTACTGATGGTATTCACATGGACCCAAATAAAGTTTCTTCTATCTTAAACTGGCCTACTCCATCTAATGTTAAAAAGGTTCAATCTTTTCTTGGTCTTGCGAACTACTACCGTCGATTTATTCCAAATTTTGCAAAGATCGCTCACCCTTTGCATAAACTTTTGAAGAAAAATGTTAAATTTGTATGGTCTAATGAAGCTCAAGATGCTTTCGATTCACTCAAGTCCTTATTTGTTTCTGCTCCTGTTCTTATATTTCCTAATCGTGAACTTCCGTTCATAGTCGAAACTGATTCAAGTAACTTTGCCATTGGTGCTATTCTCTCGCAAGTCTCTCCAATTATAATATGACTCATCCGGTTGCTTTCTTTTCTCGCTCTCTTACTGGTCCTGAACGTAATTATCCAATATATGATAAAGAGCTCTTAGCTATCGTTGCTGCTCTTGAAACTTGGCGTCATCTACTTAAAGGCTCTTCTTCCACTTTTAAGATTTACTCGGATCATCGTAATTTACTCTATTAAAAGAAACCTGAAAAAATGTCTCAACGTCTTGTTCGCTGGGCTTTGTTTCTCTCTGAATTTAACTTTGTTATTATTTATCGTTCTGGTTCTTCTAACGGTAAGCCTGATGCTCTATCTCGTCGTCCTGATTATGCTATCAATTCTAATTCCTCTTCTGATGTTCCTTTTAATGTTCTTCGCCCTGAAAAATTTTGTGCCATTGTAACTTCTGTTTCGTCCATTAGTGATTCTTTTCTTTCCGAATATATAAATGATGACTTTTACAATAAAATCTGTGAATATCTTGATTGTAAGAAACCTCCAATACCTCATCCTCAAATTGACAAATTTTCCTTAAGCAATAGTTTTCTCCTTTTTACTGACAGAATCTATGTTCCTCCAAATTGTCGTCTTTCAATTCTAAAGCTCTGTCACGACTCTCCTTCAGCTGGTCATTTCGGTATAAAGAAAACATCTTCTCTTATTGCTAGAGACTTCTGGTGGCCTTCTATTTCTTCTGATGTTAAAGACTACGTTCGTTCTTGTGAAGTTTGTTGTCGTTCAAAAACCTTTCGTCATAAACCTTATGGTCTTCTGAATCCTCTTGATATTGCTGAACGTCCCTGGTCATCCATTTCAATGGATTTCATTACAGATTTGCCTTCATCTTCTGGTTTCACTTGCATTCTTGTTGTTGTTGATCGTCTTACAAAAATGATTCATCTCATTCCGTTCAAAAGTATTCCTTCCGCCGCCGAAACAGCTACGGCCTTTATTGATAATATTTTCCGTCTTCATGGCCTACCTGAATCTATTGTCTCGGATAGAGGTTCTCAATTTACCTCTAAATTCTTCCAATCCATCTGTTCCTCCCTTGGCATTGAACTTAAGTTGTCTACTCCTTTTCATCATCAATCAAACGGTCAGACGGAGAGGGTGAACTCTGTTATAGAACAATATTTAAGATGTTTCTCAAATTATAAAGGTTCAAATTGGAAAAGTTTTCTTAGTCTTGCAGAATTTAGTTATAACAACGTGGTCCAAGAATCATCCAAATTTTCTCCATTCTTTTTGAATTACGGCTTTCATCCAAAATATTCACCAGTTATTCCAGACTTATCTAAAGTTCCGAGAGCAGAAGAGTTTACAAGAGATTTTAAAACTTTAATTAATACCTTAAAAGAAAATTTAAAATCTGCCATGGAAACCCAGAAGAAGCATGCTGACAAACTTAGAAAAGAAGCTCCGAATTTTAAAGTTGGTGACAAAGTTTGGTTGGATAGTTCTTTAATTATCCACAAAGGAAATAAAAAATTTAAGCCAAGAAAACTCGGCCCATACAAAATCTTGGAAAAAATATCAAATGTCACATTTAAGTTAAGTCTCCCAAAATCTATTAAGATTCATCCAGTTATTCATGTATCCAATCTCGAGAAATATGTCGAAGATAAATTTGGAAGATCTCAACCGCCACCGTCACCTATTACCGTTGACAATGAAGTTGAAGAAATTCTGGATAAAAGAAGACATTACGGAAAAATACAATACCTGATTAAATGGAAAGGGTATTCAATCAATGAAGCTTCGTGGGAGCCTGAAGAAAATCTAAATTGCAAGGAGCTACTTAAAAAATTTAGTAGAAAGAAATAAAAAATAGTTAAAAATTCATATTATATTTATTATTAATATTAAAATTACAATTTTTATTATTATTATCAAAACTTATTAATATCATTATCAATATCAACTTTATTATTAAACAATTTATTAATATCAAATTTATCAATATTTTTATTTTTAACTTTATTAATTGTAAAGATATCAAACGCCTCTGTTTGATATCTTTAATGTAACTTAAGCCACAAGTATTATTGTTTAAGTTACACAAATTATATTCAGAAAAAGAAAATGAGACATAATTTATTTATTAATAATTAAAGTTTAAAACAAAATAAATTATTAATTTATTTTTAATGTTTAACAAGTAAATTAATATTCTCAATTTAAATCCCTAGTTTTAGTATTGTTTTTTTATAGAAATAGATAAATAATAAATGATTAATATATCAATAATACATGGGCACATATTCAAATTAAATGGTACTTAATTTGAATTGCCAATTGTATTTTACTAAAAATAGTTATAGTTTAAATATTTATTAATAATTAAGATTTTAGTGTAGATTTTAAATAATAATATATAAGAAATAAATAGTTATAATATAATATAAATGTATTTAGGAAAAATATAAATAGAAGATATTTTTCATCATTTTATCGATGTAATTGTTATTATTAAAATTCTATTATAATAAAAGATATTTTATAAAACAATTTTTTATTTTATTTTTCAAATTTTTGTGTTATTGTAATAGAATAGATATCCTAATCTATTCTTTCAGCGTTCAGCATTACATTAATATTAAAAAAAAATGTATTTTATTGTATTAAATGCATTTTTATAATTAAGAAAATTCACTCCTTAGTTTAGTTTATTAAAAAGAAAGATATATATATTTAAATATTAAAATTCTAGATTCGTCTGGTATCCGAATCCTGGAGGAGGTGTAAAATATTGTATTAATAGAATAATGTATTTAATACGTATTTAAAATAATGTATAATGTATTAAATTAATGTACCGTAAATTTTCATAAAATTTATATCACAATACATTATCATAAATTTATGTAAATTTTATTTTAATTACAAAAATTTATATCACAATACATTAACATAAATTTATGTAAAATATAATTTTATGATAAGATAAAGTTTTTGATGATAAGATAAAATTTTAAATTAAATAATTTTTAACCAATAAATATTTTAGATAATAAAAGATTTTTTTTATAATCTAAGCCTCAAAATTGGAAATAAATAAATTGAATAGATGTTTGAAATATAATCAACCATATAGTAAATAAATCAAAACTTTATTTTAAGTTTAGAAAATTCTTTAGTAAATAAATTGAATTTAAATAGTTTAATACAAATAATTTCTTTTAATAAATGTATAAATGTAAACAATGTAAAATTATAATATTAAAACATGTATATTAGAATTTATTCAATTTATTTAAAAAGTATAAATAATGAAAATTTTTCAACTATTGAAACAATAGTTGGAAAATCGTATAGGTTAATTTTGTTTAGATAAATTAACATTAGTTTATAATTAGTTTAGTTGTTTTTTTTTTAAATAATAAAAATTATTAATTGATTACCTAGTGAGGGCTCTGGTGGAATAACCTTCACGGTAAAGTAATTAACGGTTGTTAATATAGTTTAAAATAAATAAAAGTATTATTAAAAATAAAACATAGTTTGTGTAAGTTTAATTTAGTGTATACAAACCTGAACTTAGTTTAGAATATTTTACAGGAAGACCATGTAACGAATACTAGAAATAACTAAATTGTCTTAGTGGTTAGTAGCTAAGACTTTGAGTCTGAATGACACTAGTTAGAGACCTCATAGATACTATTTTAAAAAATTATAATTTTATTTTATTTTTAAATTTTATTTTATATGAAGATTATTGATTGGCTAAAAATTTTAAGTTGAAAAAATTTTATAAATTAATTTAAAAAAATTTTAGTATAAATACGAATGAATTTTCCAAAATATTTTAAAGAATCGAGATTTTATTAATAAATAATTATATTATTAAACACTAACTTATTAAGTTAAATTCTATGTGTTTTTAATGATATTTTTAAAAATTAATAATTTACAGAATATTTTAAATTCTATGTGTTTTTAATGATATTTTTAAAAATTAATAATTTACAGAATATTTTAAAATGGGTAATATTACTAAGTTATTTAGTAAATATTATAATTTGTTTTTATTGTTAAAGGCACATTTCTTTACAGGTATTAAAATTGAAAACAATAATTTTTCTTATTCTATTTCACAAAAGCGCGTTATTGAAAATATTTTAGACCAATATAATCTTAATAACTGCAGATCTCGAAAAACACCATGTACTGGTGACAATGATTCCAAAAACACTAAACCATTTGATACTACCATTTACAAAAGCTTAATTGGTTCTCTTATTTACATTGCTAGATGTACAAGACCAGAAATTTCTTTTGCTGTTCACAAAGACAAAGCTGCTCGAAAATCTGAACAACCTACTATTTCTGACTACAATAAAGTTATAAATATTATCAAGTATCTTAAAACCACTATAGACTACAAAATTACTTATGATGGTAATGGAAAAATCATTGCATTCACTGATGCTGATTTTGGGGGAGATAAGACGGATGGAAAATCAACATCAGGATATATAATTCTTATGGAAAATAATCTAATATGTTGGTGCTCAAATAAACAACAAATTGTTGCTACTTCTACTGCTGAAGCCGAATATATCAGCACTACAGAATGCACAAAGAAAATTTTATACTTTAGAAATATCCTAGAAGAATTATTCAAATTCAACGAACCAATAACTATTTATACTGACAACTTAGCAAGTAAAAGAGCAATTGAAAATGGTGAATTAAATTCCAAACCTAAACACATAAATATAAAATTCCATTTTAATAGAGACAATATTAAAAATAACAAAATTAAACTAGAATATATTGATACAAATAATATGCTAGCAGACTTTTTAACAAAAAATATTAATGGATCAAAAATACAAAAGTTCACTGACATTATATTTAAAAAATAACAAAATTTAAAAAAAAAAAAAAAAAAAAACTTATAATCAACTTTATTTTATTAATATCTTATATATTATATTTTACATTCAACTATTTATATTTTTCAATTTCTTAATCTCTTCAAATTTAATTTTTACTTTTCATAAAAAACAAATTTGAGGGGGGGGGGGAATGTTAAACATTAATAATTTAACTTAAATCTAGAAATATGTAGAATAGAATTATGTATTACTAATATATTTAGTCATAGAATATTCTCATGATAAATAATACGCCACAATTCTTAGTATAAATAGAGAATAAATTTATGAACTATTTATGTACTTTGTAATTACCTTTTTATTAATAATATTAATAAATAAAGTATATATTAAAAACAATATTATAATTTTTCTCAATAATTAAAAGTACGATTATTCTTAGAATAATCTTTACATTGTACTTTATATTATAATTTTATTATTAATTAAAGTCTAATATAAGTAATTTAAAATTTTAATAGTGATTAAGGTTTTAGTTAAATTATATTTTTTCAATATCATATATTTTTTTATTTAATATATAGACTTAATGTTAGAAAATCTCATATTTTATTATAAACTTTATTAATTAGTAAAATGTAGTTAATATAATGTAATGTATTAATAATATGTACTTTAGCATAAGCCATAAATTTTAGTAGTTAATTAAATCTTTGTAATGAAACATAAGTAAATATTAAAATCCTAAAAATTCCAACAGATTAAAAGTCTCGACTGGCTTATAAAAGAAACATATAAAATCGATTTTACTTAATATTACGATGATTGATATATTAGTTATCAATCGAATATCTTTTTAGGTTTTTCTCCTAGTCTTTTCCTAAAAAGATTATTTGTTAAGATTAGAAATTCTTTATTAAACTTTAAACTATTAAAAAACTATAAATAAAAGAACTCTGGAATTACACTAAAGAATCCAGAGTTATTATTATAAGAACAATTATAATAAATAACCTTTATTAAAAAGAATATTAAAATATATATATATTTTAAATAAAATAATATTAAAGCCGTGTTGTTTATTATATTTCCTTATAATAAACTCTTTTCAAGATAAGTATAAATTTTTATTTTGATTTTTCAGTTTAATAATATTAATTATTATTAAATTGTAGATAATAATTATTATTATATCTTATATAATAATAATTATTACAGCAATGATAAAGAATGAAATTTATAAATAATAAATTAATAGAATAGTTAATTTTGAAATTATATAAACTTAATATAAATTAAAATAATAGTAAATAATTAAAATAATGTAAAATATAAATATTTAATTAAATTTTAAAAATATAACAATTTCTGTATATAAACAAACTTAAATGTAATTAAATAGTATAAATAGAAATAGAAAATATTATTTTTAAAGATTGTTACTAATTAGCCAAGAAAATTAGAATATTTTAATAATAAAATAATAAATTAGTATATTTTTATAATACATAGCGAGATGTATTATATATTTATTTTAAATAAATAAACTAATATTATAAAACAAGATGTATTTTAGAATTTTAAATTTTATTCATTAATTATATAAAACTTGTAGAATGAGCAAGTAAAAATAAATCATTTAATTACACACAAATATACCACTTTCTAAGCCTATTTAGAATTAAGGTATATTTGAAATTGTGTCAACAATTTCTTGGAAAAGGTACAAAACCTTTATACGTTACAATTATATTCAATACCCTGATCAGAATGAAATGTTTTAGTTTTATACTTAAATTGATTTGTTAAAAAGATTAATAATTGGCCTAGGAATTTCAGATTTTCCTTCTAGTAAAAAAATCCAACTTTTTCTAGTAAATTCATCTATAAAGGTTAATACATAAATTTTACCCTTAAATGATTTTTGAATTGGACCAATTACATCTGAATGTATTACTTCTAAAATTTCAGTATTAAATGAATAGGTTTACAATTTTACAAGATCTCATATTCTATATATAGAGGGTCTCTTAGCTTTTCTTAATACTATCATTAGTAATTCAATAAAGTTATTTTTTGATAGGTTTGGTACGACACCTAATGTAATCAGAGAAGTCAATATATATCGTATCTATATGGCAAAGGAACATTCATAATGTTCGGTAAATAAGACTCAATATCAGTATTTCTTCGAATAAAAACAAGAACTCATGAAAGAGTTTAGTGGATACTACACCTCTAACATAATATTAACATAATATCTTTTTTTTTTATTTATATCATTAAATTTATTAGGTAAGGACCAATTCCACATAATACAAATTCCATAGTTTATAGAACTATTATGCAACTTTAACAATTATTATATTTTATTTTACATCTAAATCTATATATATATTATAAATTGGTTTAAAAAATAATAATAATAATAATAATAATAATAATAATTAAACTTATTTCACAACTATATTATAATGTATAAGAAGTTGATAATTGATAAAATAAGAAATATAACTAAATAAAACTAAATAAATAACTATGATATATTTATTTAGCTGTACACATATATTTAATGTTCATGTTTATTACTTTTGAATTAGTGTTTTGTTTTTCCTTTTTTTTTTAACTATACTTTTTAATATTTTTATTTTTAAAAATTATTTTATTTTTTTAAAATAATTTAATGTATTAACATTTTATCATACTTTTTTTTCATTGTCAAGGTATTTCAATAATCTAATGTTTTTTCTTTTCTTTATACTTTTTATTTCTATTATTAACAATAATAAAAATGAAAAATAAATTATATTTTCTTTTATTATTACAGGTATTATTATTATTATTATAAAATAATAATTATGATGATGTCAATAATAGTAATTGATAAATATTTTTCTTATTTAAATAATAAATAAATTGTATGTATTTAATTTTTTTTTTTTCTTCTCTATTATTTAAATAAAGAATAAATTTAAAATTTTTTATTTCATAAATAAATAGGGTTGATCTTGTTGAGGATAATTCTGATTACTTTCCATTTTTCTAATATTAAACTCTTCCTTGATATTACTTTCTATATCCTCAATATAAGAGCATGTGCATAAATAATAATATGCCTTTTAATATTAAAATAACAATCAATGTATAAATATATATTATATATTTATTTTTTAATTAGTAAATAGAATGAAAAATGAAATATTATATATATATATAAGGGTATTAATATTATATTAATTATAAAAACTATTTTTGTTTACCAATACTAAAAATAATCCAAATATAATTCCCGACATAATCAAGGAATTTTTTTTAATATAATCTTTAACTTCATTGTCTTTCATATGGTTATAATTTTTTTCTTTCCTATATTCTATTAATCCATTTTCTAAATAGGTTTCATTGAAACTTTGACAAAAAGTAACAATACTACTAGCAAGAATTAACAAAATATATATTAAAAATACAATTTTAAATTGATTCATATGAGATAAATTCACCTTTATTTTTTTTTTAATGTTTATTTTTTATCAATAAAATATATATATATAAATATTATTAAGTAAAAATAATTTTTTAATATACTAAAAATAATATTCTCTTTTATATTTATATATATATATTTACCTTACTAGCACCTATTGTTAACATTATTATAGATACAGCTGCTATAACAGATATACTAAAACACACAAGCAAGGAAATATTAAAAATATTTTTTATGTTAAACTCTAAAATGTACATTACTATTGGACTACCTAAAAGGTATATCTTTTTGTAAAATAAAGATTTATAATTATTATTACTTTCTTGTAAAATAAAGAAAAGAAATATCTTCTCCCTTTTTATATATATATATATATTATTATTATTTTTTTTTTTTTTTTTTTTTTTTTTACTTACTATCATTAATGCATTACACATTGAAAACGACGATTCTGGTGATAAACAACAGCAGCAGCAACATTGTCCAATTTTTGGATAAATTCTTCTTTCTTTTTCAATTGAACCCATATTTGTTTTTATATTTTCATTTATTGTATTGATATATTTATTATTTATTTATTTATTTTCTAAAGAAAAATAAAAACATTTAATAAAAATTAAAATAATCAATTTATTTTCTTTTCTTTTTTAAAAATTAATATTGCATTAAATAGTTGATTATTATTATTATATATCAATATTTATATACCAATATTTATAAAATAACTTTTTATATAGTTATATAATTTTTTCTTTTTATAATTTTATTATAATGAGTATAATTTTTATATTTTTAAAAGAGATTTTATTTTATAATTTTATTTGTAATAATTGTTTTAATCTGATGTTTTATAAAGGTATCATAAAGTTTAATTTTTTTTTTTTCAAAGTAAATAAATAAAAGTAAATTTTATTTATATATATATATTTTTTTTTTCGTATTATTTAATTTATACATAAAAAAAAGTTTTTTCTAATTTATGCTGTGTAACCCAACTCATAAGCACAAAAAAAAATAGAAAATTCAAAAAATTTATTTTTAGTTTATTTATAACATTTATTTAACCAATTTTTATTTAGTATGAATGTTAAACAATAATAAAAGATAGGAATATGCTTATCATTATAAATGTAATGTTTATTTGCTTTTCTTTTTAACAATTTTATAACATAAAATAAAAAAATTTTATTTCAACCTGGGCTATCTCTATCCGTTTATTAATGTTAATTGATTCACAATTTTTTTTTTTTTTTTTAATTATTTTTTCCAATTTCATAATTCAGAATATTTTATTTTTATTAATTATTAAAGTTTTCCAAAATTCTGATAATAAATTAAAATATATTATTTTATTGTTTTGTATATTAAAAAGTTTTAAGATCCAAAATAATAAAAACTTTATTTAATATTAAAGTCATCATTATTATAAAAGAACACTTTACTGATAAAGTCATAATGAAATATTACACCAATTTTATACAACACTAATCTAATATTATTGTTGTTTCAAGTAATAAACATTATATTTTATTTTTTATATTTAGTTTTAGCTTTATAATATGACTTTTTTTTTTTTTTTTTTTTCTTTACTCTATTAATGTCATGATAGGAAAAAAATTGAAAGGCAAAACGAATAGAAATCTTACTATATGTTTCTACAATATGAATCGATTTACTGATATAGTATATTAATTCATATTATTTTTACAAAAAATATTCATTAAAACTTTTTTGAATATAAAGTTATCATCCTTTTCACAAATGATACTTCATGAATTTTCTGTATAAATTTATAAAAATTAATTTTTGTTGAAAAAAAAAAATAATATCTAGGCATCACATTTTACTACAAATTCTATATCATCATTCTTTTCTTCTTTAAGACTCATTTCAATATCCTCTACATATGAACCTACATATAAATAATAATAAAGCTTTATAATAAAAAAAATATGTAGATTATAATTTAGATTTATTTCCAAAACAAATAAACTCTATTAATAACTTTTACTGCCCTAACTTATAAAAATAAAATAATGTTTTCAAAAAAAAAAAGAAAAAATAGTAATTAAAACTTACCATAAATATCATATGAAATGGAACTAAAATAAGAAATACTATTATATTTCCACCATGTAATCTTATTTCTTCTTTGTCTATATATTCATTTGGTACAATTTCTATATATTCATAAATTAAAAAAACTTGTCTAATTGAGATAGAAAGGCAATAAATGAAAAATGTATATTTAAATTGCTTTATATAAGAAAGAATAACCTTTTTAATACCAATAGTACAGAATAATATGGATAAAATACCAATTAAATTATGTACTATTGTATATATTTTATATAAAAGATTAAAATAAAATGACTTTGAAGATATTGAAATTGTAGAAATAACCATTATATATAATAACCAAGTCTTTAATTATTTTATAGTATTGAAATATAAATTAATAATTTAATTTCTTATTTTTTTTTATTTGTTTTATTTATTATTTCCTTAATTAATAATAAAAACTATATATCATTTATACCATTTACTTACCATTATTAAAATATTACTTAAATAAACAGACTTTTTTTGAGATATAGAATAGCAACAGTTAAAGCAACAAAATAATCTTTCTACTTTTGGAAATCTTTTTCCCTTTTTTTTTTCGATATTATTTCCTATCATTGTTTATATATCGATTTTAAAGTTTAAATTCTTTTTTTAAAATTTAAAATTACTTCTTTTATTTATTTGTTCGTTTTTTTTTTTTTTTTTTAAAAGAAAAATATTAAATAATTTTTTTTTTTAATATATAAAAAAAATTGTATACATTTATTTTTTTTTGTAGATAAATGTATATTTTTAATAATACAATCATATTACACATCAAATTATAAAATTGTTACTATATCATGTAATAAATATGGTTTATTAGTATTAGTATTAGTATTAGTATTAGTATTAGTATTAGTATTAGTATTAGTATTAGTATTAGTATTAGTATTAGTATTAGTATTAGTATTAGTATTAGTATTAGTATTAGTATTAGTATTAGTATTAGTATTAGTATTAGTATTAGTATTAGTATTAGTATTAGTATTAGTATTAGTATTAGTATTAGTATTAGTATTAGTATTAGTATTAGTATTATTGTTATTATTATTATTAGTAGTAGTATTGTTTTTGTTATTGTAATTGATTCATTATTAATATAAAAAAAAATATTAAAAAACTTCAAACATATTTATTAATTAATAAAGTTTATGATACGGAGAAAATTATTTAATTCTATATAATATATACTTTTATCTTTTAATTTAGTTTTAATTTAAAGGGCATTAATATTAGAACTTTAATAATAATTAAAATTTGATAAGGATATAAATTTAATATCTAAATTTTGTTAATTGATTATACTACATACAGCCCCGTTTCTTATTATTATTATCTGACCTTTAAAATGTGTTTGCCTATTTTTAAATATATGAAACTTTAAATTAATTTGTTAAAAAAAAAAAAAAAGGTAACAATAAAATTAAATTGCGATTTATATTTGAAATTTAAAAATGATATTGAAGCTATTAAAAAAAAAAAAGATAGATTAATAAACTTAATCCTTTACCAAAATAATTAACATTGTTTTATTTTAATTAATATAAAATAAAAATTTAATATGTTCTAATGAATTATTTATTTTATTTTACATATGAAATTTATATATATGAACTAAAATAAATCTTAAACTTAATTATTATATATATATATATTTTATATACACATATACACAACTGTATATATATATACACTTTCATTTACATTTTCATTTAAATTTGTTTTTTTCTTTCTATTTCTATAAAATAATGATTATATATAATAAAAAAAAACTAATAAATGTATAAATAATAATGTAATACTTTATGATTTTTTTTTAGAAAAAAAAAAAACTAAATAATAACTTTTTCTACATTAATATAAAATTTAAATATATAAACTATTGTATATCAGATCTATCTTTAACACATAAAAAAAAAATCAATGGTTATTGTGATTTGATTTTTTTTTTCCTTTCGCTTTTATAATCATAGAATTTTGTTTTCCTGATTCATACTATTAAATTAGCTTAAATATAATCTAATATTTTTTAGTCGTAGTAGTTTTCTTTGTTGTTGTTGTCTTTTTTGTTGTAGTAGTTTTCTTTGTCGTTGTTGTCTTTTTTGTTGTAGTAGTTTTCTTTGTCGTTGTTGTCTTCTTTGTCGTTGTTGTCTTTTTTGTTGTAGTAGTTTTCTTTGTTGTAGTTTTACTTGTGGAAGTTATTCCACACCAATTGCCATTTTCTATACCCCATTTACCATTGTTATCAATAAATGCAACATCACTGTTACCGACGGAGCAACATGGATAGCCGAGAGCTTTTGAAAAACATGAGGAAGGTGTGGTTTTATTTCCGGATCCAATACCACACCATTTACCATTTTCAATACCCCAAGAACCATTATAATCTTTAGTAACAACTTCAGCGTACTTTGAACAACATGGAAAACCAAGATCTTTTGAAAAACATGATGATACAGGTTCTGGTCCTTTTACACCACACCAATCACCATTTTGAAGACCCCAACTACCAGTACTATCTGTATATACAATCTCTGAATTTTGAGTACAGCATGGATAACCCATTTTTACAGAAAAACAAACACCTCCAGTAGTAAAGCCACTACCACATTGCTTTACTCCATCAAATATAATACCGCTTTGAACTAATTTTTTTTTATTTTTAACAATCATACTAATATTAAGACCATTTAAATTTCTACATAAGGCACTGCGATTGGCTTCTATACCATTATAAGTAACACCAAATACAGCCTTTCCTTTAGCAAGGAAATTCTTGTAAAGACGGCATTCATTGTATACTACACAATCTTCATTAATAGCAAAATCAAAATAACTTGATAATTCATCAATAAGTCCGGGAACATTTTTTAATCCAATTGAAATGTCATAGTTATGAGCAGTATTGGCTAACCATTTTGCAAACTTTATAGTATCACTCTTAGTTAATGGATTACGCCAACTTTTAACTTCGGCCATTTGATAGCCATCTAAATTATCAACTTCAATGGCATCACATTTTTTACTCACTGCTAATTTAATACGCTTTTTAAGTAAAGGCTTTAAACCTTCAACACGAATATCAAGCCAATCTTCATCAGGCCAAGCCTCATATCTATTTTGAACTAAATTAGGAACATTTAAAAAATCTTTATAATCCTCACGAAAATATTCCAATGTACCACCTGAAAAATAACATATAACCTTTATACCCCTTTTGTGAAGATTATCAATTTTTGATTGATCTTTTCTAATATCTATATCAACAACATTGGCTGTTTCGGTATTTCTTTTTAGTTATAAATTATTTTTATATTATTTATAAAATTCATTTTTGATAATATAAATTATAACAATAAAAAAATAAATATACATTAATAATAATGATAATGATATAAATCAATAATAATAAAAAGTAAAAACAAATAAAATACAAAGTTATACTTACTCATTAATGTCGCTACCCAATACATAATTCCATTTAATTCCTTGGGGTGGAATCCAAATGGCATTGACTATATTAATATATAAGAATATTGACAGAAATATAAATAATTTCATTTTGATTTCTTAATTTACGTATATTAAAATAAAAAAATAATTATTGATTGACAGAAAATAATAAATATATATTAGTACATGAATTTATAATTATATATTTTGTTGAAAAAAAAAATAAACTTTTTTAATTATAATAATTTGATTTTAATATTGTTGTAATTAATATTCTTATTTTGATTTTTGTTTATTTAAAAAATGTTGCTTTTATATTTTATTTAAATCATAAATTAAATAAAGTTATATTTTGTTTATTTTCTTTTGTTTTATGATTTTATATATAATCAAATATATTTCCTACCTTTTAATTTGAAAATTTTTGAATTTTACAATATTACAGTATATAAAACAAACTATGTAATATATAAAAATAATGTCAAAATCAAAAATAAAAAAAAAAAAAAATCTTAACAATTTTTATATGAAATTTATTTTTAATAATTAATAAATTGTATGTTACACATAATTTTGATTTACCAATATAAATTAACATTTTCTGAACATCTGAAAAAATTAATATAAAATATATATCCATTACCCATAAAATGCATAATTTAAAAAAAAAAACATTTATTTTATTTCTAACTTATTTCTTAAAAAATATTAAATAATGTTAAAAACAAACGAAGAAAATAAGTAGGTATTATAAAAGCTTTCAAATGTCATTAATATTTATAGAATAGATTATTAAAAATAAGATATGTTTATATTTTATTTTGTAAAAGTAATATTTTTATAATATAAAAAACTCATATTACAAACTTTTTTGTTACAATAGCAAAAACGGTAATTTTATGTAACCAATAATTATATTAAATTAATTTTTAATATAAATTATATTTATTAAAGTTTTCTTTATTAATTAATTTTTGTTATGATAAAACATTAACAAATTAAAAAAGATATATACATATATATTAATTATTTTTCTAGAGCATTTTTTTTTTATGTTATATAAAATGAGTAAATAATTATTAATATATTATGTTTATTAATTATACCTTTTTAAGTTTAAAAAAAAAAGTATTTTTTAATTAAAATTATTAATTAAATGTTTTTTATTTTAAAATATAGAAAGAGGAAAAACTACAAAAAAAAGGGCATAATTATATTGAAATAATTATATGAATTATTATTAAGTTTATACTCTTTTTTTTGGTTAATGACCTACAAATTACTGAATATTATTAAAAAAAAAAATCTTGTATCTGTGGAATTATTTATTTTAATACCACAAGATTAGGTTTATATATACATAAAATATATATAAAATATTATTAGAGAAAAAAAAATTAAATATTTTAAATATTATTGATATTAATGCCAATTAATAATTTTATAAATAAAACAAACTTTGTCTTTATTTTATTTTCTTTTTTTTCAATAATATAATAATCAAAAAATAAAAAAAAATTATTTTATATACATCAATAATGATAATGACAATATAAATAATATTTTATTAACGAACAACTCTTTTAAATATCATATTTTTTAATTGAAGAATATTTTTTTTTTAAATACTACTGCCAAAATAATATGAATATGATAAAATACAATGTAACAAATATGATTATAGACAAAATATTTTTATTTATTTTTCATTCAATCCTTGAATATACAATTTTTATATTAAATAAATTGAAGAAAGAATTATGCGCTATCATTTTATAATTTCATTTTTATTTAATAAATACTTTTTTTTTTTTTTTTTCTAATAATCTAATATCATTATAATTCATCTTTCATTTTATTTTTATTTACTGAAATATTTGCTTTAATTTCACATCCTAAATATTTTACATATATGTACATTATTCATTTATAAGTTATATAAAAATACCATATTCATTTTAAAAAAATAACATAAAAGATTGTTTAGTGAATATCATCATATAAGAATTATTCATTATCTGAATATAGATAGGTCTACTTTTTTTTTATTATTATTATTATCATTGTAAATTTTAAATATGTATTTTTCAATAAAGTTTATGTAAATTAAGGATATTCACTTTCATGATATGAAGAAATAAATACTTATTAAAACTTTGTAATTATATATCATTTCCAACAGAAAATAAATATACATTATAATAGGAATTATTATAAAAAGCATCACATGATATATCATATGTACACAAATATATATTATCAATAAATTTATGAATAAAATTTTTATTATAAAGTTCATCATTTATTATATCCATTTAGTAAATTAAAACGTATAATTAACCTATTAATATATATTAATAAACTATCTCAAGGTTTTCTTTCAAACTCTAATAATTCATTTCTTTTTTTTTTTTTTTTTACATTTTTTAATATTATCTTTTATTTTTCTTAAACATCATATATATTATAATAATTTTTCAAAATTACACAGCAATTAATTACACTTTATTTTCATCAAAGTTGAATTTAATGAAAATATTAAAATTATCAACAATGAATTAATTAAAAACTTAAATTATAAATAATATTTATAATTATTGAATCATTAATAATTTTATATTAAAAGAAAAAGAAAACATTCATATATATATTATTTAATAATTAATCATCATTATAATAAAAAGAAATAAAAAGGATTTTTATGTTTAAATAGCTTTATTCCTTTTAAATATTATTTTATAATAAAATTTAGGCTGGACCTTTTATCCTCAAATAAAATGGTGGTGAATGATCAGTGTGAAATAGCACAAACCTACTTTTAATATAAGCTTAGTACCTAAAAAAAGTTTTTTCATTAATAAAAATTCATTTTCATCCTTTTTTATTTTTATAATTATTAAAGTTTGTTGTAAATTTAATTTATAAATTAAACTTTATTTTATAATAAATAAATTTTAATTTAGTTTTCAATATATAAAAATATATGAAATAATCAAATGAATCATTCAACAAAAAGTCATATTAAAGTTTGTGTTATCATTTGAAATAAATATTCATATATATCACAATGTATTTTAATATATTAGAATTATCTTTTTATTAAATTTTTTTAAGGAGTTGATATTTTAAAGAGGTTAGGACTAAGGAAAATAAAAAGAAAAAAAGGATGATCATCATTACTATTAAAAACTTTTTATTTATTATTATATGTAATATATTATAATATATTAACACAAAATAATAACAAAATAATAATAGAAAATCTTTATAGTCATAATTTAATGAAAAAAGAATATTAAATTTTTGGAGGTCAGACTTTTTGTCAAACCCAAAGTTATTATATTAATATATTATTAACAATATATTCGTTTATTATGTAATATATGTCAAAATTAAATTAAAAATGAAAATCATAATAAAATATATAAAAGTAAGAATTTTTTTTTAAAACTTTAATTTTTTTTTTCTTCAGAGGCCTGTAAATTACAAAGGTCTGTTATTAAAATTTTAAAAAGAATATATATAAAAAAAAGTGAATTTGAAATTCATTATATCAAAAATAATTGTTTGAAATTTCTTGATGAAGTAAAAACATTATAAATAATAAAAATATATATTCATTCAAAAAAAAAAAGGTAATAATTTAATTAATTAATATATTTATAAATTAAATAAATAAAATAATAATCATTTACAAAAAAGATTATAACTTAAATATGAATAAAAAAGAGTAAAAAAGTTTTTTTTTTTGTCAAATTTCAAAAATTAATAGTAATAAAATAACAAGATTTAAAAATATTCTATAATAAAATATTCACTAGCTCATAAATATATTATCTTGCAATGAATGTAAAGATGAAATAAAATAAAAAAAAAGCTGATTTCAAAATAATATACCATGTATAGCATCATAATAATTATTATAATACATAATAAATAATAATAATAAATAGTATATATTTTAATGTTAAATGTATCAATCTAATAATTAAATTAAAAATTTATATTCTTTAATATATTAATATAATAATTAAAGTTATTAATATATAAATTAATTAATTAATACAATAGTAAATAAAAATTTTAATATATGTAAAGGTTAATTAGAATATATATAAAAAATGCATCCATATTTAGAGGCTAATTAAGAAAAAATAAACGTTTTAAAGGATAAACAAATTATAAAGTCAAAAATAATATGCATCGATAATAATAATAATAAATGCCAATAACATTTCAAACCATTTATAAAATATATATAACTAAAAAAGAAAAAAGAAAATAAAAATAATTTAAAATAATGATAAAATTTATTAAATATAAAAAATTCAAAATAAAAGATTAAAGAATAAATATTCAAAACACTTAATCGTTTATATATATAAAGACTAATTATATATTATTCATAATATATAATCAATAAAAATATAATTAAAATTCAATAGCGTATCAAAATATTTTTAGACTTTATAAATATCAAAATATTGAAACTTTTTTTTTTATCATCTTCCTTATTTAATTTAAAGAAATAATAAATTCTTGTATACCCAAAAATACCCTTTTAACTCCTTAATCTAATAACAAAATTAAATCATTTTATATTTTTAATTACCTAAATACTATTAATTTTAGTTCAAAAATTTAATGAATTAAAAAAAATGATTCCAAATAATACAATTTATGAAGCAGGCTTCAAATCACAGTTCTTTACGATCGTTTTAATATCAAGCTCTTTAATATTTTCTATTTGGACCTTTACAAGATTAATAATAAAATTTAGTCAAAATGAAGAAAATCAAAAGCAATTAAACATTTTATATCAAAAATGTTTAGATATATTAAATTATTATCTAGATGATTTCAAAGTAAGTCTTATTTTTTTATTATTAAATTTAAAATAGTTTAAATTTGATAATTATAATTAATATTGTATATTTATATGCTTATTTATATAGTTTATTGAAGAAGCAATAAAATATTTCCAAAAGAACTACAGACATAAACAAGTTAATGAATCTATTGCAGTTGAAGATGGCTTATTAAAGCCATGTACAAAAAAAGATACTATTTACTGTGATGAATACTTTGAAAAAGTAGTTCAAAAACATAAATCAGAAAAGAATAAATATTCAGATGTATCTATATACCTTACATTAACTAATGGAGTAACTCTTAATTATATTCCAAAATATCCATGGTATTGGGATGGTGTTGAATTATTTATGGGAATTCAACCAAATATAAAACAAGTATATAACTATAACTTTCTTTCTCCTGATTATGTTCCTAGCTTGAATATTGTAAAACCAAATGATAGCAATAAAAATTTGGTATATGAAACAAAAAACGTAGAAACTGAAAAAGAAGCACAAACCAAAAATCAATACAGTTTAACTTTAACTGAACCCACAGATGAAGAAAAAAAATTATCAACCTTATTATTAACAAAAAATAATACTATTAATACAATTTCAATATCATCTATTCCAGTAGTCAATACCATCATTAGTAATAATGAAAACAATGAAATTGAAAATGTTAGTGTTCCAATTGAAACAAAAGAAACTAAAAATATGACCAATGATATAATTATTATTCCTCAAAATTATAAAATAGAATCTAATTCGATATCATTAGATTTGAAAAATTCATTAAAGCATTCAAAATCAATATCATATATTTCAAAGGAGGATCAATCAGTTTCAATAAGGAAATCTAAATCTTTACCAAATTTAAATGAAGAAAAAAAGTCATCATCAAAACAATTACAAAAACAAAAGTTCTTAAAAAAACTTAAACATAAAAAACAACCCAAAATTATATATCCAAGTATACCTGTCAATCCAGATTTATCATTTGTTCCATTATATATGAAGGATTTAAATGAATCTAAAATTGAAAGAAGAGTTAAACATTCAGATATGGAAAATACTTACAAAAAATTAAAATTCGAAGTCCAACGAAAGTTGAAATAAATACAAATTTTTTATAAACATCAAAAAGTTTCTCGTTCGTTCATAATCAAACTATTTAATCTAATACTTTAAACTTTTTTTTTTTTTTACAGTTTCATCTAATGTCATATGTAAAATATGGATTGATATGATTAAATTTAAATTAATATAATAGTATTAGATATATTATTTTATTAAAGTTTTTTATAATAATTTATTGATTATTTTTATTTATTTTATTTTTTCTTTTTTTTTTTAATTTTTTACATTGTATAGTATAGTATATTTAATTTTTAAAATTTCTATTATAAAAGAATTCATTATTTATAGTAATTAACAACCAATTATCAATAGAATATTTAATGTTAAAGTACTAAAAAGCAATATTAAAAAGAAATGAAAAAAAAAAAAAAATAAAACATAAAAATAATTTAAAAAAAAAAAATAGCAATAATAATTATCAAAAAAAGATAATAAAAAAAAAAAAAAAAAAAAGACATTCATCAAATAAATAATTTCTTTTTTTTTTTTTTTTTTTTTCTCTTTATTCAATCTATTCAATTTAACTCTAAACAATGGAATAATTAAAAATTAAACTAAGTTTTAATTTTAAAAAATTTTAGTATAGATTTTAGTTATTTTATTACAAACTATTTAAACATATGAAAAAGAATAATAATAATAATAATAATAATATAAATAGTATTTTTTGTAAAAAAAAAAAAAAAAAAAAAAAAATATAAAATATACCCAAAGGATAAAAAAATTAAAAATTATAAATAAAGCCTTTTTACTAAACTAAATATTCTATTTCTCATTTTAACGTTCTATTTATTGATTTATTCTATTTAAATTTATTGTAATTATTATTATTATTATTATTATTATTATTATTATTATTATTATTATTATTATTATTATTATTATTATTATTATTATTATTATTATTATTATTTATCAAATACGAAATGGCAAGAGAAGAGAGCTTGTCTGCTCGGAGCATTGCTTGCAGTATTTGATAAATTATATTTTATATTCTTTCAGATATTTTTTTAAAAAAAAATTATATCTATCATAAGAGGACACGAATTGTTGATATTGATACTTATTTTATATACATTTTATATACACAAAATATTAATGTTGTTTTTAAAAAATACTATATATATTTTTATTTAACATAAATTTTTACTTTCAACCCATCCATATCTAGTTAAACAACCATATTTATTACATGAATAGCAATCATAATATTTATCAGATCCACAGCATGAACATTAATGAATGAATTTTATAAAACTACTAGTATAATAAATAATGAATCTAATGATTATTTATTTTTTAATTAATATTATTATATATTTTCAATTTTATACTTATATATACAGTTTTTAAAGCAAAAATATATTATTTAAATTTTTAGATAAATTATAATATATGTTGTTGTTATTTTTTAAATATAAAGAATAAGAGTGAAAATATAGAAAAGTTATATAAATATTATAGAATATAATTTATATAATTACTTATTCAACTATTAAATTAAAGTCTTTTAGAACTTTTTTTCTTTTAATTAATTCTTTCATTTTCATTTAATCATAAAAATGAGAATATACAAAATAAGATTTTCCAAATATTAAATAAAAAAACAAAAAAAAAAAAAAAAAAAAAATTAAAAATGAGGTTTTCAAATTTTATTATCTAAAGGAAATTAAAGTTTAACCAGAATTCTAACTAGATCTGTAAAAAGAAGAAAAATAATTGATCATCTAATTTAATACAAATTTAAAAGAAAATAATATAAATTTTATTTATTAATCTTCAAAGATAGTATTATTTATATATAAAATAATATTTTTTAAAAAAAAATAGAAAAGATCTGAAATAGATACATTAATATTGTAACAATTTTTATCCTTAATCACTTAAAATATAAATATATAATAAAGTAATTAATCAAATATACATCTTATAATTCTCTAACGAGATAAAAACAATTCTAATAAAGAACTTTAGTATTCATATATTTATGATATCCTTACGAAAAATAAAAATAAGATTAAAGTTTTTAATTTATTTTAATTTTTATTATAAAATATAAAAATAGTAATAGATGAACGATTTTTGACAATATTTAAAATTTTTTCTTTTTAAAGGTTATATTTAGTATCATTTGTATGTTTTATTATTATTGTTACTCTTTTTTGACTTTTTTAATATTAAATCTAAAAACTTATTATAATGATAAAAATATATTTAATAGAAAATAAAATATGAATATTACTTAAAAGGAAAATAAAATAAAAAAAATATACAAAAGTACTTTATATATATATAAAAAAATAGGAATTAAAATTAAAAACTTTGTTTTTTAATATATATATTTTAAATGTTAATTATTATTTTTATTAAACTTTTCTACTTATTATTAAATAAAAAGTAATGACTCTCGAGAAATTTTAATTATTGATAATTAAATATTTTTTATATAATAATTATTATATATTATTTTATTAAATTAATTAACAGGAAATAAAATATAAAAAAAAAAAAAAAACCGAGAATTTTATTTTTCCTTATTTTTTTTTCTATTTTTAATCATTATTAATTTATTTGATAATTCAAATTTCAATTCCAGTTTAATAGTTTTCTTTTTTTTTTTTTGTATTTTGTTTTTTGTTTTCATTAATTTCAATATTTTAATTCATACATTTTCAATATTAATATATACAATATAAAGTTCAAATTTAAAACAGAATCATCACAAAAATAAAATCAATAATGATATATTAATAATTCAATTTTTAGTTATCAATTATTCATATATTTATCACTTCATTAACGCATTTTTCAAATTAAATAACATATAATCAAATTTATTATTTATAAAATATCTTTTTTTTTCTTTTTTATCAATTCAAAATAAAAATAGACGACTCATTTAACCATTATAAAATATTAATTCAATAAGAAAATTAAAAAAAAAAAAATAACATAAAATAAATATCATTCGTTAAATATTAAAAATGACAAAACAAATATTTTCCCCGATTGAAATGACCTGTGATCACAGATGTGTCTGTGAAGGTTAATATCATCAATCGTTTAACGATAACTCTGAATAAAAAATTGAATAATAAAACTATAAACTAATAATAAAAATTTAAATAAAAAGATTTATATTAATCTAATATTTTCTATATAATTAAAAATTAGTCTGTACATGTCATAAGCATCATTGCCAAGTTTCTAAAAGAAAGGTTGGTCCACCTATGCAAAAAGCTACTGGTATATATTATAATATTTTATAAAAAGAAATTTCAAAAAAAAAATTATAAAAAATTTTTATACCTTTAATTAATAAAAAAAATTTTAATTGTAATTCTATATATATTATAATTCAAATAATTAATATTTTAAATTTTGTTTTGTTCTCTCTCCTTTTTCTATATGAACAGAATATACTGACAATTATATTAAAAAAGAAGTATCCAGACCAAATTATAAAAAGGAATTTGTATATAAAGATACTGGGAAATTTGATAGTACTACTAGTTACCAAGAACAATATGTTAAGCATCCACTTGAAAAAAGAACAGCTGTAAATATTATAATAATAATATATAATTATAAAATATAAATGTATATTAAAAAATAAAATAAATTTTTATAAATTATTCTTTTGTTATATGCATTTTTTTTTTTAAATAAAAAAATACAGAAAGCATTAAATAAATATATTCCAAATAAAAATAAATTTGACGGAACTTCTACTTTTAAAGCTGATTATCCAGAGTGGAACGTTAAACCAGATCCAAGAGTTCGCCCAGAAAACCAAGCAATACCAAATACAAAATTTGTTGGGGAGAGTACATTTACATCAGATTATAAACCATGGGAAGTTAAGCCATTAACAAGACCTCCAAGAAAAGAATATATCCCAAGTAAAGGTAAAATCGGTACAACTACTACAAAAGATGATTATAAACCATGGGAAATTCAAATTAGACCACCAAAAGAAAAAATACCTTATATATCATCAAAAGATGATCGTGACTTCAAAAGTACTAATCATAATGATTATATTGAAATGAAAGTTCCACTTAACCGTGTTAAAGTAATATATTATACACCTTATGATATAATAATATAATTATACAATATTTTTTTATAGTTATTAATATTTATTTATGTAATTGTATATCTAAATATTTTATTTATTTATATTTTATATACATTATTTAATTTTAAATAAAATTATAACTAAATATCAATGGAAATAAACGAATAATAATAATAATAATAATAATAATAATAATTATCATTAATTTTATTATAATACAGCAAAAAAGTCAATATATTCCATCAAAAGAAAAACTAGATTCTTCAACAACCTTTACTGACTCATATAAACCATGGGATATTGAAAAGAATATTGTTAAACCAAAGTCTACTTATGTTAATGTACCAGATGATAGAGATTTCAAAAGTGTTAATTCAAGTACATATGTACCATTACCAATTCATACTCGTGAACAACAGGTAATTTTAATATTCTTATTATTTAACTATAAAAAGTTTTAAAAAGTTTTTTTTTTTTTTTTCTTTATCATTTACTATTAAATTATTATATTTTTTATTATTTTATTAATTTAATATTTTTTTTTCCTTATTATATATTAAAAAATTAGCCACAAAAACCATATATTCCAAATAAATTACCATTTGACGGTACTACAAGTCAACGTGTTGATTATGTAAAATGGCCACTTCAAAAGAAATATGTTAGAGAAAAAGAAGGCTATGTACCATCTGGTAAATTTGAAGGAGACAGTACTTATAAAACAACGTACACGCCAAAAACAGTACCAAAACAGTTAGCTAGAGTAAAGAAATATATTCCAAAACCAGGAAAATTCGATTACAAATCATTAACTCAAACAGATTATAAAGATCCAGGTAGATGTGAAATACCTAAAGGATATGGTCCAAATTACAAATATATTCGTGAACCAGATAATCGTGAATTCCTTAGTGAATCTCATGATAAACATGATTATAAACCAATGAGTAAATATCATTTTTAATTTTTTTTTTTAAAAAAAAATATATAGTATACATTTAGATTTTGAGTTTTTAATTTTATAATTAACATATATTAACATATATTATTAACATATTTTATAAAATAATTATTTTCTAATTATGTAGAAGTATGTGAGGTTATTAAAAGATCAAATATGGATATTCCTCTTGCTAAACTTCCAAATGGACATCAATACTTTAAATTGGAGGTATTACAAAATAATAAAGTCAACCCAGATGCCGTTAAATCAGCTCTTGAAGCTGAAGCTAACAAAATTACTGCATAAAAAATGAAATATATATTTATTGACTATCATTGTAATTAATAATTCGCAATTTTTTTTTCTCATTCTTTTTTTAAAACAGTACAAATTATATTACTTCCCAATATCAATTTATTTATTCATTTAATTCATTTTTAGGAGAATTATATTATTTGATTTTTTCATTTTTAGTATATATTTAATATTTTATAAAGTTTATAGATTTTAGTATTATATATTACTTAACAACTTAACAAAAAAAAATATTTTAAGCATTTTAAAGTACAAAATATAAATTCAATAAAATAGATTATTTCATATATATTATACATCATTCATTCATTCATTTATATTTCTCCTTTTCTTTTCATATAGTCTATTTTATCAACTTAAATAAAATATAATTAAAAAATAAATAAAAATATTCTTTATATCTAATTAAGTTATTTTAATTTTTAACATTTTTATAATTTTATTGAATAAATATTAAAAAAAAAAAAAAAAAAAAGGATTTTTTTTTAATAAACTTTATTATAAAAGACAGAAAAGATATTTTGTTATTCATAATAATATGAATTTTTGATTATTACTAAAAAATGAATACTATGATAACTAAGAAAAATATCTATTAATTTATAATAATAATAATAATAATAAACATAATAATAACAACCTTAATAATGAATAATAATGAATAATAATAATAATAATAATAATAATAATAATAATAATAATAATAATAATAATAATAATAATAATAATAATAATAATTAGAGTAATAATAATAATAATAATAATTAGTGTAATAATAATATTTATAATAAAATAATAAAACATTTTCTTTTAATAAAAAAAAATATGATGCTATCAGTTTTTATATAAGAATATAATAATGTTATATCTTCACATTTTATTCTATATATTTATTTATTTTAATAATTATTTAACTAGTATTTATGGAAAAATAATCAATAATGAAGATGAATTCATTAAAAACATTAATAATAAGGAAGAATCTTTATACATTCAAGATAATATTGGTATTAATAAAACAAAAAATATCAATATAACATCTCAAAATTTTATATTGATTGGAAATAACGTAACTACTGAATTACACATAAAAGATATTGATTTTTCATTTCATGAAGAATGCGAAAGTATAGAAATACAAAACATTACTATTATAGGAAATTTTCGTTTTTTAAATAATAAGAATATTACATTTAAAAATGTAAACTTCATAGGAAAATTGACATCATACAATAATATATTGGATTTAAAATCGACATTTTATATATTAAATTCAAACTTTAGTTTACCTGAAGAGAAATCAGGATACTATTTTAACAATTATAATATAAATATTGAAAACTCAAAATTTTATGGAAACAATATTTATAATCTATATTTAATTGAAGTATTGGGTAATAATAAATATTTCAATACTTTTAATATTAAAAACACTCTATTTTCTGGTAATTATCATAATAGTGGAATTATAAGTTCCTATTCAAATATAGCATGTTTGAATTCTAGATTTGAAAATATGTTTAATGGAAAATTATTAAATGGGTATTTTTCATAATAAATATAAATGATAAAAAATATATTATCATTGAAAGATAAATAAATTCAGTCCTTCACCAAAATAAATAATAAAAACAAATGTTTCTTTTTACTTATTTAAATTATCAATTAGTGCAGGAGCTCTGACGTTATCCTATTCAAATAATACATTTAATAATACTGAATTTGAAAATGTTTTTTCAGAAAATTATGGAGGATCGATTTCACTGAAATATACATATACTACAATAATTGATATTGTTATGTTTAAGAATGTTACAAGTTTAGAATCTGTAATATTTACTTATTAATAGTTATTATAATATGATATGTACATTATATACATAAAAAGAATAATTTCTCATTTAATCTATTTTATTAATATAAAATATAAAATATTAAAATAAATAGGGGCATACATTTACTATTACATCAGATAATTTCTATAATACAACAACATATGTATATAATATAACGCAAATTGGAGATCAAAATAGATTGATAAGGAATTCGATTGAAGGAACTTTTTTTAGGTAAACATTTAAAAATATTATTTTATAGTTATATATATGTTTATATATTTGTATTTATATATTTATATATATTTATTTTTATATATATATATAAATATATTCAAAATAATATTTTAAATTATTTTGTAGTACATATGGAAATAATATACTATCGATTGAAAATTATTATGGAACGGATATATCAACAGGAACTGTCATGAGTTTTGATGGTGATGTAAAAGCTGTTTTAAAGTATATATTAAATATAAAGGGGAAAACAAAGTTATATTTTTTATATTTTATAAATTAAAAAATTAAAAAAAAAAAATATTAATGCAAATTATTATTATTAGGAATATAACTATGGAAAATATTTATATTAAAGATGAAGGATCTCTTATAAGAACAACAAATAAATTAATAAATGGAGCAAATATTTCATTTGACTTTTTAAACGTTAATAATATTTACCATGAAAATTATGGTTACGACTCAACTCTAGTACATTCAAATGGATCAAAAATCAAATTTAATAAGTATGTTAAATTCATAAGATTATTTTTAATATATATTCATTCTATCTATCTATTTATCTATAGATATATGAATAATATATAATATTATATCATTAATTGAATTATATAAATATATAAGTTCTACATTTACTAATATTGAAGGAACTCACATTGGGTAACAATTCATTTGCAATGATAATGATTATTTATTAATAAATAAAGTCTATTTCATTTTTTTTTTTCTCATATTTTTAATTTACTATTATGATATAGATTAGTATATCAGGAAAATGAGGCTGTCATTTTGATGAATTTTGTAGATATTTTAAATTTCTATTCATTACACTCTCACCCTGTCTTTAATATTAATAATAATGATTTTTTTACAGAAAGTAAAGGAATAAGTTTTATATTCAACATATAATATAAAAACTAAACAATAAGCATAACTATATTATTATGGATAATAATTAATCATAAATATTATATTACTAATATATATAGCATCATTTTTTGGATTCAGTTTATCATTAAAAAATGTTTTTCAAGATGGAGGTATTACGATAATAAATACAATCAAATAATATATAATTAATTTATTAATACAAAAGTTTATAAATGCATATACTTATTCATTGAATAACATTATTTAAATTTAATACAATTAATTAGTACTATTCCTCATTAATAGTTGCTACGTAGAATTATATCACACAGAGGTAAAATTTTAAATAATAATTTTAAAATAACTTGATAAAAAAAAATATTAATTGTAATAGTATATTTATTATATGAATATGTATTTGTATTTACTTGAAATATAACATTAGATAGATAATATTCATTATTGTCACGAAAACAATGAATGTAGTTTATTAAAAGAAGAAATAGATGATAATTCTGAAGCGGCACTTATAGAATTTAATGGAGTAGTTGATTTAACTACTTTTTCCATGTTAATAAAATTCAATTATTGCTTACTTAATAAAATTTATGGATGTATGGTTATTAAAAAAAATAAAAAAAAGTACTGAATTTATTCCTATTAATAATTAATTTTTATTATGATAACATATATAGTAATTGGATTTAAAGTTAAACCAGGAATGACAGAAATCAGTAATTCTATGATAACGAATTCATATTTTAAATATGGATTAATGTATTTCTCAAATGAATGGGAATCACAATTTTCAATTATAACAATTAATACCGTAATATTCAAAAATAACACATCATATAGAGGAACACTATTATATTATAATGATGTTAAGAGTGGTGCACCTACAATGATATCAATTTATAATAGTCAATTTATTGATAATACGGCAACAAATTATGGAGGTCTTATTTATTCTAATGGAAGAAATGATGAAAGCCTTGGAATATACATCACAGATTGCATTTTTGAGAATAATAAAGCCTTACTTGGTATTTAGATTTTTCTTCAAATTTTAATTATGAATTAAAAAATAATATACAATGTTTTAATATATATATATATATATATGTGTGTGTGTGTGTGTGTGTGTGTTTATATATTAGGTAACATTTGTTACTCATATGATATTCTTCATGAGCCTTTTTTTAGTAATTCAGACCCTAGTAATAATATAAATCTAAGATCAGATAAAAACAATTTTGTAACAAATCCAACTCGACTTTTATTTGATAACTATAACACTGACGATACATTAGAAATATATTCAGGCGATAGAATTGATCAGGAATATTCTTGTAATTTATTTATATTAAATTAATATATAATCATTATATTTTTTAAAATAATTATTGATTTATATAATTTAATAGGTACTATCTATGATGACTATAAAAATAGTAATAAATAATATGTTCTTAATAAAAATATTGAAAATACTTTAATTACAAAATATTAGATGAATGACTAAAAGTCTATCTTTTATAAATAATACTCTTTATTCTATAGCATTTAAAATTGATAGTAGTATAAATGAACTAAAATTAGATAATTTGATTTTCTATGAAATATCTTTAATTGGAGTACGTGATAAATCTATTCGAACAAAAGTTACTGGTTCATATAAAGGCTTCTGTATAAATAATCAATGCAAATTTAAAGATCTGAGATGTTAGTGAATTTTTCATAATAATTTATAAAAAAAATTATATCTAATAATATATATATTTATATATTTAAGTAATTGCAAATCCTGGTGAATATATTTTACAATTAGAAATAGTTTCTTTTGGTAATTATTATTATTATGATATTATTATTATTGTTGTTGTTGTTGTTGTTGTTTTACATATAATAATCATTATAAATATAAAATTTTATTAACAATCTCTTTAAATATATATAATTATTAATATTATAAAAAAAGGACATTACTATGAATTTAAGCAAAATAAGATTTCTTTAAATGTCATAATTAAAGAATGCAATAATAATACATACATTAATCAAGATAAATATGGTGTAAATATTAAAGCATGGTATGAATAAAAATAATCATTTCTAATATTTTTTTTTTTAAAAAATTATGCCAATAAATTTAAAACTATATAAATTATCATTAATTGTTTCAAAAAATTAAAATATATAAATATTTATTTATATGAAATATATATAATACAAAGTTATCTACCGGCTTGTGAGCCAATTTGTATGAACAATGGAAATTGTGTAACTGATAATTTATGTGATTGTTCAAACACTAAATTTACAGGAAAAGATTGCACGGAAAGATATAAATTAAAAAGAAATCAATTTTTAAATATATCACTTATAACTATAAGTATATCTTCCATAATATATACATTTATTATAATGTTATTCCTCTTTTATTATAAAAATCATGAAATAGTTAAAGCCGGTAAGGATCATATAATTAATTAATAATCTTTAATGAGATATATAAACTTATATTTTATTATAATTTATAGGAAGTTACGACTTTTTAAATTTAATCCTTATTGGATTAATATGTAATTTTATATATATCCTCTTGTTAACTAAATATAATTTTTCGGATATTCAATGTACAATTATTGCATATCTTAAGAATCTTGTAAATTTAAAATATATATCACTAAAAGTATAAGATAAAGTTAAAAAAAAAAAAAAAAAAAAAAAAAAACTAATATTATATATTTTATTTTCATAATATTATTAGGGCTTCTCATTAATTTTTGGTTCAATTATTACAAAATCATACAGAGTTTTCTTTATGTAAATAATTACAAATAATCAAAAAAATACTTAATATATATAAACATGGCTTAATTTAATTTTATGATTATGTTATATACATATATAATTTATAATAGTTTCAAAGCAATTAAAACAATAAATGTTAAATATATTATTCTCTCAAAATATGGTTTCTTGATTTCTTATGTGTTAATACAATCTACATTAGCACTAATAGAGCATTTAACACATTCCTCAAAGTTAATAGTAATTAATGATGAAAACGAAAAAGAATTTGAAGTTTGCGTTTATAATAAAATCCAAGTAACGAGGTATTATTATTATTATTATTATTATTATTATTATTATTATTATTATTATTATTATTATTATTATTAAAAGGTATAAAATAATTTTTTTTTTTATAAAGCTCGGTATTGAATGTAATTGCTATAATTATTGGAACATGTTTTGCCTACGGAATAAGAAAAATAAATAAAAAATTTAAAGAAGTATGTATAGTATATTATGTAAAACATAGTTCGAGTGCAGGAATTTCCTAACAATTAAAATATAACCATTTAATTTATTTGTTTATTTACATATAATAAAAGCCATTATCAGTTCCAATTTATATCTTTCTATCTTACATTCTACTAAATAGTGTTGTAGAGAAAATAAATGGAAATAATTATACATTGATATATTATTTTAATTCAATAGGATTAATCATTTCTTCACATTTCATTCTTTACTTCCTATACATCAGAAAGTTCATTGATATTCATTACGAAAAGAAAAATCATGTAAGAAGATCAAATATATTCATGATAACAAGTACATGGTTAAATAATAAAGCAAAAGATAATTTAGCCACACCTAGTAATGTTAGAACTAATAGACTATCTGAAGTAGTAACATATAAGGTTAAAGGGGAAGAAGAACAATTATCATATGCGGAACAAAATTAATATCATATTTAAACTATAAATTATTTAATAACTTATTTATATTACATTAACTAGTAAATTATTTATTTAAAAAAAAATAGAAATTTTAATCTTTTATACCACTAAAAAAAAAAAAAAAAAAAAACGTCATTTTATTACTACCTATATATTAATAATAACTTTTAAAAAAAAATAGAATTTTTTTTTATTTTTGTTTTATTTTTTATAATTTATTCTTATATATAATTTTTTAAAATCCTCTTTTTTTAATATAAGTTTACATTTTTCATCATCAAAATAATATACCTTTTGTTTTACAAATTTATCCTATAATATATATATAATAAAATAATATAAATAATTAATTTTTTTTTTAAAAATAATTTTAATAAAAATAAGATTATTTAAAGTTTGAAAATGTTAACTGTAAGCATTAATAAAAAATTATAAAAAAAGGATTCTTTAAATAATATAAATATATATATTAAAAAAAAAAAAAAAAAGAAATAATAATAAAGTTATTTTAAAGAAAATAAAATAATAAGCTTAAACATGAAATGAAATATTATAAGGAAAAAATATATAGAATAATAAATAATAACCAAATAGATTCACTTTTTGCCTTTTTGCCTTTGTTTTTTTTTTTTTTTTTTTAAAGCTTGAATATTATTCTTATTAAAATTATATTTATATATAACACTATTTTAAATGACATTAATTTCAATATTCTTTAATTTTCATTTTTAAAAATAAAAAATAAAAAATAAAAAATGTCAGCAACACATTTTTTAATTTATTTATTAAGTTTCTTTATTTTATTTATTGTAGAAATCAATTGTATAATAATAAATACCAGTAATGGTTTTATAGAGAATATTAATAAGAAAGAAAAAATCTTCCAAATTCAAGAGGAATTATTTATAGATAATATTAATGTGATTGATATAAAATCTTCTAGTTTTTCACTTTCGGGAAAATCAATAAAATCAGTACTTTCTTTTATAAACAGTATAACATTTTCAGAGAATTGTGAAAATATTGAAATAAAGGATATAACGATAAATGGAGATTTATATTTTCATAACAATAAAAAAATAATTTTTCAAAATGTCATTTATAACGGTGTTTTCATTAGTAACAATGAAAATTTAAATAAAATTCCTTCTATTGAAATACATAATTCAGAATTGCATTTATCCAACCGGTCAAATGGTTTTGAAATTAATAACTATCATGTTAATATTAATAATTCAAATTTTTACGGAAATAATAAATATAATTTATATCTATTAAAATCAAATGGGATAAAAGATCATTTTACCACCATCAATATAAATAATTCATATTTTAATGGAAATTATTTTAATAGTGGAATTCAAAGTTCATATACCAACATAACATGTTTTAATACAAAGTTCGAGAAATTGTTTAATACCAAAATATTAAATGGGTAAAAATTATTTGATATATTATAATAATGATTCTTTTTAAAATTATTTATAGAAGTATCAAAAAAAAAAAAAAAAAAAAAAAAAAAAAAAAGAAAACGTAATTTTTATAAAACAATTAAATAATAATAATAATATTTAAAAAAAAATGTAATTAGAGGAGCAGCTCTTTCATTATCATATACGAATTGTTTATTGAACTCTACAGAATTTAATAATAATTATTCTGAAAGTTATGGAGGATCAATATATCTAAAATATACCTATAATACAACAATAAATAATATTGATTTTAAAAATACTACAGGTTTTCTCGCTGTAAGACAATATCATATTATTATTATTATTATTATTATTATTATTATTATTATTATTATTATTATTATTATTATTATTATTATTATTATTATTATTATTATTATTATTATTATTATTATTATTATTATTATTATTATTATTATTATTATTATTATTATTTTCTTTCATTCTATTCTATTTTTAAAATGGATGAAGTTATATATTAATAATAAATATTTATTTATTATTATATGTACATAGGGACATGCAATAGCAATATATTCAGATAATGAATATACCACAACAACCACAATAACTAATGCAAATCAGATTGGTAATCCCATAAGAAATAAATTTAATACAGAAGGAACATTTCTTTAGTAATTATATAAAAAAAAAAAAAAAAGAATAAATGTTATATAAAATAATAATACATAAATCAAAAAAAAATAATAATACATAAAATGGATATTAAAGAAAAATTAATATATAAATATTCGTTATAACAATAGTTCATACGGTGAAAATACATTAAGAATAGATGAATATAATGGAGTAGATCTTAATACTGGTAGTGTCATGAGTTTTGAAGGTGATCCTAATGTTGAATTAAAGTAATTGTTAATTTTTTTTATCTAAACTTTTATATTACCACATAATATATTTAATAATTAAAACTACCCCTATAATGTTAATAATGAATCAATGCTTTTTTTTTTTTTTTTTTAATATAAGAAAATTTGAAATAAATCGTATTTATATGAAAAGTGAAGGTTCTGTAATAAGGAATTTTAATCCAAAAAAAAGAGGAGCGATTGTAAATCTTAATACTTCCCATTTCAATGATATTGTTCAAGATTATGATTCCTATTCCGCAATACTTTTTTCAACTTCTGCAGGGAAAATGATTATTACATCGTAATATTATATAATATATATTATAAATATATTTATCATTTTATTTATTTTATTTTTTACCTTATGATAATTATTATTAATTATACATATTATTGAATTATTGAATATTTAAAAAAAAAAAAGGTCAAAATTTGAAAATATTAATGGATATAGATCAGGGTTAATATATAAATATTTTATATATATTCTTTATTAGATAAGTATTAATATTTAAAGTATATAATATTAATATATAATTTATATATTAAATAGGTTAACCTATCAAGAAAATAGGGGAGTTATGCATTTATCCCACGTGGACATTATAAATGTTTATTCAAAATGGCCAGAGCCTTTATTTTTTAATAATAATCAAGATCAAGATGATTCTGCTAATCGTAATTAAATATTTATAATATTAATATTTAAAGTTCTTTCTCTTTATATATCAAAAAAAGAAAAAAAAAAAAGGAAAAAGGTATTTTTAATAATGCATAAATAATATATATAATATTATACAGCATGTATGGAATTTACAGAATTTAATATTTATAATGTATTTCAAGATGGAGGTAAAATGAATTTTTATAACTATAATAATAATAATAGTATTAATAATATTAATAATAATAGTAATAAAATATTTTAATTTAATATAAAAATAAAAAAAAATAATTAGTTATATTTCATAGTGCTGGTGCAGTTATGACGGTTTCAAATGCATATGTAATATATACCTAATATAGTATTAATTATGATATAGTAAAATAGCATAGTTTTTTTTTATTATTATTATTATTATTATTATTATTTTTACTACAATTATGATTATTAATTTATTATTTCATTTAAATTCGTATTAAAAAGTTTTATAGGATTCATGAATGTTATAAATTTAATAATTGTAATTCATTTAAAGAACCTCTAGACGAAAAATATGAAGCAGCAATAATCAATTTCAATGATCCTAGCACTCGGATAATGTTTTCATCATTAACATTTGATGAAGTTTATGGAAGTATGGAATAAACCTTTTTTCATATTATATATTAATTTTTAATCCTACTAAAAATATACACACATATACACATATATATATATTATAATATTTTATTTCTATTGATGTTGATATATTTTTCTATTTTTTTTTTTTTTTTTATTACAATAAAAAATATTACATGATTACATGAATATTATAAAAAAAAAAAAAAAGAAACTGGAATAATACTAAAAAGTGGAATGTTAATAATTTCTGGTATTAGTGTACAAAATTCGTATTTTGAAAATGGGTTCATCAATATATCAAAAAGATATACTCCTGATGGACAATATATGATAGGTTTCATGTATTTTTTAAATAATTTATCCTATAGAGGAACTTTTCTTCATATTGAAGAAATAAATACTAATATAGTACCAGGATTAGATCTTTCTGGAATAGAATTTACTAATAATAGAGCATCGAACTATGGTGGCGTTTTTTATTCTAATGCAAAAGGAAGTTCTAAAATAAATAGTATATCTTTTAATGGCTGTTCATTTAAAAATAACACTGCATTACTTGGTATTTTTTTTTTTTTTTTAAGATTAACATTATTAGATATTAATATTAATATAAAAAAAAAAAAAAAAAAAAAAGGAGAATTAAATTTTAATAATATTAATATTATTATTATTATATTTCAATAAATTCAATTTATCAATTCATTTTCAAATAAACTATATAATTTTATTATATAGGAAACATTGTTTATGCTTTCGATAATATACATAAACCTAATCTTGACGGCTCTATTTCAATGTATGAGCAAGCGATGATAAATAATGTAGTAACAAATCCAACACACCTAAAATTTGATAATTATAATCAAAAGAATACAATAGAAATATATTCTGGAGATAATATTAATTCTGAATATTTAGGTAAGATTTTGAGTTTTTTTTTCATTATTATTATTATTATCACCACATTTTTTATATTAAAAAAAATACTACTCTACTTTTATATATTTATTAATCATCCTTTATGTATTGTCACAATAGTTTCTCTTTATGATGATTTTGGAAATAGTAACTATCATATATAAAATATATAAAAGTTTAGAACTATGAAATATTAAACTATCTTTTATTTTTACCCTATTGCTATTGATACTATAAAAAATAATTAAATTTAGAATTCCAAATTGACAGTTACAACAACTTGAAAATAGAAAACTTAATATTCTATGAATTATCAATTTATGGAGATAGTAATGCAAAGATTTTAGGATCTCATAGTAATTATTGTATGAATAATACTTGTAGTTTTAAGAATTTACAAGGTAAAGTAAATGGCGTAAAATACTTCATTTTATTAAAATAAAATGGTTTTATTATTCTAATTTAAATAATCGTTTATTAGTTGTTGGAAATCCTGGTGACTATTCGTTAGAACTTAAACTTGTTACTTTCGGTAATAACATAAAATAATAAAATATAAAATTAGTATGATGATTAATACCTTTTTTCTTTAAAAAAAAAAAAAACTTAAAAAGGTCAATTTGAGAAATTCGAAAACAATAATATAGCCATGAATATTAAAATTAAAGAATGTGACAAAGAAGGCTATATTAATAGTTACAGAAATGGAATAAATATTAAATCATGGTAAATAATATTGTCATCTTTTAACTAAAAGAATAAAAATTTATATTCCCTTAATATATTTCAAGCTATGATATAAATAAAAACGCTAAACTCAAAAATTCTCTATCTATTTTTTTTTTTTTTTTTTTATTCTTCTTCTATTACTATTTTTAAATGTTTACCCTATAGTTATATACCTCAATGTAATACTTGTAATTTAGGGAAATGTATTAATGATAACTTATGTAATTGTGCCAATACAAAATTTACTGGATTAACATGTTCAGAAAGATATAAACAAAAGAGACCAATAATAATTGATATCATCATATCATTAATTGCTTATTTACTTATTTCAATAACAATAATAGTCACAATGTTTGCATTTTTCTTTAAAAATGAAGAAATTGTAAAAGCTGGTAAGTTTAGTATTTAAATATTCACTCTATAAAAATAATTTATATAATATATATATAATATGATGAAAATAACGATATTTAATATGATTTATTTAAAATTATTTTTAAAAAAAAATGGCATGAACAGCAAGTTTCGATTTCCTAATTTTAATACTCATTGGATTGTTATTAAATTATGTTTACGTGTTGGTTCTAGTAAAAGAAAAATATAGCAATTTAGATTGTTTCTTATCTTTTGTTTTAAATAATTGTGTATGTATATAATAATATTTATTATTTTTCCCAAGTCAAATGATTTTAATAACAAAAAAAAATGATGAATTATCTTTAATGTTTTAATACTATATAGGGATTTTCTTTCGTATTTGGATCAATCATTACTAAAACATACAGAATTTATTATATGTAAATTTTTTTTTTTTATTTATTTATTTTATTTATAAAATGCTTTATAAAATATTTGTATAATTATTATTAATTTACTTTTTGTATTAAATATACTTTATTATTTACAGATTTTCAATTGATAAAAAAATGGATATAAGAGTAAATAATATTATAAAATATTCATTTGTTCTGGGGTTACTTTTATTCCATTCTTTAATGACTTTAATTCAAATTTTAACATCGAAATTCACCAGTATAATAGCTATAGATGCTGATGAAAAAGAATATAACACATGTCAAAATTCGGACATTAAAATATTAAGGTATTTATAATGATTATTTATAAAATAGATATATATAAATTCCATTTAAATTTATAATAATAGTATTAATTTTTCATCTTTTCATTTTAGTTTACTATTAAATATATTTATCATTATAGCTGGTGCATATTATGCCTATGGAATTAGAAACTTGAATCAAAAATTCAAAGAAGTAAACATAAATTATTATTTATTTATTTATTTATTTATTTATTTATTTATTTATTTATTTATTTATTTATTTATTTATTTACTCATAAAATTTTTTTTTAAATATTTTCTAAATTTTTTTTTTTAGCCATTATCCGTTCCAATTTATGCTTATATCATATATATATTATTATTATATATTATGAAGATTGTCGATAACAATAAATTAGTTTATTATTTTGATTCCATAGGAACCTTAATATATTCCTCCATTGTCATCTACTATTTATATGTTGTTAAATTAAAGAAATTATACTATAAATATAATCAAAAAGATGGGTACAGTGCATTCTTTAAATCCTACAGATCCATAGTAATGGCATCAGAAAATAAATTTGATATATATATATCACGTGATTGTTAGTAAATAAAAAAGTTCAATAATGAAAAAAAAAATTATAATTTAAGCATTATAATATCATCATTATTAAATCCGTCAGTAAAACAATATACATATATATATAATATGTATAATATATATTAAATAATAATACTATTGTTTCTTTTTATTATCATGATTATATAATCAATGAGTAACATTTTGTATTGTATATATAACAGTTTTTTTTTTTAATTGTTAATTTATTATTTATATTTTAAAAATATAATAAGTAGTAGTGATACATCCTAAAAGTTGAAATTTTTTTTTCATTACATATTTAATAATATAAATACATTAGATATTTTTTTTTTCCCTTTTCATCTGAACCCATATTATTTAATGATATAAACCCAATAAAATAAAAAATTTTATTGAAATAAAAAAAGTGTATTTTATTTTATTATTTTTTGTGTATTTAAAAAAAAAAATAGTTTTTATTTTATAGAATTACTTTTCATTTCCTTCTTGATAAGATTTTTATCTTTGGATGAGCTACTAATTGATAAGGTGGAACAAAAAAATATTTTTAAGTGATGAATTTTATAGTTCATCGAGGAATTTCATGTTGTACAACTTACTATTAGTAGCTCAATAATGGAGTAACTTTTTGAAAAGTTTAATAAGATTTTTAACATAATTGAAAACGTCAATGTTGTGTTAACATTGGAAAAAAAAATATTATTTATGTTTCCTTATATAGGTTCAATGTTAGTCTTTCATTAAATGAAAGCATTAAGAACACATATTTAAATTTAACGGCTATCACACCAACCTTCATGCTATTATTTTTCTATTTTATTTCATTTAATTTATTAGGTAGGGATCAATCCCACACAATACAAATTGCAGAGTTCATCAAACTATTATACCAACCTAATCACAAATAATTTTCATTTTATATTTTCGTTTTTATTTATAGATAGTCTATTATTTTTTTATCTATACTTTTTTTTTTTTTTAGTTTATAAAAAGTATATTTACCTAATATAAATTTATTGTTCATTTATATAAATCAAATGATAAATTTATTCTTCTTCTTCTTCTTAATTTAAAATAATTTATACTATTGAGGCTATAGAAATGTCTATGATTGAAAATTTTTTATTATTTATATCATTTATTTATACTGGGAATAGTTTAAAACATATATATATATGAATGATTATTTATAAAATATAATATAAAAAAAGTAGTAACACCCTTTCTCATTAAATAATTTCTATAGGTTTAAATGGCAGTAACTCTAGAGTTTGCAGCAAGCAAGTAATTATTAAATTTTCTGTTATTATCTTTGTTTTTTTCATTATATAACTTATTAAAAACTCTTCAGTTTTCCTTCATTTTTTTTTTTCTTTTGTTATTTTAATTACCTATAGTTTTTATAGTTTTTATGGAATAGAATAATTACATTTGCCTTTTCCCTAATAAATACCAAAATAAAGAAAATGTATTTATCACTTTTTAATTTATTTTTTTTTCTTTAAAATGACTTCAATTTAATTGTGTAATATATTATAATATATATTATATTAAATTATATTTAATAAATTAAAATTATTAAATGTTACACCAAAATTTTTGTTACATTTTTAGATTTTTAATTTAATACCAATTTTTCCCATAAATATATTTTTTTGATATTTAATGGAATTAGTGAGTGTTGAATAGTTGAATAGGAGGAGAGTCTTTTTTTTTTTTTTCTATTCTCCTAAACAATAATGCTTCAATAATATAGCATTGATAATAGTTACCATTTTTATACTATTTTTAATAGGAAAACTATTAAAAAAAAAAAGTTATTAGAATAATACTATTTAAATCATAATTTGAAAAATTAACACTATTTTAATAAACATGTACTCTAGTAGGACTAACTTGGGTGTATCAACATTAACATGACTATAAATTTTTAATTTATCATTCTTTAGTAATTCTATAAAATAATAAGATTTTTATGAAATAAAAAAATTGAAAAGTATCATAAAAAAAATTAACTTTAATAATCTATAAATCGAAATAGGTGTTATGGCATAATAAATTGTCTTTTATCATTATTATTTGTAATAGTAACAATAGTAATATTTATTATGAATATTATGAATATTATGAATATTACATATTACTACTCCATTTATTGTTATGAATATTATGAATATTACATATTACTACCCCATTTATTATCATTATTAAATAATAGACTACTTCTGTTTTTAAGCTTATTAATAAACGATATTTATTATTTTTTTTTCTATTGCTTATTTCTTTTCTATCTTTTTTTGGCAAGTTTTATGGTTAAGGTCTTTTTAAGGATGGTTTATCCCAAAAATGCTAATCATAATTAGTTTATATATGATTTTTTTTTTTTAATAGTCATTGAATAAATAAAATATTTATATCAATCAATAGATATGGATTTAATATATATTAATTGAAGTCATACAATCTATATTTAGAATATATTACTTAATATATCCCATTATATTCATTACATTAAACCAACTAAGAATTTAATTTAATACTCCACAATATATTAAATAATATTAAAAAAAAAAAAATAATAAAACAACAAAGAAAAGCAAATTAAAAATAAAGAAAAGAAAGGGAAATTGAAAAACAAAAACTTATAGAAAATAGAAATTGGTAAAAAGTAGTAAGAAGAAAAAAAGAAGAGATGAGAGGATGGTATTAATAAAAATAGTAATAGGAATAAAAAAAAAAAAAAGTATATATATTTAAAATGAATTATTAATTCACAGTGACATGACTAATTTGAAATAAATTATTTCAATTTGTATAATTAAATGTCAGAAAAAAAAAAACATTTAATAAAATTATAAACTAGTAATAATAAAAGTGAGTAGATGATTATTTATTCCTTTACAAGGAAAAAAAAATGGACTGTTAATTTAAATTTACTTTTTTATTTTTTCAAAAGATTAAAGGTGAGAATTAAATATGATTTTAATATATATAGTAATATCTATCTATATTTTTTCATTATTATTTAGTTTTTTATTCAATTTTATTTGTATGGTTTCTACTATTGTTGTTATGCTTTATTGTTTTTATACTTTTTTAAAAATATATATATATATATAAAAATTGGAATTACTAATTACTGCCCTTTGAACCATTTTACAATAAAATTTTTAACCGTAGAATATATTGTTATCATTATTGGTTTTCTTCGATAACACATAATAATACCGTAATAATAGAAAAAAAATTTTTTTTCTTTTGTTTTGTTTTGTTAGGAAAGACTAGGTTAACTAGAATAAATATATTACGCTTTTTTTTAAAAAAATTACAGCAACAATCATAACAATATTTTATACTAATATGAGTGAAACCAACTACGGTATACATTTACTTTTGATAATTCAATCTTCTTTTCTTTCCTCAAAAAAAAAAAAAAAAATAGGGGAATTTTAACAAAGTGACCTTTGTTTTTTTTTTTTACAAAATCTATTATCATTCTCAAGTATTTCTTTTTTCAACTGGTTTAATGTTATTGTTATTGGTGATAGTTAAAAAAAAAAGGCAATAAATATAGAAGATATCTAAAACTATCAATTTCTATTAGATTTTTTTTTACTCTTTGAATAGAATCAATTCTAACGCTTATCCAAACAATTTTCACATTTTTCTCTTTTTCACCTTTATTTTTTTTATATAAAAAAAAAGTCATCTTTGTTGTATTGTTTGTCTTGCATTGTTGATAACGGCCATATTTAAATGATTAAAATTACAATTGTTGTTGTTGTTGTTGCTGTTGTTCTATATATAAAAATACAATTTTTCTTTTTGACCTCATCCTCCCCTCTTCCTAGTCACATCACGACGATGCTTATATTCATTCTAAATTTTATAATGAAATAGTTTAATAGATAATAAAAATAATATATAGTCACCTATATATTACAGTATAATTAAAATGAATTAAATAGTTAATAAAATTATTTTTAAAAAATTTAAAAATATTAAATTATTTAATTAAATAATATATTATATAATATAATTCATATGCTGTTGTTTGTTTTTTTTAAAAAAAAGTCAATATATATAAATATATATTGAATAATATATTGTAATATCATTTGATTTAGTTATTTTTTATTTTTAAATAAATTAAAAATAATAGAATAATATATATCGAATAGTAAATAAGATTTAAAATAAAAAAAGAGTGATAGCTCTACAAAAAAGAAATCTTAATAAAATTTTTAAAACTAATTTAATTCTTCCATATATTACATTATATTGTATTATAAGAAAAGATAATTTCACTAATTATTAAAATTGGTCTATTAAAATGTTAAATTAAAATTTTGTTTTTTTTTACCTTTAATAAACTACGTAATATAATGTAATGTATTTCATTTAAAAAAGTAAAGTTTGTTTTTGGTGTTTCTGAGGAGGATGAACAAAATAAGAAAAAAGAGGGAAAATTAAAAAAAAAAAAAAAAAAAAAGGATATTTCACTCTTTTCATGAGGTATAAAGAAAAGTTTAATAGTTAAATGTATTCTCTGTAGGAATGGTTTATTATTTGTATTTTTAAAAGTTCAATAGATTTAATAAATAATAAATCATCATCTATATAATACTATAAATTATATATAAATTGATGATTTTTTTTGTATTAAACTTTTTTTAATATAAAAATATATTATTTAATATTATTTGAAAATATTAAAATCTATTTGTTGAAATAAAAAAGTATCAAAAAAAAAAAAAAGTGCTAAAATGATGGTATAAAAAGATTTATATTTCTCTTTAAAATTTTTTTTATTTTTTTATTTTTATTATAAATTTTGTAAATTAACATTTTAGAAAAAAAAAAATAGTTAATACTAAAAGAAACCATAATAATTTGTAATAATAGTGGTTTTAAATAGATAAATAAATAAAAAATAAAAAAAAAAAAAAAACTTTCAAAGGACACTTTTAAAGTAAAAAAGGGAATATAAAAAAAAATAAAATATATTTACCTTTTTTAAAAAAAACAAAAAACTATTACCATAAAAAATATATACGTTTTGTTTTACTTCTTTTATAAAACGCTTTTTTTTTTTTTTCTTTCTTTCTTTTAATAAACTATTTTTATTCTTTATAAAAAAAATAAAAATAAAAATATATATATATATATATATACATTTTTAAAGTAACTATCTTTTTACACACTTTCCTACAAAAATAAATTGATAAATAAAAAGTATACCTTTTTATTTGAAAAAAATTAAATATACTAAAAAGTACCTACACACAAAAACAAAATACCTTTTTAAAAAAAAAATATTAAAAAAAAATGACTACAAAGAGAAGAGTTAACAGAAAATCTGACAAGAACACCGATAAAAAGAGTTCACATTCAGCTATTACTTCAGCTACTGCTTTAGCTATCTTAAGAAGAAAGCAATTGAGAAGAACTACTATGAAGCATTCTCGTAAGAACCCAGCTCCAAAACGTTCTCCATCTGCAGTTAACGATGTTACTCCTGGAGTAGTATTCCGTTTTTCTTATGATCCATTCCTTGTTGATATTTCTTCCACTTTATTAAGAAAGTCTTCCTTTGATGAAAATGGTAACTATTCTTCTACTGTCTATTCTGATAACACCTCTTCACCAAATACCAACTCACTAGTAACGGAATCATTAGCTTAAACTATATATTATTATTTATTCATTAAAGAATAATAATAAAAATAGTTTAAAAAAAAAAAAAAGAATAAACCTCTTTTTATTTTTTACAAACACTATTCTCTATTACTTTAGTAACCCAAAATCAATTAATTTATTTAAGTAAACGAAAAAAAAATACATTCATATATCCCTTAATACAACTCTAAAAAAAAGTTTATTCTTTGAAAACAAACTTGAAAAAAAGGGCATATCAAAAAAATGTTTCAAAATTAAAGAAAAAAATGCTTTATTATATATATTATTTAAGAAAACGATAAAAAAACAAAAAAATACTAAACTACAATACCCTAAAAACGTTTTTGTATAAATTATATATTTTCTAAATATATATATTAAAAAAAACTTTTTTATATACCCTTTTTAACATTTTATAAACTGTTATAGCTTTTCCACAAATCACTCTTTTTTTAAAAAGTTTTTTTTTTTTTTTCTCTCTTTTCATTATTTCTTATAATTATTAATAAAAAGTTATTACTTTATTCATTCATGATAATATTAAAAAACACTATTATTTTGTTATTACTTTATCTATATATTAGTTATATAATATATAATTAGTATTAGTTTTTTTTATTCTAAAAAAACGAAACTTTTTAATTCAATGTATTTTCTTTTTTCTTATTATTATTTTTGTTCAAAAAAAATATATATTTATATGGATATATAAATAAAAATAAAATATATATATATATATAAAAATTGGCAATCTAGTCTTGTCTTTAAAGTGTGCATATAATATTTTTGCAATTATGAATGATTAAGTAATAGAAAATATAATTTGAAAAAAAAAAAAAAAACAGCTTTTTTTTGCTAATAGTTTAAAAGGTATTTTGAAGGAAATGTTGAAGCTTTAATAGAAATGGTTTAAAAATGACATTTTAAAAGTATCCTTTTATCCCTTTATATTATAATTATTCATTATGAAAATGCTAATCAAATTGAATTTCTAAAAAATGACATAAAAAGTTTCTGAAAAAATATATATACATATATATATATTGAATCTATATAACTTTCTAAAAAAAAAAAAAAAAACTTTACTTTTTAACAAAAATAAAATAAAGAAATTACTTTCTTTTTTTAATTATCACCAACACTCTTTTTTTTTTTTACTTAAAATTACAATTTAAATATAATTAAAAAAAATAGATAAACTTCAAAAAAAAAACACTTTTTTATGCCTATGTTCATGGTAAAAAGTTTCTTTATTACCAGTTCAAGTTCTTTTTTTTTAATGGTTTCCCTTCCTTCTTTCTTTCTTACTTTCTTCTAAAACTTCCCTCTTCCTCCTTATTGGATTTTTATTTTTTTTTTTTTTGTTATTAGAGAATTCTAATATATAATAAATACATTAAATATTAAATTTATATTAATATAGTTAATATATTAGATTATATTATTAATATATTAAATGAATAGTATATATTTAAATCAAATAAACAATAAAGATTTAATTATTTAAAAATGGATAAATTATATTTAAAAAATAATAAATATTTTAATTTTAAAAAAATGCTTATTTTTTATATAATATATTATAATATATTAAATATATTGAATCAATTGAATTGAATTAAATGATTATCACTTTAATAATTCAATGGATCACTTTGGTGGTGGGTGTTGTAAATAGTAAAAAAAGTTTTAAATTGGGTTGTTGTTGTTGTTTTATAAAGATGAATGGTATAATAAAAAAGATATGAAAATAAAAAGTAAAGGAAGCATTCCTTAGTTATCCTATCTAACACTACTCTATTAATAGTAAATAATTATTAGGTATTAGGGAAAAAGTTTGTAAAATTAATGTTCTAAAAAAAAATTAAATAAAAAGGAAAACTTTAAATTAAAAACTTAAATAATATATATTTAATATATAATATATAATATAATTAAATAAAAATTTTATTTATAAAAAATAAATATATATATAAAAAAAAAAGGGAAATTAACATTGTATAATTTAAAAAAAAAGGTAGAAAATGAAAAAAATAGAAAAGAAAAAGAAAAAAAAAAAGGATTTTATGAAAATAGTAGGATTAAAATAAAAATAATAAAGATGTTTATTAAAAAAAGAAAAAATTAACGTTTCATTTCATATCCATGACAACTATTCAATTTTTACATCATTTATTTTTTTTATCATTAATAGTAGAATAATAAAGTAGTCATTTCCTTTGCATAAAAAAAAAAAAAGGTATATATGAATATAAAAATAAAATAATTATAGAAATAATTTATAAAATGAAAATAGTAATAAGCGTAAAAGACTTTTTTTATATATATATAAAAGAATATATCAATCAAAAGTGTAATAAAATGTCACTTTATGTAATTAAAAAAAGTTTTTGAAAGATTATAAAACTATTGTAAAGGTTGATTCAACTATTCAAATATTAATTATTAACAAATATAGATATTAATATTAATACAATATTTTATTTACAAGGTAAGAGAAATACTATATATAAGAATAATGCAACAATTTAATATAATGGATTGGTTTAAAATATAAAGTATGGTAGTGATTATATGTATTATTTTATATATAAAATTTATATTTATACATTATTTAGTTTTTTTCTTTTAAAATATTATTTAAAACTGTTGACGTCTCTGTCAAAGTCCTTTTTTTTTTTTTAATAGTTTATATGATTATTATATAAATTTTGATAAAGTAAATTAAAGTGAATAAAAAAAAACGCAAAAGTTTGTTTATAGTAGAAATGTATTTCAATTTCTCATTGTTCTCTTATTTCTTTTTAAAATAACCGACTTTTTTGTTTTTAATATAAAGAATAACAACAGTATTATATACAATAAAAATATTTATATTCCCATTTTTTTATTCTATTTATTATAACAAAAGTATGTTTGTTTGTTTTTTTTCTTTAATAAATCACTAGTATTACTATTATTTAAACTTTTTTTAAAGTTAAATAATTATTAACTATAATTTTTAAAATTACTATTATTGTTCACTATTCATCAACCTACTACTTTTTTTTTTTTTTTTTTTTTTTTTTTACATTTATGAATAGTTTATTACTTTTATAGTCCTAATTTTGATATTAGTATTATTGATTAAAAATTAAAACCAGTATTAGTATCCTCATTTAATAAATATTAATAGTATTACTTTTAACACTATAAAATGCCTTATTAATAATAATAAAAAGTTTATAAATTCGCTTTATGAATCAGGGTAGCTATCATCGTTTGATAACAACTTTAACTTCTTCTATATTTCTATTATTATGATAAACTGATAAATAATAAAGTTTAAAATTTTTGTAATCCTACCACCATAATATATTTAATTTATATATCATATATTATAATAAAATAATTAATATATTTAACTACATTATTTAGGTTTCATATAATTTATAAATGAAATTTTATTGAACACCCACATTAAAAAAGGTGAACAAAGGTGAATATTATATATTGAAAACACAAGAAGGAGTAGGAGAAAAAAAAAAAACATTTTATCATTTTATTTTATTCAAAATGGTATGAGGATAAAATAAAAAAAGTTAATATCATTTTAAAAGTTTTATCTAACCATATCATTATTATTATTATTATTATTATTATTATTATTATTATTATTATTATTATTATTATTATTATTATTATTATTATTATTATTATTATTATTATTATTATTATTATTATTATTATTATTATCATTATTATTATTATTATCCTCTTTATATACATATATATATACAAAATAAACTTTTATGTTTTGTAAATAGGACATAATCAAAGTTATCATCATCACTTTAGAAAAGTTAAATTTTAAAAAAAAAAAGGTTAATTTATTTAAATATTAAAATATTTAAAATTTGAAATATGTACAATAATAAAAATAAACTTAATCATTTGAAAGTAGATTCAGAATCCAAATAAAAAGAAGAAAAAAAAAAAGTTAAAAATATTGATTATGGCATTAGATAATCAATCAAATCCTACCTTTTTCAGCTATTAACTTTAAAAAAAAAAAAAAAAAAGAAAGAATTTTTTACAAGTTTGATATGTGTTTGTAACATTTAAATTTTATTATTGTAATGTTCACTCGTTTAGAGAATAAAAACTAGATGCAAAATATGTAAATGGTATAATATGTTAATTAAGAAAAAAAAAATCGCTATATAATAGTAATAAATATAAAAAATAAAATATACTTTAAAAATAACAGTAGTATAATAAGGATAAATGAAATACTCCCTGTAATTTCATAATAATAGGTATAAAAATAAAAATAAAAAAAAAACTTTAATTTTTAAAACCTATAAACTTTGAGTGTTTTTTAATTATTGAATAAAAGCATAAATGAATAGTCTTTATTGAAATAAGTTTGAAAGAGTATCGATATAATAAAACATTAATTTATAAAATCGTTAATTGTCTTATCATACAAATTCATAAAGGTTTTATACCTAATATTTTCATATTTATAATCATAAAAAAAAAACCAATTTAAAATACTTTAAAAATTTATTATTAATCATCATCTTTAATAATTCTCTCCTATAAAGTATAACTTTAAAAATATTTAAAAACAACTATGCACATATAATAAAATGTAATAGGATAGATGTTGTTGTTGTTGTTGAGGTTAATACTCTTTTTTTTTACTTTATATTAATAAATATATTTAAATGAATATAATAAATGTTCTTATTCAACACATAATAATTAAATACTATTTAAAAGAAATTTAAAAAAAAAAAAATGCTTTTTTGACAATAAAATAATTTAAATTATATTAAAACTTTGAAGCAAATATATATGAAACAAAAATAAAAAAAAATAGTTTTATACTTTATAAAAGTATTCATTGTTCATAATATTAAAACTTTATTTCATCTTTAAAAGATAAATGTTATCTTTCCCTATATAGAATAAAAAAAAGTAAAGACCTCATTAAACTACTTTTTATTCAAAGATTATACTTTATTTTTTTAAAAATAAATTAAGCAGGAATAAATATAATATGTATATATATATATGTTTACTTCTTCATTTATTTAAAATCCTTTTTAAAAAAAAAAAAGTCATGATTTGCTTTTTTTCTAAAGTATAAACTTGCTTAATTAAAACAAACGAATAAAAAAAAAAATAATTAAAACTTTAATTTTAATTAATGATTAAATTAAAATAATTTAAAATTTAATAAATGATACAATATATTAAAATAAATTGAATTTTAATAATAGTTGACATTTAATTTAAAATTTGAGGTGAATGGAGAATTTTTTTTTTATTTATTAAAAAATCAAATAAAACTAAAATCATGGAAAAAATATTTAAAAAAAAAAAAACAAAACAAAAACAAAAAACAAAATTTTTGATACATTAAACTTGAATTTTTATTGGTAGATTAAATATTAAAAAATACAATTACAATACATTATTATTTAAACATAATTTATAAATTTTTATAAAGGATGAAAAAGCTCAAATTTGAAATCTTCAAGGTTTTACCTTGACGAATTGTAGTTTAAAAAAGTGTTTTGGAATTTAGAAAAGTTGAACTTTTACTAGAAAAAAGAAAAAGAATTATAGAAAATTTAATAAATAAACAAACAACTATTTACTTTTTTTTTTTATTATTATTATTTTTAAAAATAAAAATTGGTATGATTGAGAATGACAAAAAATGTTGATTTTTTGTGTAACCTTGTTTTTTGCTTTTGAAAGAAAAAAAAACTCTCGTAAAAAAAAATAATTCTATATAAAATAGGGATGGGATGGGATGTTTTTTTATTATTATTATTATTATTATTATTATTATTATTATTATTATTATTATTATTATTATTATTATTATTATTATTATTATTTCAATTTATTTTATTTTATCTACTGCTAATTATAATATAATAATAAAGATGATTATAAAAAAAAAAAAAAAAAAAAAAAAAAGAGATTTTTTTTTGGGGGATTTAAAAGATTAAAGGTATGAATATTTTTTTATTTTATTTTTTTTTTTTACAGCTTTTCTTTTTTTATATTTATTTATTTATTTTATGCTGATTTATGATGTTTTATTCATAAAAAAATTATAATAATAATTTATTTTTTAGTATCTTTTTGTATCTTTTTTATTTGTTTTTTAATTTAATGAGATCTTGGTGTACCACAAATAGAACAGGCTTCAAGAGTACTGTCTGTATTAATAAATGTACCTATAAAAAATAAATTTAATATATATTAGTATTCATCCGTTTATGCTAAAAATATATATATAATATATATAATATTTTTTTTAAAAAAAAAAAAACTTACAAAGTTCACATTGCCATGGTTCATTTCCAATAGCTTGTGAGGTGGAAGCAGAAGCTCCTCCTCCAAAGGCTGTAGTATCCATAATATCTATAGAGGGGGGAATAATTTGTTTTTTTTTTTGTTGTTGTTGTTGTTTTTTTTTTAAAAAAAATAAAGTTATATATTTAATAACGATTCGGTGATTATAAAAATAAGGATGATGATAATGAAAAATACCTGATGAATTTAAAATGGTCATAAGTGTTCTCCATGATGGACTATAGGTTAATTCTTGAACATCAGATTCTTTATGATTAATAGCAACCTTGCAAACTAAATTAAAGTCATCCTATGAAATCAAAAATAAAGTAGTCAATTAATTATTAATCGTTAATAGTTTTTTTGTTTGTTTGTTTGTTTATTTTTTTAATATATATATATATATAATTTGTCTCTGTCTAATGATCTAGATACAAAATTGGATTGAATAGGAGAGGGAAGTGGGAATTTACCTCTGATAAAATATCGGAATCCTTTATTCTTAAAAGAGCATGGAAATCAGATAAGGCTTCATCAAGAGATAAATTATCTAATTGTTTCTTTAAGTCACTTAAATCTTCACTAGCTTCACCAATACGATTTTCAATTGGGAAGGTTTTAGAGGATTTGAATAATGGATTTGGATCTTGTGGGAAACCATGAGTTAACTATAATATATATATTTATATTTATACATTGTTAATTAATAATAATACCACTAGGTATTTTAAAACTTTTTTCTTGAACGGTTCTTTTTTTTTTTTTTTAACTTCTTTTTTATTAAAAATGAAAAAAAAAAAAAAAAAAAAACTTACGGTAACAAGTAAATATTCTGTTGGGAAAGAAGGTTTAGCTGATTCTTGAACTAATATGTCATACTTATTTTTATATTTGTAAAAAACATCGGGTATATATTGTTCATTTGAAGTTTCACGAACTAACATTAAACTTGGTTCAATACAGGCATCAACAATATTATCACGAACCATAGCCATACAAGTATTAGAAACTTGATAAGCAGAAATAGCTACATCTTCATTTTCATTACCTGATAAAAAAAAAAAAAGGTACCAATAAAGTATCATAATTATAAATAAAAGAATGAATAAAAAAAATTTAAATCGGAATAAAAGGGTTAAAAGTAATAAATAAATAAATAATTTAATCTCAATAACTATAAATAAAGGGTTAAAAAATAATAATAATAATAATAATAATTAAATTTACCTGAAATAACACAAGTAATAAAGCGACTGCCAAAGTAACCTGTTTTTGAATATTTACATGGTGTTGGATGTTCTAATTGAGCTTCTGCTGAGAAAATACATTCAGCAGAAGATAAGAAATAAGAATTGGCATGTCTTTTACAAAGTACTTTTTGTTCATTCTTTCCATTATCAAAAAGATCTGTATAAATCATTCCAACCTAATAATAATTTATAAATTAATATTAAATAAGCCAGAATGAATGAAGATATATATAATATATATATAATATATATTATATTTTTAAAATGATAATATATATATAAAAAAAAAAAAAAAGAGAGAGAGATAATAATAGTATTAATAATAATAGAAATCTATTTACAATTTCTAATCCTAAAGATTTTGCAACAGAAAGAACTTGATCCATTTTATTATCAGGTAATTCTAATTGAATACCATCAATGGCACATTCTTGTGGTGGTTCATATATTGCAGAAACAACAGCTTTAACACCTAATGGTATTTCAGAATATGGCATATATTTACCAAATAAATAACCAAATCTTTGACATCCTGTATTTCTCCAGAATTGAAGGAAATTATCAATAAGTTTTGATGAATCAAATTCAACATGATCCACCATTCTGAAAGTCTTTTATATAAATTAAATCATGATGATCGCATGAAATAATAATATGTGTATATATAATTATAAAATAAATATATATATATATATAAAAAGAATAAAAACAAGAAGAATAAGTAATACATTATATATTATACATAATATATATTAATATTAATATTTTATTTTTCAAAAATTAAATTTTTTTAGTGTTTTAAATGGTAATGCTTCTTTTTTTTTTTTTTTTTTTTGCTTACTTGACTTTGAAGAGTTACAGCAGATGGTTGACATTTTGAACAAATACCTTTTGGGTATGGTAAATGACCTGAACAATTTGGTTTTATTTTGAAATCTTGATCTTCTAATGGTGGTAAATAACCCTTATTATTTTTAGAAGTAGCTTTGTTTTCAGCAATAAGTTTTTTTATATAAGAATGAAAAGATAAATGTTTGATTTTGTGTTCATTTAAATAGTTTTGATCGTATGGCTATTTATTGTTGGTATTATTATCGAAGAAAAAAAAAATGATATGAAAATAAATAATAATTTAATTGTTTATTACATAATAAAACTATACTAATTTAATGCCCTTAAAAATAATTTCTAGTATTTGAAATTTCAATTCCATTCTCTTTTTTTAATTTTATACAGAATTTTCTGAAATCTCAAAAATAAAATTTAATATGATAAAGTTTTTTTAAAAAAAAAACAAAAGAAAGAAAGAAAAATATTTACCTCTATTGGCATACAATATTCACACATTCCTTTTCCTTCATGTCGACAACTAAATTTTGTTGAATAAATAAATGCATAATTTGAATATAAATTATATAATATGAAATGTTTTTTTTAATATTAATATAACTATACATTAATTTTTAAATATATTTTGATAAAATATTATTTTTAATAAGTAGGTAAGAAATAAATAAAGGGAAAAAAAAAAAGGAGAAGCTTACAATTGACTTTTTCCTCTCTTAATTAAACCATCCTCTTTTTCTAATATTTTATCAATTTCCATTAATTCTACTTCTGGTGCTTTATTAACTTCAACGGAACTTGAAACTAACGCTGCTTGACTTTGCTTTGATTGTTCTGGTTGGTTAGAGGTACCAGCAGAATCTTCTCTTTTTACTAAAGAAACATGAATAATTTGACCTTCACTATCGTCCCCCATGAAAAATGAAGATTTTAATTAATAAAAAAAAAAACAAATTTATATTATAAAAAATAATAAATATATATTATAAATAAGTACATGACTTTAATTTATACTTTAAAAAAAAAAAGGAAAAAAGCAAATAATATATACACAATAATAATAATAATAATAAACAATAATAAATAATAATAAATAATAAATTATTGAATTTCTTTTTCTTTTTTTTTTAAAATTATTAAATACCTTATGTCATATTCTTTAATTAAACTTCCTTTTATTAATACATTTCTTTTTCCTGGATCAAGAGATATGGTCATATCAACATTTTTATTTGAAAGAATTTCATAAATCTATGATAGAATAGAAAAAATTATTAATAAAAATAATAATATAATTTAGAGACCTGGTTGAGCAGAATTTCATATTAGTGGAAATTATATATATATATATTTTTAACTTTTACAGAGGAAATAGTATAATGAATAAAACAAAAAAAATAATATTTATTAGGAAAAGTTATTATTAAATACCTTATTTTCTAAAACTTCGACATCATCATCTTCATTGATATCAAGTCTACTTTGACCCTCATTGGAACGAATTCTTACTAACTATCAGATGAATAATAACGTCAATAAAAAAAAATAAATGAATATACAAATATATATATTATTAGTTATTAATATATAATTTTTGTTGACTTTTATATATTCCATTTTAAAAAAAAAAAATAATAATAATAATAAAGTAGAAAATGTATATATATTATTTATATGGTAATTTTGGTCATATAATGAAATTTCAAAAAAAAAATATTTTCACATTTTATATATATATATATATTAAGCATGTATTGTATATAAATAAATATAAAAAGCTAAAAAATAATATTTACCATTTTTTTTTTCAAGTTGATTATTTTAAAATCTTTTTTTTTATTATTATTATTATTACTTGATTTCGAATTAGTACAACTTGTCAAATAAAAAATTAATAAAATGAGAACACAAAATTATTTCTAAAAAGGTTATTAATAAATATTTTTAAATATTTTTTTTTTTTTTTTTTTAATTAATAATTAATAAATTATTCTAATTATTAATAAATAATATTAACTTTTTCATTTTCAAATAAAAATTTTTTTTAGTCTCTTTAAAAAAAAAACTATACAATGGACCATACATTTAATATAAAAATAATTTTTTTCTTTTTTTTATCATGGATATACTTTTAAAAATTATTTCTTTTAACGCATAAAGATAAAAATAAAATTATTATACTTTTTCTTTTCTTTATTATTATTAATGTTATTTTTGTATTATTATAAAGAAAAATATTATCTTTTTTTTTTTTTTGCTATATAGGCTTAAATGTAATATAATATTAAGGGAGAAAAAAAATTAAAAATTTATTTGTTTTTTATTATTATTATTATTATTATTATTATTATTATTATTATTATTATTATTATTATTATTATTATTATTATTATTATTATTATTATTGATTTATTTATTGGTTTTGTTTGTTTTACTCTGGAATGAATTGTTCTAATTTATTAAAAGAAGGATATATATATAATAGGTTTATTCTTTATTTATTATCTATATATACATTTTTGTATTGTTTTATTTTATTTTATTTTATTTTTATATATATTCTGCCAGTGTTTTTTTGTTTTATTAACAAGTATTGATAAACTACTAATAATATTCTTTGAAAAAAAAAAGAAAAATAATTATACTTTCAAAAAATATTAGCATTATTGATATAATAAATAAAATATAAACCTTTTTTTTTTCTCTTGATAAAAAGGTTTAAAAAAAATTTTTTTATTGTAATTCTTGTAAAGTTTTTTGGAATGCTCCATTTTCATCAAGACTTGGTGTTGAAAGCTAATTAAATAATAATAATAATAATAATGACATGAGTGTTATAATAAAGATTTTAGTTTTTTTTTGTTTTTTATTTCCATTTCAATAAATATATGGTTTATATAATTTTAAAAAAAGAAAATATTAAGATAATAAAAAAAAAAAACTTACATCACCAATATCATAAATATAAACATAACCATCAGAAGAACCAACAGAAATCTTTTTACCATCTTTATGCCATTTTAATTTATTTAATGAATGATTTGGATCTACTGTCATACTAAATATTGGCATCTATAATAATAAAATTCATAATAATAATAATAATAAATAAATAAATAAAGGTTATTAATTAACAAATAAGAATAAGAATAAGATAAAAAAAAAGCTTACTTCTTGATCTTGATTAATATTGAAAATATTCAATTGACCATCACCATCTACAGAAGCAAACATAGCTGGATGAACAGGTGACCATTCAACATCTAGTACATAATCATTAGCATAGTCAAAGGAACAAATTGGTTGTATTATTTCTTCCTTAATAGATGGTTTTAATGTAGACTAAATTGTGAAGGGAAAATGAGGGACATAAATATTTAATAATAGAAAAATAATAAAATAAAAAAGTATAGTTATTATATTGTCTATTGCTATTTTGATAATTTTATATTCAATATGTATGTTATCATAAAATTTATTTCTACTAACCTTTGTTCTCCATAATTTTACAGTCCAATCAATTGAACTAGTTAAGAATAAGTTTGAGAAATTATATGATCCAGAAGATTGTGGATGGAATGATAAACCTGTTATAATACCACCATGACCTTCATATTTATCAGTAGCATTTAAACCAGCTTTACTATCAGCTCTTTCATATCTATTTACTTGATGTACACGACCTTCTTCAGTACCAATCCAAAATGATGATATTTCATTGTCTGGGAAATCAAATGTAGTAATGGCAATATCATTAATCTTATCATTACTATTACTAACTAATTCAATAATTTCCTTTAAAATAAATAATAATAGTATTATTAATGAATGATTTATATATAATTGATAATTAATATACAATGAAATGAAATGAAATAAAATAAATATAATATTAATAATAATAATTATAATAATAATAATAATTACTTGAGGTTGAGTGAGCATATCTAATTGCCAGGAGCATACTATACCATCAGAGGATGCAGATATAAGATTATTTGAATTTTGAGTACCAACCATTTGCATTTTATATATAGGATGGGCATGACCAGTAACGGTTAATGGCGTCTTTTGAACTGGTAATGATTTAGTTCTCATATCCCAAAGAACAATTTGACCAGAATAGGTACCACCAATAACAAGTTTTGGATGGAATTTTGAGAAACATGCTGATGTAATTTCTGACTATTAAACAACAATAAAAAATATAATATTAATTAAAAAAAAAAATGATAATAATAATAATAAAAACGTTTATATAATTAAATTTTAATAATTTAATTAGTTTATCTATATAATTATTAATTAGTAAATAGATTTACTTGAGTTTGGAAAACAAATTCTGGTCTTCCTTGTAAATGTAAATTCCATATACAACAAACACCAGATGGATCAGTAATTAATGATTGCTTCTTTTTATTATATGAACTTAATATTAATTCTTCATGCTATAAAAAATAATGATAATAATAATAATAATAATTAATATTAACTTATGCTTATCAGTATATATCTATATATCATTATTATCATTATTAAACTTTTATATTTATAATATATTATAAAAAAAAAATTACTTCTGGTGACCAATCCATATCAGTAACAGTTCTATCCTTTGTCCATTCTTCACTATAGAATGAGCTAAGTAACTTTAAGGTATTATCATTAACTTTATCACTAAATAGTATAGTCAATATTTAAAAGTATTAATAAATATTTAGAATAGCTACTTATTATTTTTATATAAAAAACTTTACTCTTCAACGGCGTTATCTATTCTATAATCAATCATAATATCATATGATTCATCAAGAGCTCTTTCAACAATTTTTGTTGAATTATCAAAGAAATCTTTGAAACCATCACTACTCATAATATTTTTCTTTTCTTCTTCAGAAAATTCTAAAATATACAAATATATTTTATTACATATATGTTATGCTCTAAATATATTTTTAAAAAATATAATATATAAAATTAAATTTGATATTTTTTTTTTTACCTGTTATTTTTTCTTCCTTAATAACTTCTTTAACAACAGGAATTTCTGGCTCAATAATTTCACTTTCAACATTAAATACATCAACTTCTTCTTTTTCAGTAGGTTCTTCATAAGCATCAGTTTGAATTTCTTTATTATATACAACCTAATATTCATATAATTACCCAAAAATTAAAATCTAAACATTATATTAAATTAAAAAAAAAAAAAAAAAAAAAAAAAAAAAAAGAGCATCTAAAAGAATTGCAAAATTACAGTTGGTGGGAAATCAAATATAACAATTTCTGAAGATTCTAATGGTTTTTTTTCTTGAACTGGTGCTGATGGTGGAAGTTCTGCATTGGTATTGGTTGTAGAACTATATTATTTAATGATAAAACGATATTAAATGCATTAATTTCGGTGATAACTAAACATAATATGCATGATTTATTTGATAAAGTTTTATAATAATATGATATATACGATACTAATCCAGGTGAAGATAAAGTAGAATTAGCTTGAACATCTTCTTGAATTTGTGAAGATGGGGTACTTGAACGACTTGGTATATTATTGGAATTAGAAGATGTAGAAATATCACCAATTAATGATGCAACGAACTCATCAATAGCTTTACGATCTTTTGTAATAAGGGAAGCCGTCTTGATTTTCGTAATATTATTAGTAAATATTTATTATATAATTATATATATATATAAATATATTTTAAAATAAAATCAATATTGTTATCCCCGAAAGAAAAATAAAAACAATATCATTAAATATAAAAATATAAAATAATAAATGTATATGCATATTACACTTGATTCTCTCTTTTGAGCATTTAATAATGCATTTTTACGTTCCTCTCTACTTCTTCTGAGTTCTGCTAATTTTTGTCTTTTTCTTTCTAACTCTTCTTTTCTTTATTTTAAAATTAAAATAATTATTGAATGAACTTTTATTTTAAATATATATATATATTTATATAATTGGTATATATATACCTTGAGGATTTCATTTTTCAATGCCTATGATTTATTATTCCAATCTTTTATTATTCATAAAGAATAAGATATTGTTAAAATAAGAATTGTAATGATTATAATAATGAATAAAAAAAAAAGTTTATTAATATATGAAAAACTTTTTGTTTATTACTGAAAATTTAAATTTTTAATGATACTTTGAATTAACTGAATGTTTATAAATAAAAATAAAAAATAAATTAAAATAGACATATTCATATTAAAATAACAATTATTGCTTGGAATCAAGCATTTTAGGTATTAATGCATTTATTATCAACATTTATAAATTAAATGAAAGGTGGAAAATATTAATAAATTATTACTTCAAAAATACTAATTTTAATTTTAGCTTGAAATAATACTTTATATTATTCATTTTAACAAATTTCATTTATTTAAAAATTTATTTGTCGAATGTTAACATTTTTAATATAAAATGATGTTTATTTATAAACAATGAAAATATCTTTCATGTAATTCACTAAATATAAATATATAAATTTATTATTCAATTATTTTTATTATTAACATCTCCAGGTTAAATACTATCTTGTAATGAGTTAACTTGGTCATTTGTTTTTAATCAAAATTTATTGGATAACTTAATGATGAAATCAGATTTTGAAATTTAATTGTATAATTTTATGTATTTAATACTGAAATTTTCAATCAAATTTGAAATTGAATTGTTGTTTAAAATAAATGAATCCTTTTTTTTTTAATAAACATATAATTAGATTTATTTATTAATTAATGTTGCTCTTACTTTACACCTTCTCCTTTTCAATATTAATATTAAATATTTTTGTTTTTGTTTTTTAAATATTTATTAATTATGAATTTATGATTTTAATTTTCAATATTGCTTAAATTTATCTTTAGTGCCAATTAATAAATTTTATACTTCTATTTTGTTATAATTTAATCAAAATACATTAAATGAAATTTTGTAAAACTGATTGGCAAATATTAATTATTGTATTATTGTAAATTATGAGAAATGAATTAAAGCATCAGTTTAATTCTAACCCTTAATATTTTTTCCATTTTGTCATTTGTTGTTTTTAAACTTTAAATAATAATTTTTTATGGAATTTTCAAATTTAAATTTAAACTATTATACATTTAAAAAAAGGTATATATACTTATCTTAAATTTAGAAATTACTCTTTTTTTTATCTAAATTCTAATTCCTATTATACTAAAACTTTTAAAAAATATAACAGAAAAAAAAGAACGTAAGGTCGAATAATAACTTAAATTATTTTATAATAAAAAAAAAAAGGTAAATATATAAATATATTTAATATTTTTCATTGGATGTATAATAAATCATAATATAAAAATGATAAAATAATATAGTATTTAAAAAATACTTAAATTCTTTATACAACATCGAATCGAAACTTATATTTCATATGCATTTTAATTCAATTTTTATAAATTATTATTTTAACTTTTTTATTTATATATATAATCATTTTAATTTATAATTTATTTTTTAAAAAAAAAAAAAATCTAAATTAATAAATTTGAATACTATTATCCTTGAAGTAATTTATTTTTTTAGTATTATAATAAAATGACTGACATTTACAGCATAGCAGAAAAGTATTTCGAGTTAGAACAAGTATATATATTATCTATATTATCATATATATCTACATATATTAATAATAATAAATGTCAAAACAATAAATTTATATAATAATAATATAAAACATTAAGGATTCTTCATATAAAGAATTTGTTCAAAACCTTTGTAATGAAAAAAATGAAAAAGAATTAGAAGCTTTACTTAGAAAACCATTGGCCTTTGGTACCGCTGGTACTATAAAAATAATTACATAAAATTATTTTTATTAAAAATTTCAATAATAAAAGTAACAAAATTAAATTACTAAATTAGGGTTAAGAGCTGAAATGGGTCCTGGATTTTCAAGAATGAATGGTTTAGTATGTTTTAAATTAAAATTATATATATTGTTGATAAAGTATTTGTTTTATTAATTTTATATTTTATTATTATTATTATTATTATATAGACAGTTATTCAAGCTTCTCAAGTACGTCTAATAAAAACTAATTATTATATTTATAATAAAATAAAAAAAATAAAATCTAATATGATATGATATATTAATAATAATTAATAACTTTATATGTATTATTTAAATAATAGGGTTTATGTTCTTATCTTTTAGAAACAGATCCAGAAGTTAAAACTAAAGGTATTGTTATTGGACATGATCATCGTCACCATTCTGAATCATTTGCAAGATTAACTGCTGCTGTATTCTTATCAAAAGGTATTCGTGTAGTTTATTATCACAAAATCGTTTGTACTCCACTTGTACCATTTACAGTTTCTCAATATGGTGCTTCATGTGGTATTATGATTACTGCTTCACATAATCCAAAACAATATAATGGATACAAAGTCTATTGGTCAAATGCTTGTCAAGTAACATAGCACTATTTTAATTATAGTATTAATTAAATTATCTTACACCTTAAGAGACATTAATCAATAATAAATTCCTAATATACTACTTTTAAAACAGATTATTCCACCAATCGATAAAGGAATTGCTAATAAAATTAAAGAAAATCAAATTCCTTGGATTTGGGATGAAACTATGGTCGATAATATAGAATACTCTAATTTAGTAATTGACCCATATGATGAAATTATTGAAAAATACAAAAAATGCATTGGTAATTTAGTTAAATATAAAGAAGATAATAGTAACACAAACGTTAAGTTCTGTTATACAGGTAAATGCTAATTATTATATTATTTAAAAAAAAAAAAAAAAAAGTTAATGTAAAATATATAATATTGTATATAGCAATGCATGGTGTTGGTTTACCATTTGCTAGAAAATCATTTGAATCTTTTGGATTTAAACCATTCGAGGAAGTTGATGAACAAGTAAGAATTTATAAACTACTAAAAATACTGAAAATATAAATATATTATAAATACAGATATATATTAGTATTTGGTAATTTAAAATACTTTTTTATTAATAGGTATTACCAGATCCTGATTTTTCAACTGTTGAATTCCCAAATCCAGTAAATATTATTAATAATTTTTTAAATATTATAATATGGTGTTTTGTTATTATTATCATAATTATTAAATTTTCATATTTTATTTTATATAAACAATTAAAGGAAGAAGGAAAGGGTGTATTGGTTTGTATCTAAAATAAGCAATAATATTTATTAATAAAATAATAGTATTAATAATTGTAATAACAATTATTTATATATTAAATAATAAAGGATTTATCTATTGCCAAAGCAAATGCCACTGGTGCTACTGTTATCTTAGCTAATGATCCAGATGCTGATAGACTTGCAATAGCTGAAAAACAAAAAGAGTAATTAATATATTATAAAATTTAATTAAAAAACAAGCAATTAAATTAAATTAATATATATATATTACAATATATAATAGTGGTAAATGGTTCTCCTTTAGTGGTAATCAAATTGGTGTTATTCTCGGTGCCTATACTTGGGAAAAATTCAAAGATACGGATAAAAGTTTGTATTACCACTACACTTATTTAAATATAACATATAAATATTTTTTAAATATTTTTTTTTAATATTTATAATGATTTTTATTTTTTGTAAATATTGCCATTGTTATTGTTGTTATTTTTATTATTAAATAACAGAAATTGCTATGGTTAATAGTACTGTAAGCACAAAAATGCTTGAAAAAATAGCTAAAGTCGAGAATTTCCGTTTTGAAGAAACTCTTACAGGTTTTAAATGGATTGGAAACAAAGCTATTGATTTAATAAAAGAAGGATATTCAGTTCCATTCGCTTTTGAAGAAGCTATTGGTAAATATATATTAAGTCAATACTAAATAAAAAAAAAATATTTAATTAAATAAGAAAAATAGTAAAAAGAACCAATATGATTAAACAGTACATATATACAATATTATTAACTAATACGAATTTTAATCAACAAAAATAGGATTTATGTGTGGTGAATTTATTTTCGATAAAGATGGTATTTCTGCTCTTGCTATTGTTGCAGAATTAGCTGCACAAGTAAGAAATCTAAAATAAAAATAATAAAATAATATTATAAAAATATTCAATAAAGTATTAAATCATAAATATATATATTATATATAGTTAGCTAAAAAGAATATGACTATGTTTGACTACTTAAACTCCTTATATGATAAATACGGTTACTTCATGTCAAATAATTATTACTTCATTTGTCATGAACAAGAAGTCATTAATGCTTTCTTTGATAATATTCGTTATGGTGATGAAAAGCAACCAAGTGATGTGAGTATTTAAAATATATTTTCTCTAACCTATTAAAAAAATTTTTTATAAAAAAAAAAAAGTTGTTTATAATTCTCAATACATCTATTTTTAAAAAATAAAAAAATAAATAAATAAAAATTAAAAAAAAAAAAAAAAAAAAAGGATCCATTCTACGATTATAAATTAAACTATCCAAAAGAAATTGCAAATAAAAAAATTATTAATGTAAGAGATTTAACTATCAACTATGATTCATCTACTCCAGATCACAGAGCTCTTTTACCATCATCTAAATCATCACAAATGATCACTTTTAGATTAGACTCTAATGACTGTGCTATCACATTAAGAACTTCTGGAACTGAACCAAAAATTAAATATTATATAGAGCTTTCGGGAAAGAATAAAGAAGATGCCGAAAAAGAATTAAAAAATGTTTTTGAAGGAATGATTAAAACCCTTAATGTTCATAAATATAATCTTTAAATTTTTAAAATGTAGATAATAATAATAATAAATAAATAAATGAATAAATAAATAAATAATAATTGTAGTTATGTTATTTGTTAGAATTAAATTATTAAATGTAATTATTTATAGTATTATAGATATTTAATAAGAACATAAAAAAAAAAGTTTAAAAATATTGATTATTGATATTTGTTACTTTTATTATATATGTCTAAAAATTTTTATGTAATAGTAATTTATAACAAAAATAATAAAAAAAATAAATAGAATATATATGTAAGTTTAAGTTTTAAGATACTTTTAATTTTGATTTATAATTAATAATTATATTTTTAATGCAATGTACTAAAAAATAATATACATTATTATTATTTATAATACTATTTTTATTATCTTATTATTCTCGTCTTTATGAAATATTTATATATTTAACACTATTTATATATATACATATATATATATATATTTTTTAACAATACTGTGTTATACATATTTTTTAGTTTATAAAAAATATAGGCATGAAATCTAATCTTTGACAAATAATAGGGTTAGGTAACAAAAATAAAATGTTTCAAAATTCGTGTAACAAAAATAACTAAATTTTAAATTATAAATTAACACATATTTAAATCCCCTAACCTTTTATTACAATTTAATTTTCTTTTTTATTAAGTATTTTTTTTATATAATACATTAAATTATTTTTGTTTTATTTTTTTGGATTTATTTTTACTTTTATTTAGTTTTATTTCCTTTTCTTTATTTATATTATCATTATTATTATTATTTCCAGTTACTTCATTTTCTTTATTTGAAATATTACTTGGGGTATCTTTAAAGTACATGATAGTCCCAAAAAAGAGAATACTAATATAAAGTAAAAAAAAAAAATTTAATATAATAAAATACATTTTTATATTTTAAATTTTAAAAATAGAGATATTAAAATATAACTTACATGGTTCCAATCCAATGACCAAGTTTTAATGGATTTTTGAATATAAAGATAGACAATAATAAGCTAGCAAATTTTCTCAAGCTTAAAATTAAATTTAAGGTTAAGGATGTTGATATTGAGCTTAATTTATGAACACCAGTAACACAAAAATACCTTTCATACAAATATAAAATATATCTTTTTAATTCTTCATATAAAAATATAAAAATATAAAAATACTTTTTAACTTACTGTGATAAAATATTTATTGCTAAGTATATCCAGGATGATGGAATAGAAATACCAAAGTTAAGAATTGGGCTTAATGAAAATGATATAGCTGGAAATTTGTTAAATTCATTTATATCATTAATAATATCTTTGGTGAATATTAAAAAGAATGGAATTGAAATAGTATGCTTTATAAATCAAAAAATTATTATTAATTATTATTATAATTATATATAGTTTTAATTTAATAACAATTAATTAGTTGTTCTGGAAAAATTATAATAAATACATGATTTAATGGCTATAAATAAAAATATACATACACTATAGAATAAAGCTAGTTGTATTTATTTTATTTATTGAATATACATATTTTAAATCCAATTATATTATATATTATAGATTCATAAATATATATTATAAATATTATATATATAATTATAATGAATTATATCAATTTTTTTTTAATAATCTACCATAATTTGATATGGTAGTCAGTTACCTTCTTTCCAGACTCTTCCAAATTTTCTATATACAATTTCTTGGTAAACACCTAAAACACTTCCAATAATTAAGGCTAACAGTAATATTATAATACCCTATATATCAGTATTTATTTAATAAAATATATTATGTTATAGACTAGTTATATAATTTAATATTATATTAATATTTTAATGTACTATTTAAATATTTACAATAATCCATTGAATAAATGTGGAATTCTTAGATTCAGTCATTTTCTATAAAAATTATATATATATAAAAGCAATAAAAATGATAATATTTATGTTAGAAAATAAGGTAAACGCCAATTTGAACTTTATTTAAGACTGTTATTATAGTACTTCATGTGCAGATGTTAAAGTGGCAATTATAATACCTAGAGTTACCTATTTAATAAAAATAATTATTAAATAACCTTTATTATTACTGCTTATAAATAATTAAATAGCATTAATAACTTACCAATATTACATCAAATACTTGCTTAAAAGAATATCTAATAATATTGGTATTAATTTTTATAATCATTACATATTATAATTTTATTTTGAATAGAATATTAAAATTTTTCAATACCTCTTTTTCAATAGCAGTGAAGAGAATAACATATTCATTAATAAGGAACCTGAACGAAAACTAGTCAAATTATTGTGCGTAATATATACAATAGACATTATTTTTTTGTGAATAAATTTTGAATTTAGTATATTTAAAAAATGAAATTTATACTAATTACATGATATGTAATGGAACAGAAATTTGATAATAGAATGCCCAACTGTTTAATAAAGAGGATGAAAAAAACATTAAAACCATAATAACCCAATAATAAATGGGAACTACATTTTTTTCCATTGTAATGAATTTTTTACCAGATTTTGGGTTATTAAAATGAATTCGTTTAAATAAACCTTCTAGTGAAACAAAAAGAAATTGACATAATGTAACCAAGTTACCTATTATTGAATCATTAAACGAAAGAATAAAAATGAAGTAATAAATAATTAATTTATGAAAAAGAATAATTAAAATTAATGACTTTATTTCAAAATTCATTTACTTACCACTATTTGATCTTTTGCTATGATATTAATATAATATAATAAAGCATGAACACAAATAAAAAGGAAAATAATGAATATTAAGAAAAAAAGAAATTTATAATATTATTAATGATAATAAAAACATTATTAAAAACTTGCAATTTTTTAATTAAATATAAAATTAAGTTGGAATGTGGTAATTGAAAATAAATTTAATTTATAAATTTGGAATTATAAAAAACCTCACAATGTTTTCAAGAGCAATAATAGTTGAACAACATCCTCCGAATATAAAAACTAAAGATTTTGCCCATTCTTGAAATAAAAAGGAACCAAAAATTTCCAGTAAAATCATTAGAAATTTGAATTTATATTATTTTTATTTTAATACTTTTAAACGAATTTAATTAACTTTTTATTGCTAAACAATTTATTTAATAAATAAATAAATAAATAAATAAATAAATAAATAAATAAATAAATAAATAAATAAATAAATAAATAAATAAATAAATAAATAAATAAATAGATAAATAAGTTTAATTAATAAATAATATTTAAAATTTTAGTATTTTTTATTACTATATATTTTTATTATACACCAAATATATTAACAATATATTACAATATATTGCACAGTATTTAAGATAATTTGTAATTTTCAATAAATTTATTGGACAATCAAATATTTTTTAGTTTTTTTTAATAATTTTGAAATTCAAAAAAGCGAGCAAATTTTTAAATTTTATTGCCTTAAATTAATTACGAGATATAAGATATATAACTAAAAAATGATTATCAAAGATAATATTGTTTCTGAAATGCCAGTAAAGGAAAATGAAGTCCTTGAAATTGATTTAAAATTAAATGATTACTTAAAACAAAAAGTTGATAATGAAATCCAAAGAATTAAAAGTATTAGCAAATTATCACCAATTCCACTTCCTGTAATTATCAATTCAGATTATATATATATAAATATTTTTTTTTTTACATAAATTGAAATCTTTAATAACAAAATCTGTTTATTTTTTTAATGTATGTACATGCATATATTATATTTTATTATATAAAAGATTAAAAATACCTCTATAGTAATTGATTTTACTAAACCAAAGCATCCAATCGCTATTAACAGAATTGAAGTTAATTCAGGTATTTAATTCAATATATAAAAATATACAATATACTTTTTTTTTTTTTTTTCCATATAATTGTTAATATATATATTTTAATTGATATATAAAGGTTTTGATTTTAAAAAAATTAAGCAAATTATGGTTTCTGAACCTGAACCAATTGATATTAAACCAGGATATTCATACGTTCATGTAAGATTTCATTTATAAAATAATAAAAAATTAAAAAAATTAATTTATATTAATTTTTTCCCTCTTTTTCTTTCCCTTTCTCTCATATATAAACACACCTACACATTTTCAATAATGACAGGTTTTATTATTTACTGAAAAACCATTACCAATTATCGTTCCATATTTATATGATGTTAATTTAAAAACCACTCTTAAAAATGATGATAAAAAAGAAATCCTAGTTAAAAATAATCTTACTGAATGGTTATTAATTAATTCAAAAGGTGAAAGAACTCGTCAACATGTCGAAGCTTTTCTTGATGTTTAAATTTATTAAATAATTTCAAGATAACAAGCAAAAAAGTATTATTTTTAATGAATAGAAATTTAATATAAAGTAATTCAATTCAAAAATATATATTTTACTGCAGTGATGTCAATATTGAATTAGTAATAATAATATTTTTTTTTTTTTTTTTTTTTTTTTTTTAAAAATTAATCATCATATATCATTCGAATTATAAATTAAAGAACAAAACTATAACTTTCATGTAATATTTTAATTTTTTAAGTTTTTTTTTTTTTTTTTTTTTATTTTTTTAATTTTTTTTTTAAAGAATTTTTAGAAAAATAAGTATGAGAAAACAAAAGACTAAAAAAAAAAAAAAAAAAAAAAAAAATATTATATTATAGTATTAAAGTAATACTATTTAATATTTTAATAGAAATAACAATATAATAATATCAATTATATAAATAAAATATTGTTTAAATTAAACCATTTATTTATGTATTTGCTATAACTATTTTCTTTTTCTTTCTTTCTTTTCTTTTTTTTTTTTTTTTTTTTTTTTTTTAATAAAACATATTTAAATATTAATATTCTAAAATAAATATTAATAATTGAATCTATGTTTTTAAATTAAATAGAAATGACTTAAGTTATTATTTCTTTTTATTTTTTAAGCAAAAATATCATTTTTTTTTTTTTTTTAAATATTTGGTAAAATGATATCAAAATTGTATTATTTATAAATCTTTGTTTATGGTAAAATAAAATATACATAAATATTTTATAGGGTTTTTTTTATGTGTTATATGTTATGTGTTGAAATTGTGGTGTAGTTGTTGATATTTCAGTTTTATTTTTAATTTATTAATTAATAAAAATATATATTTTTTCTAATTATTATTTTATTAATTATTTAAGGTTGAGTTTTTTTATTTATTTATTTTTCTTTTATTTTTTATTATTTTATTTTTTTTTTTATTGTTGTTGTTGGGATTTGAGTTTTTGGTTTTTTATTTGATAAAACTTTTGTTTATTTTTTTTTCTTTGTTTTTATTGTTGTATTTTTTATTTTTATTTATTATTTATTTTTATTTTTTATTTTATTTCTTTTTTAATTTGTTTGTTATTTAGAAGAATGCATTTGTATCATCCATCATTGAGGAATCCATACTGTTGTCAGAGTATCCATTATAAATATCCGACATTGAAGAGTTTGCGTATAATGAGTTATAATTATAATTATATGGACTATATTTATTATATTGTGATTGGGAAGGATTAGAATCTTCAGATGTATTTTGACAAACTGGAGTTTCTGTACCAAAACTGTAATTAGAATTATATTGATAGGTACAGCTATAATTGTTTGTAATACTGTAGGAAGAATTTATATAATTCATAGGTTCACTATTATATTTTGACTCATTTGATTCTTTTTCCATTGAAATTATATTAATATCATTATTCGATGTATTTTCTTCATCTTTTTTATTGTCATTATTTGAATATATGACTTGATTTGAAACAGTTAAATTGCTTGGATGCTCTGGTTGATTATTATTACCAAAATAATTTTTTCTGTCATAATAATCAGAAGAATAAATTGATCCGGTTGAATAGGATCTTGATCTTCCATAACCATATTTTTCATAATTCTTATTGCTTTCTGAATTTTCCATATTATTTCCATATGGTGAATATTGATTTGGATTATAAGAATAATTACTTGTATAGATGGAAGGATCATATGGTGATATTCCTCCACCATAAGTATAAATATCGGAATAAGTTGAGGAATAAAGGGATGAGGATCCTGACATGCTTGAATTAAGGTTACATGCATATGGATCATACGAATACAAACTAGACATATTATTTTGATAATTTTCTAATATTATTAATAATAATAAATAAAAAATAAATAAACAAACAAATAAATTAGAATATGTTACATAAAAAAAAAATTTAATCAGTATATTTATATTTATATTTATTAAAGAGCTTCTTACGATAGTTATTAGTGTTATTGGTGGTGGTGGTGGTTGGTAATTCGGAATGAGTTGATGCTGATAATAATGACTTATTATTTTTCTTAGCTTCACGATTTACACTTGAATATTTTTTATCATTGGATTTAGAAGAAATATTCTTATTTAATTTATTATTTTTCATAACTTCCTTAGCATAGACGTTGTTTGGATCCAAGGAAAAATCTTTGTCATTATTGGAAGTATTCATTACAGAAAAGTTATTTGAGAGTAAAGCTTTACCTCCACCAAAATGACGAACCTTTCTTCTTTCCTTCTTTTCCTTTTCATCTTCTTTTTGTAATTTTTTAACATTGGATAACTCAGTTTCACGTTTTTCCTCAGCACAAGCGGCACATGCAATGATAGAGGCATCACCAGCTTTTGAATGTCCATGATGACGTGGAACATCATAACCAGCTGGTATTCTTACCAATTCTAATTTATAATCAGTAAAGTGATTATTATCCCAGTATGTAGTACCAAGAACTTCATATTTTGCAACAAGAAGCATTTTAGTTGGTCGTTGCATACATGTATGTCTTCCACAATCTGGTAAAACAAAGGCATTGGATGCATCAATTCTTGCTATAAAACGATCAAGACCAACTTTTTTATGTTGATCGTAACTACCACTATTGGGATCTGAATGAATTCCTTGGACACCTTCACGTATACAGCAACTATACTTGGCTTCTTCTTCTTCATAACTTGCCCAATCATTTGTAGTATAGCGAATAAATACCTTTTTATGATAATCCAAGTTTTGGACTTTTAATTTAACTTCCAAAACATCCCACATATCTTGAGTTTGACCTTCAAATCTTGGAGCTAACTCAAAACTTTCAACAGCAATATGTGGCTCCCAATCTTTTGACTTGTTTTTCATTTTTGGTAAATGAATAACATTTCTTGGAATGGGTGACCATGAAGCTGACGGGTCATTAAGCTTTAAAGATGAATCTTTTAAAAGACAATTATTCTTAATTTGTTGTTCAACTTCTGCTTTGATAGTAATAGAAAGGGTATTGGATTCTGAGGATTGGGAATCTTTTGAAATGGAAATTGAATCGGAAATGGAGGTTAAAGAGTTAAGAGAAGTTAATGATTCTTTTGATATCTTCTCTTTGCAATCTGATGATATATCTAGATTGACTATAGTTTCAGGTTCAGTAGTTGTTTTTATTGCTTTTGCTGTTTTGTCAGTAGTATTTTCGTTAATTTCGCTTGTATCTTTATTACCAACAGAAAAGTTACTATATTCACCTTTTCCTGTAACTTCATCGGATAATAATTTTTGAACTTCAGTATTCAATAAAGTTTGGATAGAATTGGACGATTGTTCATCTTCCTTAATTTGAACGTCACGGGAATGAATATCTTTTGGCTTTTCTGTTGAGGTAAAATAGCAAACTTTTTCAAAAGCATTTCTATCAAAATTAACTGACTTTCTTCTTTGGCGTACAACAATTGTTTCAACACCTGGTATTGAAATTTTATTTTCTTTATCCCCGATTTGATTTAATGGAATATGAGTAAGAAGTGACATTTCAAAAGGTGTTCCACACTGAGGGAAGGAGTGACGATTATGACTTTTTAAAACAGATTTCAAATGATTTTTCTTTTTGATGCTTTCATCACTAATCATATCGATATTGTTATTACTATTTTTATCATATTGTTCCATATTTCCAATTATACCTGTTTTATTCATATCCTTGCATTTTTCCACCTCTTCTTTTTTTATTTCATTTTTTGTATCATTGTTATTATCATCTTCATCTATATTTTCGTTAGAAATAGTACTCTCTTTAGAAATTTCCGAATTAGTATCGTTTTTGGAAGATGATTCTGCAACTCCAATTGGATTTTCTTTACTTATTAAAGTTTCTTCTTTTTCCAAGGTGGTAGTAGTTTTAAATTCGTCATTCATACTTTCATTTAAACTATCTATTACGATGTCAGTTGATTGTTCAGAAGAACATTGGTAATTTTTTATATCAACATCATCATAAAGGTTTTGTTTTAAATTTATGTAATTAGGGTTATCAGTATTATTTATATCTGTATCCTTTTCTTTTGGGATTAACAAACTCTTTTCATTCTTTTTGCTATCAATAAATTCTGATTGAATTGTTGTTGATTCAGTATTTTCATTATTTAATAATGAATTATTTTTATTGTCGTCATCAATAGGTATGCTAATACTTGATGGTGATTCTGATAATAAATAATTATTATCATTGTTATTTATTGGTAATATTTTATTTAAGGTTGGGGATGGTGTAATATTAGAGGTTTTACTTGATAAAGTAAATGTAGATGTTTCTGGTATGTCTATATTGGTATTTAATGTATTGTCATGTGATAAATTTATATTTGTAGTAGTAGTTGATAAATTAGTATTGTTAATTGAAAGTGGTATAATATTTGATATAGGTAATTCAGTATTTATTTTATTATTATTATTATTATTATTGTTATCGTTTAGGCCATTATCGTTGTAAAGTGTTTGCTTATTGCTTAAAATGACTTTATCATTTGATAAAGACGACGATAATAAGCCAGTGCTATTAAGATACAAATCTTTATCATTTTTGATTAAATCATTTGTATCATCAATAATATTGTTTTTTTGTAAATTTTCATCTAATTTATTGTTGGTAAGATTATATAGGAAATTTTCCGATTCATTTTCCTTTCCATCTATTTGAGTTATCATTGAATTGTTCATACGATATAAATAATTTTGAGTATCGTTAGAAAGAGTGTTATTGGTTTCAGCATCAACTTTTATTGATTCAAAATCTAAATGGTTAATTTCGATATTGTCAGTTTTACTTTCATTAATAAAATTATTATTTCCTTTAGAATTTGATGGTGGATTAATACTGTCATCATTAAAACTATTTTCATTATCTTCAGATGGAGATGAAATGGCTATAATTTCAACTTCAATATCAGAATCGTAATTACTCATTTTTTGAATGGCATCCACTTCACTTTCTGTTTCATATTCTAAGATTCCTATGTTGGAAGGGGATGTCATATTTGATGAAGTTGATGAGATTTCATTTTCCAAATTTTCTTCAATTTTTTCTTCGATATACTCTATTTCATCCATGTTCATTGGAATATTAGAAATTACGTTTAAATCATCAGTAATATCATCACCAATATTGTTTTTTAATTTGTTTTCGCTTTCTACTTCAAATTTTGGACTACTTGTACTTAAAATTTGAGCTTCATCAAAATTCTCTATTTTATCTAGAGCATCAACATTTTCTTTTAGATTATAATCATTATCATCATTACTAACAGTAATAGGTATATCACTGAGAGATACAGCGTTATCGTTTAATGAAGAACTTGAAAACAATGATGAATCATCAGAATTATTTTGTAAAAATAAATTATTTTTGTTGGATTTAAATTTGGTTTCTGAAATAATAGTTTCTTTATTTTTATCTTCGTCATTATCGTTAAATTCATTGGAAATTTTTGAATCATTTGATAGTATATTATTGTTCAAAACACATTTTTCATTGTTTTCTTTTTCATTTAATTTTTCATTTGATAATTTTGAAGAATTATTAATGATGAAAGTTTTTGAAATATCACTATCTTTTGAGCTAAGTGAATCGCTATTTAAAGCAGTGAATTCAAAATTACAGTTTCGAGAAGATACAAGAGTGATTTCACTTTTTTCGTTATCAGTTTGGTCTTTTATACTATTACTACTACTGTTGGTACTAATTTCTTCCAAATTACTTATGGTAACTGAGTAATTAATAGTTGATGACTGTGAAAGACTAGATTTTTTATTATTACGTTTTTGAGAATCGAACCATCCAAAAGATTTAAAACGACTAAAGAATTTTTTACTGAAAAATTTACTTTTATTATTTTTATTTTCATTGATAGTATTTTTTGAGTAACGTTCCAAATCTTGCTTTAAATCATTTATTTCAGATTTAGTATTAATAATGGAAACTACTGCTGGGGTAACAGTAATTTCTGAAACAGATGGTGCATTTAGTGATTCCGAAACAATACCATTTGAAGTTGACTTACAAATAGATAAATTATCAATAAAACTTCTTTCACTGTATTCAATGTCATAACATGTATCTTCTGTGTCATCTTCAATAGTTTCAACTAAAGATTTTAAAAGCTGAGTTTTTGCTTTAAACTCTGATTTTGGTTCGATTTTATAAATATCATCAACACTACAACTAAAATTTTTATTATCAAAATTTTTCATTCCATAGTTATTAGAAATATTTTTCATTATTATATTTGATTTTGATAAATTTTTACTCTTTTTATTTTTAGCAATGATATCGATAGGTGAACTAGTTGGAGCAGAAGATGGTATAATTATTGAAGATGTTTCACTTTTTTTTTTCTTTAACCTATTATTAGAATTAAAATTTTTATTTAAAATTTCCTTTTTTTTAATACTCTCTTGTAAACATTTTTTTTCAATTTCATGAGAAGTATTATTTTTTATTTTTATCCTATCTTCAGAGTTTAGATCGAAACTACTTTCTTTTAGATATTCTGATACATTATTACTATCCCAATTTTTGGAACAGATTTCCTGATTTTGACTAAAAGATAAATTCTTTATCATTTGCTTTAATAAATTTATAAACAAAACTTTTATATATATAATTTAAAGTGTTAAATTATATATATTATAGTAAGAATAAAAATATTCTTTTTTTTTTCTTTCCAAATATTTAAAGTAATAAAAATATTACTTAATTTTTACTTAATAAATTATTATTTTAAACAAAAATACTAAAAAACTATAAATTATTTTTTCATAGTTTTTTTTTTTTTTAAAAAATTTCTTTTTAATAAATATAGTGTTAATTTAAATATAATCAAAGATTATTTTATAATTTTATATGTATCTAATTAATTATAAATACTTGGTGTATTATACTAATTATTAGATACTATCCTTTTTTATTTTCAATAATAAAAAATAATATTATTAAAATATAAATATTTTCTCTTATACTTTTTTTTCTTCTTTTATTCAGTCTATTCAATATAAAGTATATTGTATATATATATATGATTTATTTTTTATTAAAAAGTTATTATTTATTATTTATATATTTTATATAATTTTTACTTACTTATTATATGAGAATACAAAATTAAATATGACTGAAATTATTTTCAGACAAATATAACAAAATTTTCTATATACAAAAAATAAATTAAATGTTGAGAGGAAATTTTTAGTATCATTATTATTATTATTACTATTATTTGAAAAACTTAAAGGATGTAAAGTAGTACCTTTTTTTTTTTTTTTTTGATAATTATATAATTTTTTATATTATTTTATTATTAATACTTCTATGTATATGTATATCTGGATAACAATTAGGAAAATATGATAATTTTATTCAAAAAAATGGATGTAGAAGCTGTATTTTTTTTTTTTTACTATATTTTAAATAATAAATTTAAGGTTTATGCTACAGTAATTACAAGATAAAAGTATATTATGATAATAATGTTGTATATACTACTTCTGTTTTATATGTACAATGAAGTGAGTTGTATAATAATGTAAATTAACATATATAATAAATAATATAATATAATATAATATATATAATTTTTTTTTTTTTTGTTAATAATAATAATAATAATAATAATAAATAAATAAATAAATAGTTAAAGATACCACTATCTTTTAACTTTTTTTAGGTAAAAAAAAAAGAGATTTTTTTTTCTTTATATAATATTTTTATATAAATAAGGTTTTTGAAAGGTTGAATTTAAATATATAATTATTCCTTTTCCATATTAAATAGTATTATTATTGTTTTAATGGATTACCATTTATGTTTTTATTTTTTTTAATAAAGTCTTATTTATTAATTAATATTATATTGATTTCAACAAGTCATATATTATCCACCAATGAATTTTATATCAAAATATATAAATATTAATTTAAATGAAACTTTAATTTTTTTGATGATTTATTAATTAATTTTCATTTTCATTAATTTTTTGTTATTTAAAAATGAGGTAGAGATAAAGGAAGAAAAATAATAATTATTATTGTTATTTTTACTATTTTTATTTTTTATTTTAATTGTTACTATTATTCAATCCATTTTCCATTTAATAATTTAATAATAATCAATTAATTTCTTATTATTATTTAATTATTTAATATCCAATCTTTTTTTTTTTTAGTGTAGTGTTACTATTGTTTATGGTTTCCATTATTTAAAAAAAATCATGATTTATTCAATAATTGATAACTAAGATATCGAATACTATATTATTAATAATAAAATCAATTTTGTTTACCTTTTTCTCTTGCAGCAGAGTAGAAAGATATTTTTTTAAACAGTATTAATTCCCTTTTTTAAAAAAAATAAATATTCGTAGTACTATATTTACAGCATAAAAAATTTAAATATTATAAAATATTAAGTATTTATATTTAATATTAATAAATATAATTTATGAGGTGTATTCTATACCTTGATTTCTACCAAATATTTATAAAACATTAAAATTGAAATTATTAATTTTTTTTAATTTAATACTATTATTGTACTAAACAAAATCTTAACTCAATATATTGATAAATATTACTAGAACGTTGTTGTTAAATAAAATAATTTGTTTTGTTTTATATTATTAAAGTTTTATTTTTCAAAAAAATAAATAAATAACTATAAATTATAAATAAATATAACTTTTCTATTTATTATAAATATTAAAAGATTAATAAAATATAAAATATAATATCTTCTATTGAGCTATAGAAATCTTATTATTATTTATTATTTAATAATAAAATATTAATTACTAATCTTTCTTTTTTTACTTTTATTCAAGTATAATATTTTTTTATATTAGTATTGGCATTATATTACTTTATTATTTATCGTTTTTTATTATTTTACATATATATTATTTAATATATACATATATAAAAAATTTGACTTTAATATTTTTTAATTTTCAAACGATTATTTTTAAATAAATATTTCCTATATAATCTATTTTATTGTATTACATTATTCTAGTATATATATAAAACATCAAATTTTCAAGTAAATACATTTGTATTAAAATTCTTCGTATTTTTATTTATTGTATTTTTTAATTTTTTATAATTTATAGTTCATTTCGTTTTTCCTTTTTTTTTTTTTTAATATTAATATATAAGTAATTATTTCAGTATCATTTATTTTACTACTTCATATATCTCTAGAGAATTTATAAATATTAAAAGCGTAAAAAAAAAAAGAAAGAGAAAAATAAAGTATAAATATTTCAATTTATAGTATTTTTAATATTATTAGAAAACTTTTATTAATTTAAATGTTATTAGATCAAAATTAATATTAATTTTATGGACCAATAATAAAAGGATAAAAGTTTTTATTGAAAGTTAAAGAAAAAATAAGTTATTGTTTTTTTATTAATTATATTATATTACATTTATTACAAGTATATTGATTATTAAATATTTTAGAATTAAATAATATAATGTAAAATTAAATAATGATATTATATATTCTTTTTATTCTATTTAACATTGATTTTAAAATACTGTTATTTAAAAAAAAAAAATTATTTTTTGTGGAAAAATAATACAGAAAAGTTTAATATCTATTACGCTTTATATTTATGAGGATTACAATAATATATTATCTAATTAAATATATCATATATTATATTATTACATCAATTTAATATACAAAAAACTAATTAATTTTTAATAAATCATTTCCTAAATTATACTAATTAATTAAACATTTTTGGAATTAATTAAAACCTTATTTAATATCAAAAATAAAGGTGTTTTTTTTTTTTTTTTTTTTAAATCAAACTTAACCTTTATTTTTTTTGGAAATAGTTGTTGTTGGTATTGTGAAAAAGTTTTTTTTTTTTTAGTTAGGAATGATTTTAAATAATCTTGATAACAAAAATATATAGAGTTACTGCTATTGTTTTTATTTTATTATAATAATATTATTATATTTTATTAGTTGTTGAAGCATTCATATCAATCCTATTAAATAATTATAATATATTTGCTAATTATTTCTTTATATAATGCCATTTTAAACTTTTTAATAATATTTCAATTAAAAATTGAATGAATGATTCTAATTTTACTATTATTAAGATTATATTAAATGACAATCTTTTTTTTACATGTATATAAAGATAAAACGTTATTTTATAAAAATTACGATTTAAAATAGTAATATATATATATAAACATTATTAACATATTTAAAATCGTCAATCGATTTACATTAAGAATTATTTAGTTTTTTTTATAATGACATATTATGATACTTTTTTTTTTTACTATTGTTCATAAAAAAATAGATTATTTTTAATTATTAAAAAGAAATATATATAATAATAACAATTTTTAATTGCATAAACAACACTTAAAATACTATAAAACAAAAAAAAAATTGATTTGATAATTTTCTTTCAATTTCTTTTTTTCCTTAATATTTTTTGTTAATTCATAAAAAAGCATTAAATTTTTTTTAGTTATTAGCTCAACAAATTATTAATTAAAACTTATTATACATGCTTTCTTTTCGACAAATAACATAAATAAATATAAATAATTATAAAACATTAATAATACTTTAGGTCAATTTATTTTCATTACAAAAGTATGTTTATATTTTTTAATAATATATAACACAAATACACAAATACACAAATAATATTTGATTCTTTTTTTTTTTTTATTTTGTTTTTAATTAAAATTTTGACAGTATTTTAATTTTATTTTATATAAAATTTACTATGTATAAATTATACAATTAAATAAAAACTAATATGAAAAATGTATGTAATATATAATTTTTTTTTTTTTTAAATTATTATAAGACTTGAAGGAAATAAAGATAATAATTAATGAATGTTTTAGAAATGTTTTATATATCTTTTTATTTTATATATATATATATAAAATTGCCTATTTAACTATACTAATGCTTTTAAACAATTAAATATACCAAAGAAATACTTTAGAATTTACTAAATAACACCAATATTTATAATTTTAATAAGATTTCGGGAAAAACTAAAAATAGAATTTACGGTATTTTAACATCTTTTTAAGTAATCAAAATTTTTAAACTATATTGCAAATTGAAAAAAAAAAAACAATTAGATTCTTCAATATTTAATGCTAAAAATAATAATGTATTTACAACTTAAAAAGGAATACTAAAAAACAAAATATATTATTTATTTTACATATATTGATATTTAAATTATTAAGATTACTATTATATATAGATTTTTCTTTTATTTAATCACAATTTTTTTAGGATCATTTAAAGTTAATTATAATCTAGTAGTCTTGTTATGATTATTAATAAAATGAATTAAAATTAATGAAATTGATAAAACATTGTATTTAAAAGTATCTTTGTAATAATTTGGTAATAAATTGAATTAAATCATTTATATTCTCTTATAATTTGATTTTTATTTCTATTCAAACATTTTTTTTTTTTTAAGAATTACTTTTTAATAATATATAAAATAAAAATAGTTTTTATAAATTATTTATAATATAACCCTTTAATTTTTTTATACTTATATTAAATGTACATTTATATGTAAATCTACATTACATGTAATAAAATATTAAAACTAGATTGGATAAAAATTTATCTTCCAATAGAATCATTTTAAGCCACATACACTTTAAATGACTAATTGGACCAATATTTCAAAAATTTTTAACACTCTTTTCTTTTGCAAGCATAAATTATATTAGGTAATTGATGAATGAATTATTTTATGATTAATATTAATTAAATGATGGATGAATTATTTTATAATTTTGGGTTTTTAATTTTGAATTAATAAATGTTCTGGCTTTTGTTGTCCTAATATTAAAATCATATATGCTATTTTATTATGTATGGCTGTTGTTGAACATAAAATATATGCCATTAAAATGGATATGATTTAATGCTAATTGTATTTAATGATTAAATGATTATTTATAAACTTGAACTGTTATTAATATAATTAAAATTTCATAATATTTATATTATAAAGATATGGCTGGAACAACTGTCAAAGACGTTAACCCACACGTTTTCGTTAAGGCCTACGCTGCCTACCTCAAAAAGACTGGTAAGTTAGATGTCCCAAAATGGGTTGACCTTGTTAAAACCGCCACTTTCAAGGAACTTGCTCCATACGACCAAGATTGGTACTACATCCGTGCCGGTAAGTTATCATAAAAATACAACATAATTCAGTTATAAACAATTTTTAATTATTAATAATAAATAATTAATATTATTTTTTTTAAAAGCTTCCATCGCTCGCCATATCTACCTCCGCCAAGGTGTTGGTATTGGTGCTCTCCGTAAGAAGCATGGTAGCACTTGTAACCGTGGTACTCGTCCATCCCACCACGCTGATGCTTCCGGTAACATTTTAAGAAAGATCGTCCAAGGTTTAGAAAAGATGGATCTTCTTGAAAAGGACAACAACGGGTAATTATAATATATTTAAATTACGTATTTTAAAAATAAAATCATGTTGCAAGATAATAACAGTTTTTATATTTCAAATACTGTAGTGGTCGTCGTATTACTCAAAACGGTCGCAAGAGCTTAGATTTAATCGCTTCCCAAATTGTTCGTGAAGAATAATTTTCTTAATTGCAAAATACTATGCAGTAATAAAATTTAAATATATTAAATTTTGTTTTCAAACTTAAATGGGAAGATTCTTATGACAAATATTATGCAAACATTTACAGTGTTTTGTGTATTAATTTTGTGTTATGAAGATAGTATTAGTGTATAAATATTTTTAAAAGAAGTAAATTTAAAAATGGAACGAAAGTCAGAATATCAGAAATTATTAATTAAAATACAGGAAAATAAAGGGAAATTCAAATAATGCTAAAATTTCATTTGAAATGTAATTAAAGAAAAAATATAAAATATTAGATGAAATTTAGAAGAATAATTTTGATAATAAGTGGGGTATATAATTTAAAATGCATTGTTTAGTGGAAAAGTGGAAATATATATAAATGAATATTATTGAAAACTATATATATATAAATGAAGATATTAGAAAAGTTGCTGGTTTTTAGAATTAAAATTTATTTGTAGAGATTAAAAAAGGTGTTTATGAATTAAGTAATGCGTTATTAAAAGATAAGGGTTATGAGAGTTTAACACATTAGGATAATGTTGTTATTAAGACTATGGTTAGTTTTTTATTGTAGTTAATCATTTAGCTCATTACTAAATTTATTTTAGAACTATATTTTGTTTGGAAGTTTAACATTTTTGAATGAAATTATTAATATATTTTTTTTTGCTTATTTTATTATTAGTAGACTTTTTACATATTACAGAGATTATTTAAGTACAATAGTTGTTTTAATTATTCTTTATTAATAACTTCGGGCATCCATAACTCTTCAGGTATTTTTTTAGCCCATTCTGGTATAGAGCTTTCTGGTATACTAATTTTTGACATAACAGAATTTATTATATTTAAATCGTCTAATTATTTTTAATAAATTATTATATTAATAAAAAAGGATATATAAAATAAATTTTTTATTATATTATTATTATACCTTCTGATATTTTACTATCTTTTGTAGCTTCAATGACTAATTTATTTTTTTTTAATGCCTTTTACAATTTATAATATCATTATAGAAATTTTTAAGATGATAACATTAACAGCAATTAATATATAAAAAGGGAATTTAATAATACATAATTATTATAATAATGAATTATAAAAATAATTTTAATTTTTATTTATATCTATATTATTCTGAAAAATGTATGCATGTTTACCTTTTCTTTCTCTTCATCTATATTATTACAATCTTCATTTTCTTCGTCATCGTCTAATAAACAATATCCATTTAATGGCATATACCCTGAATAAGGGTCATCCATTTCATTTTCAATATCTGAATTATCGTTACTTTCTTTACTTTTAAATGAAAAATCATCATCAAAAATACTGTCCTCTATATTATTATTATCATCATTATTGTTTGTGTCATTATTGGTTATAATATCATTATTATTTATTTCAATTTCATTATTATTTTCATTATTGTTTTTAGTTTCTTCCATTGACTCTTTTTCAATTTGCTTATTTTTTTCAATTTCTTCAATATTTATATTATTTTTTAAAATATCTTCTAATTAATATTTATATTATATTTTATTGTTAATTTATTTAATGACTTTATAAAATACTTATTTTTATTTTATATATTCAATTCATATACCTTTACTTTTATCCATATTTTTTTTTAATTATAGTATTAAGTTTATATCAATATGCCATTATATTTTATATATATTTAATATTAATATCAAATCAACCAATAAGAGAGAGAAATATTTATTCATATGTAAAGATTAATTTAGATATTAAAATTTTTTAAAATATCAAATTTTGAATATTACATTATGCTTTAATTTTTTTATTGTCATTATAATAGCATACTTCAACAATATTATATTTATAATTGAAAATAAATATACTATTTTTTTTTAAATCATTAATTAAAATTTTAAAGTATAAATATAAATAGTAATAATAATAATAATAATAATAATAACAATAAAAAAAAAAAAAAAAAAAAAAAAAAAATGGAGAATGGATTAAAATATAAAGAGGCACAAATTTATCCTTTTCCTTTAAAGGAATATTGTTCAATAGAATTTCCTGGCTATGTTAAAGATATTAATAAAGTTTATAAAATGCTTGGTGGAATGGAATCAATTTGTCAAGTAATTTTTAGTATTAATTTATAAAGAGGTTTTCTCTAATATATTTAAACTCAATAAATTCCAATGTTTAATACATTTAGGCATTTAAAGATTCAAGTGTTTTAGAATTGCGTTATAGACCCACAAGCCCATTTTGTCATCCAATTAATGGTGAAATTATGAAAACAGTTAATCCTTTGTTAAAAATTACAAGAAGAAGAAAGAAGGCAAAGAAACCAGGGGAGAAACCTGGTCCATGGGAAATTTCATATAAAATTGTTGGAGTTGTAACGAAAGTTGGACGTTTTAGAGGTATTAAAATAATAACTTTTTTTTTCTTAAATTTATGTTAATTAAACAAAAATTCAGTATTTATATTTTTTATTATATTTCTCAAAAAAATTATTAATATCGATAAATGTAATTTTAATAGGAATGTCTGATTATCAAATAATTCCAAAATTCTCTTATGATATGCCAAAATTAGCAAAAGCAATAAAAGATTTAGATGGTAATTACATTATTTTATTTAAATAACATTTTAATAATACTGCTTAATTATATGTATATAATATCAATATATTTAAAATTAAATATCTTTATTATTTATAAATGTATTGTTATAGTTGATAAATTGGAAAGCTATAAAAATATAACAGATAATAATAAAAATGAATTATGTAATATACCGGCACCTGTATTTACTAGTATTGAGTGGCCACAAAATTATGGGTAATGATTAATACAAAGAATTTATAATTTAATATTATACAATATTCTTACTTTTTTTTTTTTTTTTTTTTTTTACTAACATTTCATTATAATATTAACAATTTTAAAAATTAATTAGATATCTTCAATTAACTTCAGTTGTTAAAGTATTTGTTAAGAAGAAGGACGAAGAGGTATTTTATATACATATTATAAAGAGTGATAAAGAAAAATAATATGATTATAATAACCATACTTTATAAAAAAAAAAAAAGAAAAAACTTAAATATTGATAATAATATAAATTTATTTAAATATTTTTAATAATTGTATTTATATAAAATCTATATATAGCCTGTTTTGAAATTAATTAATAGATCTAAAAAAACAAAATTAATTATTGCAACAGTGGATTTATCTGATCCAAATTGTCAAATCCCAACAAAACCTCCAGCTGCCGCAACAGCTCATTCAAAATATATTTCTAGTACCTATGTTAATGAAATATCAGAATTATTTGATAAAAGACCAGTATGGAGTAGGATTGCATTAGTAAACAATTTATCAGAAGATAGTATTAAAAGAATAAAACAACTTTTACCTTTGGTTTCATATACAGTAGTTCATGGGGCATTCAGAGATTGTTGGATTAAATATGGTGTTGATCCAAGAATAAGTGATGAGTTTAGAATTTATCAAACAATGGATATACGTAATATCAAAGGTCCAAGACCATTAAATAGAGCAAAACGTCATAATATTAATGAATCAGAATCATCAAAATTATTTTTAAATATTTCATTAGGACGAAATACACCAAAAGAAAAGTATATATCAATGATGTATTAAATACGCTTTAATTATTTTTATATCAAATAATCATATTAACATTTTTTTTTTTTTTTTTTTTTTTTAATATTTATAAATAGTAAACCAAAAAGAAATATAATATCTCATATTTTTAATGGAAAAACATTTAGTGGAAATATTATATATCAACTTTGTGATTTGTCTGATGCAAAATTAAAAAAAATGGTTCATACTAAAAAGGGTCTTCTTAAAGAATTTAATGTAATAATAGCGTTATTTAATAAATATTAATATATAAATATAGAATATTATTAAAATTTTATTTTATTAAAGGATAGAGATGGTTGGTATACGAGACAAAAACTAGATAAAATAAGAGAAGAATTAAGAAGAAAAGTACAAAAATTAATGGAAGATAACAATAATAATGAAAATGTGGATGATATAGAAAGTGATTATGAAGAGAGTGAAGAAGATAATGAAACTGAACAATCAGCAAGTACAACAGCTGAAAGTATAAATAAAAGTATAAAGGAATTAATGAAGAATTTATCAGTTAATAATAGCAGTGTTGAGAATAGTAATGATATAGGTACTCCTTTAAAAATATTTTATAACTGTAATTAGTAATATATATCTGTCAGATTAACTAAATAATTTTTTTTTTTTTTTTATAACTACTTAGATGATGACGATGATGATTATTATAATGATGTATTTGGCGATGATGATGACAGTAGTAGTGATAATAATTAATTATTGTAACACTTTATGTGTTAATATTTATAATATATAGTATATAGGATTAACCATATTCATGTACATACTGATAAAAATATTTTGTATATATGCAACCTATAAGTAATAATAAAGACTTTTTAAAACATAATAAATTAAAATATCGTAAAATTAATTTAATATTTAATTGAATATAATAAATATTGACTAATTAGTAATATTTTTTTTAAACCTTATTTTTAATATATATATTTATATTTATAGTAATTATTATTATTTTTTATTTTATTTTATTTTTTTTTTTTTATTAATATCTTTATTATTATTAATTTATCAAAGCAATTGTTATTGATAGTGTTTCTTTATATTTTTTATTTTTTTTAGTTATTTTAATTATATAACAAAATTTTATAATTGAATTATATTAATGAATAATGATTAATTTATATTGCCATTTTATTATTTATTTAATGATGACTGTTTCAATTTAATGAACTAATAAATGACTCAAGATATACGATTGTTTACTATTATTATCATTATTTTTCATCTGGAGATTGTCAAATGTTATGTTTAGTTTCTTTTTTGTTTCCTTATATAAATTATTTACATCTTTATTTATGTAGAATGATGTTGAAATATTTGTGTTTTTTATTTTAATGGTTTTATTATTATTATTATTATCATTATTATTAATATCGTTGTTGTTACCATCATTTTTTTGATTTTCATTATTATTATCTTCAATATTATAATAATAATAATAATTATATTCATTTAATATTTCTGAAATAGCATTATCATTATTTAGTATATATTGAGAATAATCTTCTTTTGTTTCTGATTCATCATTCATTTCATAAATACTACTTATATTTTGTTTTTCAATATTTTGTAGAGTTTCATTCCAATGTTTGTACTCTTCATCATTCTCAAATAATAATTCAAACCATAACGAACCTTGGATAGTGAATCGAATATTATGATTATTTTTCATATTATATTCCTTACAGAGAGCCATATTTAATAATGATACAATTTTTTTCTTATTTATGCTAAATTCAGATGCCATTTTATTCTCGGCAGTATATGTATTTTGAATTGTTCTTATAGCCATAAATTTAACATCTTTTATCAATTCAATTTCACATTGGAAAAAATTTCTTTTTACCAGTTCATTAATAGTAGTGGAATGTTTTGCATATATAATACCTTTAAGAATATTTGTAGTATCTTCAGCATAATTAGAAAAACATGAAATTATACTTGAAGTTGTATCTGCGACTATGCCATTCATATTTATTACTGTACTATTTATTATAGATCTATTGATGTAGTTTTGATTTTTTGATAAATAATTATCACTCCGAATTTCTGCATTTATAAAATTTATATTACTTCTACTATTGTTATTGATTTTAAGGATAACTCTCTTTTTCTTTTTTTTTTGATTTTTTATATATAAATAAACTGAAGATATTTTTTGATAATAGATTATAATGGTAACATAGATTGTGTTAGCTAATATTATCAGTGTTTTTAAACAAAATAGTAAATATATATTTGATATGTATGTGAATTGTGAAAGTATAAGAATTATGTATGTTAAAAGGAAACCTAAATGGAAAGAAATATTAAAAAAAAAAAAATAGTAAAATTATCATAAGTTAAACTATTATATATTTTTTGGTTAATTATCATATCATAATAATAGTGATTTTTTATTTTTTACCAATAAAAGGTTTATCAATATTTATGCTTTCATAAAAATTTAATGCTACAGATTTAATTTTTTTCGATATATACCATCCGCTAAGATTTATAATGAAACTAATTATAGCAATAATTCCATATATAATTAATGAATATTTGTTTTTGTTCTCACAGACATAAAACCTTTCAATTTCAATATCATCAAGTCTAATTATTCTTGTTTTTCTTTCTATTGGATCAATAATTTGAGCCAATGAAAGTAACAATACAATAATAATGATAATACTGACGAATATAAATATTAATACTTTTTTTTTAATTAAGATATTGACAAACTTGATTCTACAGTAATTTAATATAATACAAATTCTTAGAGACTTTTTTTTAATAAAACATTAATTATAATAAATTTAATAATTGTTAATATATGATATATAAATAATATTTATAGAAGCAATTAGTCATTCATTCTAAATTTAATATTAAAATACCCTAATCAATAAAATTGATGTAATGAATATCATTGATAGATTCATTATCCATAAAGTTATTGAACATTTATTTTCTTTTAAATCACCAATAAAGTAATAAACTGTGGAGGAATAAAAAAGTAAACCTATAAGAAGTGCTATTAATGATACTAAATTTGATTTATAGATACATTTCAGTTTTCTATATTTTATTAAATTATATGCAATAATAAACATTAATCCTTGACATATTATTGTACATCCAATCATCGTAATTGTAATTGGTTTTGAAACGTTAATATATTTAACTGTAGAGCATGTTAGTATTATAAATATAAAAAAAAAGAGATATTAATATATGATTTATAAATAATTATCAGTGTAATATATAATATGCTAATATAAGTATACCATTAGTATATTTCTTTATTGTATTAATTGCCATTTCTGGTGTTATAGAATTACGCAATGAGTTAAATATCGTTTCGTAAATGATTTTTGAATATTCTAAATAATTTTCATCATCTGAGGGTCTATTGATTCCTTGAAGATCTTTATAGACATCACACATAATAACATTGCATACTTCTTTATCTTTATTTTTAAAATCGAAAATATTTTATTTAATAAAATTTAAATTGAAAAAAGAAATTATTATGTATTATTCATTTTTTTTATTTTACCATAATATAGGGTTTTAATCGTTGGAAGTAGGCCTAAATCAATTATTAATTTTTTTTGAACTTTTTCTCCAGACATAAGTTCGATGAATTTTGATGAAAGAAGAGTATTTTTTGAGTATTTAGAAACACCTACATTCCATCCTCCAAGTGTTGATGCAGATAAATCAGGTATTCTACCAGGAAGTTTTGTTACTCCAAAAGAAAAATTTATTTCAGAATTTTTAAATGATTCTTCTGTACTTCGAACACTATTTGGCCAATTTCTAAGAAATAATACATTTCCTTTTTTCCATTTATCTAAGGAAGTTGGTTCATCGTATATTAACGCTTCATCTATAAAAAAATTTATTCAACAATTTAATATATTCCATAGTAAAAAATTATATACCTATAAAATTAGTTTTTAAAAAAAGTTTTATATTATTACGTGATATAATGGATTTACTAAAAAAAGATATAAGCTTTTTTAACGCTGTCAAGGAAGAATGATCATTAAAATAATCAAGGGTTGAATCATATTTATCTCTGAATGAATATATCCATTCATATATGTTGCATGTTAAGCCTTCATAGGCTTTTCATTATAAAAAGATATTTATTATTGTTAAAATATAAAAATATATATAAAAATTTTACTTTTTATTAAAATTACATTTAAATTGCCCTGCAAAACCTTCTAATTCTTTATTTCCTAAGGTTTCTTCCATTTTCATAATGTATGTTGCTGTTGATTCTAATTCACTCCATGTATTAGGAACAGTTTTATTATATTTCTCCAGTAAATCTTTTCTATATAGCATAATCCCATAATCTGAATATAATGGCTTTGATACAAAATATATTAATTATATTAATTATATAGATATATAAATAAAAATTTATATTTATACAATCTATTCAATGTTTTAATATTCACCAATGCTTTTAATTTTAAATTATATTTACAGGTATTTAAGCTAACTGGAGAGTGAACTTTGACTGTATTTGGATTTATTTTTTTTTGAAGATCAATAAAATGATTTCCATATTTTCCTGTCCATACACAATCTAGCATAAAGTAATCAAATTTACTATTTTTTATTTTAAGTTGTTGAGATAATATTTTTTCATAATCAACATTTTTTTTCAAAGTATAAATATGTGCTAACTCGAATGTGATACTTTCATATCCATCAAGAATTCCAGATGCCCATTCTTTTAATGCGCTTTCGAATATTCCACTTTCAGATAGTGATTCTATAATTCCTGGTAGTGAGTTATCAAATAATCCTCTAATAGAAATATTATTGTTGCTATGCTTGGTTGATTGACTATTTGATCTAAAATTGTCTAATAAATATGTATAACTTTTAATTATTAAATCTAATTTATTTGAATCCAAATAAATGTATTCAATGCTTTCCTTAAATTCATATCCACTTTTACTTGTATTATTAGTTTTATACAATATATTATTTTCATCTAATGATTTTTTATATTTTCCGCTTATTACATTATTATTATTGTTATATTTATCTTTTATATAAGGAAAATCTTTTATATATACATAAAATATTATTATTTTAAATTTATAATTAATTTTTATTCAATTATATTTAATAGATTATTAAAAAGGTTGTTTTACCAAGTAAAAAAGGTATACTAATAATTACTATGAATAATAATATTATTATTTTTATATATATAACAAGACTATAGTTTTTATTTATTATGGTATATTTTCCCATTATTACATTATAATAATAGAACTAATATTAACAAAAAGCTAATACTATAAATCATTATTTTAAATATATATTTTTCCTTTTTTATATTTTAATATGTTCACACTTTAATAAGCAAGATTTTGAACTTTATTCAATATATAATATTTTTTCAAATATTTATTATTATTATTTTTTTTTTTACATTTAATTATTTTATTTTAATTTGAAGATGCAAATTAACAAATAGAAAAAATAATAAAAAATTATACAAATAGATGTTATGATAATATTTCTTTTCAAAATATAATTATCTATTTTTTAAGTATGGATTCATTATTTAGAAAATTTAGTATTGCTATTATTATTATTTTGAATTTGAATAATATAATCATTTTCGGCGGATATATTGTAATTATTTTTCAAAGAATTACTGTTATTATTATTATTATTATTATTATTATTATTATTATTATTGCTGCTGTTGTTGTTGTTAGTATTTTTGCTATTATTTGCAGTAATATAATTTATTTCAATATTTGGAACCGATATTGAACCATTGTCTATATTATTATTAAGGTTTATTCTCTCATTACTATAATGTAATTCACCTAAACTATTGTTTCTTTTTCTTTCATGTGTATTATTTATAGATTCGTTGTAATTAGGCATACTTCCAATACTTTTATTATTGTAATTCGAGAAGTTATTATAATTTTTGAGTAATTTATTAGTTGTACTTATTTCATTATTTTGTTTTTTTGATTCCTTATTTGAATATATATCTCTTTTCGCGTAGCTAAAAGTAGTATCCATTGATACAGAACTTCCTCTTCTATTTGATATATGATTTCCACTTAATTCAAAAGAGATATTATCTATACTTTTATTTTTGTTTCTTTTACTTTTTACACTTTTATTACTTGGCTTAATAACTGAAACACACGAGAAATCACTTTGATTACCTTTTAATTTATTATCTGTGTATGAGAAGTCACTTGGCGAAAATGAATTTATACTGTGTTCCATGACATATTTATATTTATTTATATTATCAATGTTTTCGTTTTTAATATTTTCTAAATTTATAGATAACTTCTTCTTAGTAAATTTGTATAGATTATTAGCATCCATATTGGTATAGAAAGATGTTGACAATTTAATATTATTAATACTTGAGGTTGAAGTATACTGATTTAATACGTTATTAACAGAAATATTATCATCTTTTTCATCCGTGGAATAGTCTTCAATTGGCTTTGGTACAAATTCGATTCCGAAAAAGTCATTCAAATTTTGCTTAAGTACACTCTCCATTGAATCCATCCATCTTCTAAATTCGTTATCGTCTTCAATTAAAAATTCATACCATGTTAGATCTTCTACAACGAACCTAATAATATGCTCTTTAATTATATTAGTATCTCGACATAGCGATATATTAAGCATAGATATAATTTGTCTTTTGTCTCTTAATACTGAGTGTATGTAATGGTGATCAATACTTTTATATATATTATTACTATTATTAACTTCTTTATCATATAATTTTTGTATTTTTTCGCTGGCATCAGAGTCAAGTAATAATTCTATTGATAAAATTTTTGCATCCATTATAAGTACAACTTTGCAATGTTCAAAACTTTTATTTTTTAATGATGAAACATTATTTGAATTCCGTACTAACAATACACCTTTTATTGTATTTAATGTATCTGGCGAATAGTTTGTGAAACAAGAAGATGTGGTTGATTTTATGTCATCATCATCTTCTTCTTCATTGATATTATTTTCAGATTTATAAATACTCAGAGTTTTAGGATTTTTATTTTTACTGTTTTTACTTTTTTTTGATATATTGCTACCAATAATATCTGCACTTATGATATCATAGTCAGAATTTTCATTATTTTTCCACATTGATTTATTTTTCATCATCTTTTTCTTTTTTTGACGTTTTCTATATAGATAAAGAGAGCTCATTTTCGGGAAAAAGATTAAAACAGTTACGAATAATACGCACAATAGAATTAGAGAAGATTTAATATAAAATACTGTATACACATTTGATAAAAATGTGAATGTTAACAAATATAATATTACATGGGTAGTCAGAATACCTAGTTAATATATGTGTATATATATTTATTAGTGTCTTATATCAAAGAAAAAGAATTATAAAATAACACTTACAATAAAGAGCATATGTAATGTGTACACTTTCATAGAATTCTGATGCTACTGATTTAATTTCTTTTGATATATAAATACCTGTAAAGATAATAATACCATCTATGATAACCAATATGAAATATACAGCACTTGTTATATTATCTTTTGATGTACATATATAATATTTCTCTACCTCATTTGAGTCAATTTTTATTGTTTTTGTTTGCTGTACAACGGGGTCTAGTATTTGTCCAATAGATAGTAATAATGAAACTAAAGCAACAAAGAAGAATATTAATAATAATAAAAATTTATTTTTCAAAAGAATTTCTAATTTTTTAAATTTATCATTATTTAGAATAACATAAATTCTAAAAGACTTTTAAAAGTTATTAAATATAATAGATAAAAAGTTAGTATTATTATACTTAATATTTTTTTTTCGAAAAAAAAAGAACATTATTTATAAATAAATATACCTGAGTAAAAATCGCCATAATAATTATAGTTAATGGTATATTTGTTATCCATGCTCTTAATGTACATATATTGTCGTTTGGTTTACCAACATAACTATAAATAGTAAAACATTGTAAACACAATCCAAAAAGTATAATAAACATATAAATTGGATTTGACCGTTGAATAAATTTTAACTTTCTATATTTTAATATAACACATGCTATTACAAGAATTATTATTTGTAATAAAATTGTACATCCAAGGATTAGAATAGTAGAAGGATAATTACTGTGAATGTATTCAGCTTTGATATATTATAATATTATAATGGTCAAAAGGAAATTATTTTAATTATATAATTATGAAAGTAAATAATTATAGACAACTAAATAAAATTTAATTGTAATAACGTACTATTTGTATATTTTTTAATTGTTTTAATAGCATCTTCAGCAGAAATAGTATTTTCTAATGCTTTATGAATTGTTTCATAAATTACCTGTGAAAGATCTAAATAGTTTTCTTCATTTGATGGTCTATTAATAGCTTGAATGTCTTTATATATTTCACACATAATAACATTACATATATCTTTATCTGATAATAATAATAATAATAATAATAATAATAATAATAATAATAATAATAATAAACATTAATATTAATTTTTTAATGGAATAAAATAATAAAATAATATGTTTTTATATTATAATTTATTTATATACCTGAATATAAATTTGTAATAGTTGGCAATACGCTAAATTTTAATGCCCTTTGTTTTTGACTATATTCTCCGGTTAAAAATTCAACTACTCTTGCAGCAATAAAAGGGTTATTTGAGTATTTTGAGACTCCTAAATTCCATCCTCCAAGTGTTGCAGCTGATAATCCTACCTTTCTTCCAGGAAGTCTTGCCATTCCAAATGGAAACTTAACACCGGTGGAATTAAACATTTCTTCGGTAGATTGTAAAGCATTTGGCCAATTTCTCATAAATAATACCTTTCCTTTTTCCCATTTTTCTAATGATGTTGATTCTTCATAAATCAATGCTTCAGCTAGTATATTTTTTATTTTATTTTTTTTATGATAATGTTGAAATAAAAAAGTAAAGTATTTAATGATAAGAGTATTATTAATTAAACTAAAAAAATTTATTATTATCTTATATTTACTTGATATAATAGATTTATTCAATAACGATATTAATTTTTTCAATGCTTTTAATGCAAAATCATCATTAAAGTAATTTAATTTAGTGTTAACCTCATCTCTGAATGAATATATCCATTCATAAATATTGCATGTTAATCCTTCATAAGCTTTATAGCATATACATATTTTTATTTTTATTTTATTTTTAATAAATAATGAATATACATTTTTGAAACTGTATAATATATATTTTAAGTTGAATTACCTTTAAATTGCCCAGCAAATCCTTCAAGGTCACCTCCTTCTTTTTCTAAAATATACTCTGCTATATATTCTAATTGATCCCATGTTTCTGGAATATTTTGATTATACTTTTCTAATAAATCTTTTCTATATAATAGCACACCATAATCAGAGTATAATGGCTTTTGAATTAAAAATGAATAATATAGAAATTGAAAATGTGAATATTACATATGATTTTTAATATTATATATGAATAATTATGATATAATATATACCAGTGCTGTTAATTTATTTTCATATTTACATGAATCTAAATTGACTTTCGCAAATTTATTAACAGATTCTGCACTAACTTTTCCTTGAAGATCAATTAAATGTTCACCGTACCTTCCGGTCCATACTGAATCAATCATATAAAAATCATATTTACTATTTTTTCCATTAAGCTGTTGGGATACCATTTTTTCATAATCTGTTGTTTGTTTTGATGCATTTACAAAAGTTAATTCAAATGATATATTATCATAGTTTTCTAAATTTTTTGGTGCCCATTCATATAACAATTTCAATAATAAGTCTTTTTCAATATTTGTATCTGCAATTCCAGGTGCTGATGTCTGAAACAATCCTCTGATAGTAATTGTTTCATCAGATCTTTTCCTTTTCTTTTTTATATTTTTGTTTGTTTCATTATATGATCGATATTCGTCTAACGAATATGTAAAAGTTTTCACTGTTAAATTAAGTTTATTTATATCAAATTCATCATCATTTACTATTAAATTATCTCTCGTTAAAGAAAATAAATTGTGTAATTCATTTTTGAAATATGATATTAATTTATTTTTAACATTAGTGCTTTCTTCTCTTTTATTAATTTTTGAATTATGAAGTGGTTTATGTCCTATATATTATATCAATATTTATTTTTTATATTTTAAAAATAAAATCATATAAATATTGTTTTTTTCTTAATAAGTACTTTTATTTTAAGTAAAAAACATACCTAAAATTATAAGTAATATTGAAATGAAAAAAAACCCAAATATAAAAATTTTTTTTATATACTTTATTTTTACTGATAATTTTGAATACATTTTATAACTTTATTGTTACATTATATCATATATTATTATATATCTATTAGATTTATTTATTTTAAAAAAGAAATAACTAAACATTTGTCATAATATCTTTTCTCTTTCTATATAAAATAACTATTTATATAAGTGTATTTTAACAAGTTTTAAAGTTTAGCAATAAATTAAATATTCTATTCATTATTTTATTGTATTAAATATATATACATAAAACCCTTAATTTCAATGGTGATTAAATTGTAAATTTAAATAATAATTAGGAAAAAAAATAATTTTAATTGAAGATTTTAATTTTTAATGCTTAATTTAGTTTTATAAACTTAAATTAACAAAATAATTTATAAAATTAAAAACTTAAAAGATAAAAATCTTATATTAATTAAATAAAAGCTTTGAACCATTTTTATGCACAGATGACTTTCTATGCACAGAAAATTCTTATTATCCCCTATAACACTAGTATTCTTTTAATTTATTTAATAATATTTTTTTAAAGGTAACATAAATAGAATTATTTATTTACCTTTTTTTTTATTATGATTTTAATCATTTATTTGATAAATATATTAAATGAAAATATTAATTGACATTTTTTTATATAAAATAAAGTTTAAGTCTTTTTTGGGTATTTCTTATAGCTTTATCTTTTTTTTTTTTTTTTTTTTTTTTTAAAAAATATCTATAATTAAAGGAGTGTCAAAAAATAACTGATTAAAGGAAAAAATGAAAAGAAATTCGATAATAGTAAATAGTGATACTACAATTTTTATAAAATATAATAAATCCAATAACTATTAGAAATAATATTTAAATTTTGTTTGATAAAGCTATTACACCTGGAAGCATATTACAATCTAAGTACTGTTAAACAAATTTTGAATTAATTTTATTTTTTAAATATTTATATCTATTTATAATCTAATAATATATGATTTTTTTTTACCTCGAATGTTTTTGAATTTCCAGTTGAGATATGACTATAAAATAAAATAAAATAAAATAATAATTAAATAACAAATATATAGTGATTTTTAAATTTATAATTTTAAGAGATAATTACCATATTTTATTTTGAGCTTTATATTTTGCGATTGCTTTTACAGTATCTTTTCCTGCTGCTATAGATATAGCTCCTTGAAGTGTAGATTCAGCAATTGATTCAATAAGATGCTTTGTTCCTTTTGAAAATTTATCAATTTCATGATAACCTGCCACTCTAAATGAATTTATTAATTATATTTTAATCATATTTTCATCATTTTTTTTAATAATATTCGTATATATATATATATATATATATATAAATTAAAAAACCTACCCAATCCAAAATATGGTTTTTGCTGAAAGTATTATTTTATTAAAAATAACATTACTTTTTGGTCCAATATCAACACCTGTCCAACCGTCTATTAGAAAATAAAAATATAGTATTTAATTTATTTAATATTATTTTTTCATTTTGTAAGTTCTTATTGTTTTTAGATCAATTTTAGTACCTGGTATTCCATGATTATCATTTGTTATTCCAACTTTTGAATCTTTACTTAATTTATTTGCAATAATATAATCAATTGGGAAGAAAAGTTCTACTTTATATTTTCTTGCTTTTTCTATAATGTTATTAACAAAATCGACTAAATTTTCATCAAATTCTGAGCAACCAATCTATAATAATAATATTTTAATATATTAATTATTATTACATTAAAATTTATTATTGCTTTTTTTTATATATGAAATAATTTTATACTATATTATATTTATCTTTTAATTCCTTATTCTTGTACCTTTATATTATTTAAAACATATTTGAAAACAAAGGCCAAATTACCAATTATAATAAGAATATTAACTTTTTCTAATAAATTATACATTAACTCGCAATTTTCATTAATATCAAGTCTGTGGCAAAAATAGGTTTAAAATAATATAAATAGTAAATACGCATTAATAGAATATTTTTATCATTAATTAATAAAATGTAAAACTTCATTTTTATTTTTCATACTAAAATTTACCCTCCAATGATTGCAACAAATGGCCCTTTTGGATTATCCATTGTTAATGATATTACATCCAATTCTCGTTTTAATAATAATCCAGAGACTCTAGTTGGTATTGTTAAACCAACAAGTGAGCTATTTTTATAGTAATTGCAAAAAAAAGATGAATTATAATAAATATAATAAAAATGATTGTAAATATATTATAATATTAATGGAGTATTTATAAAATTAATGTAAAATGCAATATTTACGTATATTCATTATGAGATAGACTGTAAGCATCATTAATAAATATGTCTGCTAAATTAGACAATGAATTTACATATTTTCTGAAATTTTCATTAATATTCTTTAAATAAATAAATAAATAAATAAATAAATAAATAAATAAATAAATAAATAAATAAATAAATAAATAAATAAATAAATAAATAAATAAATGCTATTTAATTATATATCTTTTATTTACTATTTTTGGATTCATTCTCTTTCTTAATAAAACGTCTTCTTCAGGATGGAATTTTAAATTTTCTAATAATATAATATCACCATTTTTTGCCATATTGCAGATCCTTTCCACATCATATCCAACGCAATTTGGAATAAATTGAACAGTTTTTCCTAATAAGCGATTCAATTCATTAGCTATCGGTCCTAATGAAAGTTCTTTTTGTGGTTGTCCTCCTGGTTCATCAAGATGACTAATTAAAATAATTGATTTTGCTTTATTTTTTATACAATATTGAATTGTTGGTAAAGAGGCAATAATTAAAGAGTTATCTAATATGCTTCCTTGAATATCAATTGGAATATTATAATCAACTCTTTTATTCATATAATATATAAAATAATTGAATTTTAGTAATGTAATAATAATATCATAATTATTAATGTCTTATTACTTATTAAACTTATAAGTATATGATCTTAATTACCTAATTAAGACTCTTTTATTTTCAATATTTACATCTTTAATTGATAATTTCTTACAACATTTCATTTGAATAGACCTTTGGAATTTTAAAAGATTAATTTAAAATATTTTATGAATATCTATATATATATATTTTAAAAAAAAAAAAAAAACTATATATAATAATAATAAAAAAAAAGACTTATGATTTTATACTTACTCTATTAAATTTAATATAATATTGTATAATATATTTTATAAAAAAATAATTATATTATTAGTTTTTTTTATTTATATAAATAAAATTTATATTTATGTAGGGGTATAATTTAATATAAAGCATTATAATATATATGTTTATATTTAATAACCTTTATCAAATTTATTATTACTATCATTTTCACAATAATTTATATTAATATTATTAGATATTATGCTATTCATTGATCTATTATTTTCATCCATTTGTTTATCTTTAAATCTTTTAATTTCATCTATAAAACATACAGACTGTTTTTTATCTGTAAGTCCTACTGGACTTGTAAAATCTATTTCTTCAATAAAACTTAGAATGTGATCTTTTGATTTTTTATAATTTAAATTAATATTATCAATAATATCATTATCCTTAACGTTATAATTATAATTGTTATTATTATTACTATTATTATTATAGTTATTATTATAACCATTATTATTATTGTTATTATAATTATTATTGTTATTATTATCATTACTATTATTATTATAATTACTATTATTGTTATTATGACAATTATTATTATTATTGTTCATGCTATTAGTATTTACAAAATTATTCAATGGATTTATTCCATCTACAAAACTCACTGATCTTTTTTTTCTAGGTTTACATAAAAATGTATTATCCATATTTATATTATCATCTTTATTATTATTATTATTATTATTATTATTATTATTATTATTATTATTATTATTATTATTATTATTACAATTGTCATTATTATAGTTATTATTGTTGTAATAGTTATTATTTTGATTGTAGTTATAGTTATTATTATGATTATTATCATTACTATTATTGAAATTATTATTACTATTGAGATTGTTAAAATTATTATTGTTATTGTAACTATTATTATTAATATAATTATTATTATTATTATTATTGAAGTTATTATTATTACTATTATTACTAAAATTATTATTAATATTAATATTATTATTATTATTATTATTATTATTGAAGTTATTATTATTATTATTATTATTATTAATATTATTATTAATAATATTATTATTATTATTATTATTACTAAAATTATTATTAATATTAATATTATTATTATTATTATTATTATTACTATTATTATTATTATTATTATTATTAGTGGTAATAGTATCTAATTTATTATTATTCATACAATTATATTTATTAATAATATTTTTAACATTGTTAAAATTAATGTTATCACGATTTACAAAATTGTTTTTATTGATATTACTGCTAAAATTATTATGAGTAGTACTATTATTAGCATTAATAATGTTATTATTCGTATTACTACAAATATCATTATAATTATTATTGTTATTGTTATTAATACTATAATTATTATTATTATAATCATTTTTTTTAATAGTATTAGTTAGAATTTTATTATTTATAGTTGAAGGTGTATTAGAATTTTCACAGTTATTACTATTTAAACTATAATACTCTAAAATTTTATAGTTCTTATTTCGAAACGCTTCTAAAATTGATTTATTAAAAAATTTATAGAAGCTACTATCACTATCTAATGAACTATCATGTAAACTTAATGAATTATTAGTACTATTATATTTATTCATAAAATATTTATTTTTAAAATTATTTATAGAGGTTATCATCCATTCGAATAATAATGAAATATTAATATTTATGTTATATTTATTCCAAATTGTACTCATTCCATTAACTATTTCCTTTTTATTAGTATTATCCATGCTTATTTGGGGTTCTTCATTATTATTATTTTTTTTAAAAATTTTATTACCTTCAATTCTTTTAAAATGTAAATTTATAAAGAAATGATATGCTAAAAATGAAAGATATAAAAATTTTTGTCTAAATTTATATGGTACAGCTTTTTCAGTAATAAATCTTACTATTGATAGAATTTAAAAAGTACATTTAATAAATGCATAGAATATGTATCATATAATAATATATATATAAAAATTGAAAGAAAGTTATGAATATATTTTTTAATAAAAATTAAATAATTTTAATAATTATTTTAAAATTATGAATTATTATTAATATTATTTTTTAAATTTAGTTATAGTAAATAGTAATTATAATAATAATAAAAGTTACATATTGGTGGTATTAATAATGAGGTATATACAAAACATTTTTTATATTTTTCAAAGTAAGTTTTTTGTTTTAGAGTTAAACCCATTGCAAAATAATATGCTATAATTTCAAAACCATTTTTTATATTATATTACATTATTGAATTGAAATTTTATTTTAATTCTATTTAATATAAAAATAATTTATAATGGTACCAATACTTCCAAGAGGAGAAGAAAATAGATTAGCTATGAACATTTTTAATACAGCTGGCATATTCGGATATATGAATAGTAATTGCTTATATATAAAGTCATGTACTTGTGTTAAAGGGGTTCTTACAAAAAGCCCTAATTAATTATTTTTTTAAGAAAACATGTTCAATATTTTGAATTATTTTTATATAAAATTATTAAACAAACAAAAAAAAACTAAGTTTGTTTTTAATACCATATACTAGCATTCTTAATAATGAACCTTGTGTTCTTATGACGGTAACATGTTGAGCAAGAAACTCTTGTCCAACTTCACCAGCTCCATTCAATAATAGCTATATATCATATTATACCATATCATATCATATTAATATATTATTAATAATTAATAATACCAAAGTATATTATTATTGAATTATATATACCTTTGAAAAAACGGCCATTTTCAAAGTTGTAAAGTGAGTATTGAAAATAGAATTTTTACTATTTTTTACTCTATGTCTTTTACTTTTATGTAATATTTTATATCAAGAAATAAAAATATTATAAATAAAATAAAATAATAAAATATTTATTTAATTAAGATATAACTATTAATATTCAAAAGTTTTTCTTTCTTTTTGATATACTGTTACATCAAAACTAAATAAACTTCATTTTGAATAATTAAAATAAAATATAAAAAGAAAAAATGTTTAAATTAAATTTAATTAAAATTAATTAGGATCAATTGATTTTTATTTTTTATTTTTTTTTCTATTTTTTTAATATTTAACTTTAATTTTTTTAATTTAATTTTTTTTAAAAAAAAAATAAAAATAAAATAAAATAAAATAAAACAAATAGAAAATTGCTTAGAATAATAATAATAATAATAATAATAAAAAAAAAAAACATAATGTTGTACAATCTAATATGATATTATTATTTTATAGAATTATTTATAATGTTACAATTATTATTATTATTATTATTATTATTATTTCATTGCTTTTACATAAAAGATTAAATATATATCAATGTATAAATGTCAATATTTAATTTTTTATTTCATTTTTGACAAATGACTTCTTGGATTATTTATAAACAAATGCTTTATTTATATATTGTTTCATTATTAAATCTAATCTTTTTTCCTTACATATTCACTTGGAAAGTAACTTGTAAAAGGTCTGGTAGGTTTATTAGAAATTAAATCATTATTAGAAAAGATTAATTTAGGATTATCTTTTAATATACCCTGTATTAAATTATTTTTTAGTAGTGAACTATTTTTTAAGACTGAATTATTAAGATCGTTATTATTAGATTCATTATTATTAGGATTTTTATCTTCTTTTGCATCTATTTGACCATTTGAAACATTCAACGATTGCTTAGTAATTTTTGGGAAATAAAATTTCGATAATTCTAATATTTTATTTTGTCTTTCCATCACTTGATTATAATTAGATTTTTGCTGTAATTTTCTTATGGATAAAAGTTGGGCTTCATAGATAGATTTTAACTTTTTGGAATCATTATACAATCGGTTGATTTCTTTGTCTTTCTTTTTCTCTAAGAGACTTATACTTAATTCATAATCTTCCTGAATTTCTTTAATAATTTTATTATGTTTTTCAATTGGAATATACTCTGTTTCATCTTCGTACTTTTTACATAAATCATTCTTTACTTTAACTAATTTTTTTTTTAGATTTCTAATTTCATTTTCTTTTTTCATTTTATCAATTTGAAGATGCTGCATTGCTGATTCAATTTGAACATCTCTTGGATCTAAAATATCCTAATAGATAGTTTTATGAGTATGCATTATATTATTGATTATAATATATTATTAAATAATATGGTTGTATTAATATATAATACTACTAGTTCATAGGTATAATAGAATGAAAATAAAACAAATAATAACTAATATATGATATATTATTATTTATATTATATCTCTTCCTTACACTTAAATCTGCATCCTTTTCAGAAAAAAGTTGTTTAACCTTTGCAGGGTATTTTTGAACTAAAATATATTTTAATCTGAATAATTTATTATTTTGATCATTAATAATTTTTTTCAATCGAACTGTTTCTTCTGCGTAATAATTTTTTTCATTAATTATTTTTGTAAGCTCCTTGTCATGTTCACTTTTTATTGTTTCCTATTAAATATATTATATATATATAATCAGTAAAATAGTTTATTTGACATTGAATATATAATATATATATTTACTTTACATTTCTGTAGTTTTTAAATTGAATTTTAAAGTTATTTAATTCTGTATGATATGCTTGTCTAATTGTATTTATATTTAATTTGTAAGCCTTTTCTATTTGTAATAACTGTTGAATTATTGTTCGATGGAGTTCATTTACAGAATCATTCACTTTTTTACTATACCCTATTTTAATAACATTATATGCTGTTTTAATATTCTATAGAAGGATTTCAATTTTTATTATATAATAAATATGAGCATTAGTAAATTTATGTTAGAAAATTATAAAGTCGTCTTTAAAATTTAGCTAGAAAATAACATATTATATATATATTTTTTCTTTTACTTTATTTAAATTTTTATATAAAGCTTCAATATTTTTTATATCGATAATATCATTGTTTATTGTTTGTGTGGACCTTGATATTCGATTATTTGATACTAATGTACTACTTATTGTTAACTCTTCTATATCATAAATTGAAAGATCAGAATCCGATTTTTTTAATTCATTTGGATCATCATCCAAATTTATAAAGGTACTACCAATGCTGTATAAGTTTTTTTTTTTTACTTCTGCCATTTTTTTTTTTTTTTTAAAAAAATTAATATATAATAGATTTAAGTTAATGCCAATAAGTGTTATGTTGAAGATTTTATTTTATTTTTAAATATACCATCTTTATTATTGTCAAAGTTTTTTTTTTATATAAAATTTCATTTAATCATAATATCAATATGATATTATATTTAAATATTACAATATATAAAAATATACTTTTTTTTTTCATTTAAATAGTCATTATTATTCGACTTCATATCAAAATTTAAAAAGTAATAAATAGAAATGATTCTTTTTTAATATTTAAAATTTGAATAATTTTAAAGTATATCATATTCAATTTTTATTATTATTATTATCATTATTATTATTATTATTATTATTTCTTGCTTTGTGTCCCTCTTCCCTTTAAAATTAATATATTTGTGTCCCAAGGTAATATAATATTATAATATTATATAATTAAATATATAATTAACCTACTTTTTAAAATATTTACATATAATAAGATAAAGTTTGGATAAAAATTCATAATAAAGTCAAAAAGCATATATATTATCAATAATATTTTTTAATATATTTGATTATATATTTTACTTTTCTTCTTTAGAAAATAAAGAAAAGGATAATAGAAAAATTAATATGTTTTATTAATACTGCATATTCAAAAAAAAAAAAAAAAAAAAATAGCAAAGATAAAAAAAATATAAAGTATTAAATAATATAATTTTAACTAAATATATATATATATAAAGAAAAATAGAAATTATGGTTACTCAACCCAGTCTACCTAAAGAATTGGATTCAATAAAAAATAGTTTAGAAAATAATATTAACAATGATTCATCTAAAGTAAATAAGAATGGATCGCTTTCAAGATGTGAAATGGGTGATAGAAGCATTAATGACACACATTCTATCCATTCCATTCACTCAATTCGTATAAATGATGTAAATATTAATGATGATGCTCGTTCTTGTCATTCTATTCACTCAATTCGAATAAATGATGCAAATATTAATGATGATGCACTTTCAATTCGTAGTAATAAACAAGATGACGGGGAAGAAAAAGATGTTATTAATACATTAGAAAATACAAAAAAGGCTACATCAGAATATATAAGTTATTTATTATTATGTCAAAAACATTCCTCTTCCAATTTCATCCATAAAATTGATAGTAAGGAAATTCTTTGGAATGATGAATCAATTGTTGTTAAGATGATAGGTCCATATATTTTAGGAGATAGTATCGGAAAAGGTATTTTTTTTTTTTTTTCATATAATACAGTTAAAATAAATAATAATTTGATTTTCAAATTTCAGCATTTACCAATTAAAAAAAAAAATACAAAATTATTAATTTAAAAAATAAATCTTTGTTTAATAATAGGTTCATTTGGTAAAGTTAAAGAAGGTATTTGTTCAGAAACTCTTCAAAGAGTAGCAATTAAAATTATAAATAAAAAAAGACTTAGAAGAATACCTAATGGTATTGAAAATGTATTAAGGTATGTTGATCATACTATATAATATATAGTATGTCATTATATAAAAAAAAATAAATGGATATAGTTATTTAATTAATTGATTATATATTTATATATATAATATTTATATATTAAAAAGAGAATTAAATATGTTGAGAAGTTTTCAACACCATAATATAATTAAAATCTATGATGTATATTGTAAAGTGGAAAATGAATATGGACAAAATGCATTATTTCATTGATATCCTTTCATAATTAAAAGAATTTAATAATATTGTAGAAAGTAGTATTTATTTTTTTGGATACACTAAACTTTTTCATAGCATGTTTTTACAATAATATTTTATATTTTATTGATTGTATTATCTTTAATTTAAATTTCTATTAACTAAAACATATATACGTCGACAAATATAGAAAATATACCTTTACCTTGGACCGTTGATGATGAAATTGTATATTGCAAAGCAGAAATTGTCAAATGATATCCTTTTTAATAATTAACAATAGAATATAAAATCAAAATAATTAAAATAAGCATCATAATTTTATTTATCTTAACAAACCTTTTATTTAATTTCATAATTATTTTTGTCCTTATTTGATTCGCGATATATACGTATACAGTTATGGAATATTGTCCATTTTCGATTCAATTATTAATTGAAAAATCAATTGATGGTCATTTAGCTATTCCATATGCACATAAATATTTTAAACAATTAATAGATGGTTTAGAGTATATACATGCCCATAGTATCATTCGTATGTATTTTAGAAAATTAAAGAAAAAAATAAATATAGTAAATAAAAAATTAAATCAATTTAATTTTTAAATCCTTAAAATCAATAGATAGAGATATTAAGCCTGGAAATTTATTGATAAACTCTGAAGGGGAATTAAAAATAACAGATTTTGGAATTGCTGAAGTATTATCAAATAGAATTTTGTATTAGTATTAGTATATTTTTTTCTTAATAAACATTATTAAATATAAAATTATTATTTTTAATTAAAACATAAATAATATATAGGAATTTGATAAATATTCTCCAGATAAATTAAATGTGACCACTTTTGCTGGTACACATCAATTCCTTTCTCCAGAAGTTGCAGAGGGATTATCATCAATTGATGGAGAAAAAGGTAATGAAAAATAAATAATTTTTATTTATTTTATTTTAGTTCACATATTTATATATAAATATATATTAATACACTAAAATAATTGGTATTTATATAAAAGTGGATATATGGGCTGCTGCTGTAACACTGTAATAATTTACTTTTATATATTTATATTTTAATTCTAGTAAGATAATTAATTAGGTCGAATCTATGTATTTTTTTTAAATATATATAATGATATAATATAATAGATATAATATGGTATCTGGTAAATATCCATTTGAGTTTTCACAAGATGATGATTTAATTGATCTATATGACAGAATATCCAAAGCAGAATATCAAATGCCAGAAGGGATAGATGATGATTTAAAAGATTTATTTACTAAAATGCTTGAAAAAGATCCAGAAAAGCGTCTTTCTATTAAAGAAATTAAAGAGCACAAGTACAAAAATCCATTCATTTTTAAAAATATTTTTAATATAATTATCATAATTTATTTTATTTAGAGACTAAAATTATAATGTTTTTTTTTTCTTTTCTTCTATTTTTCAAACTCAAAAATCTTAAATATCTACACAATTTCAAAAGGTGGGTTAAAAGTTATTTCCCTATACAAGATGGAGAAGAATTTCCTCTTTATATATTGTCTAATTTAACGGATGAAAATAATAATGATGATGATGAAGGACAATTCAATAACTCTTTATTAAAATCGTTAAGTAATTTTAAAAGTTTATCAAAAATGAATTCCCGATCAACCAATATTCAAAACACTGGAAATAGCAATGTTACTGATTCAGGTTCAAGTACGTCAGGGTCAAAACATTCTAAAAATTCAAAGAAATTGTTTGGCTTATTAAAACAAAAATCAAAGATGGGTAATAGTAATATAATAACAGATGACAAATTAAAATCAATTAATGAAAATGAAGCTATATCAAACAACAAAATAAATAATGCAAATTCTCAAGCTATTACTGAGTGTGAAGGGGCTTCATTAGGTATGTTACTTTCCTATGATACTACTTTAATTCCATACTTGAAAGAACTATTTTCAAAGGAATTAGAGGATGAATTAGATGAAGCTGGTTCAATAGAAAATAGTGGACTTTATGCACCACCACCAGATGTAATTATACAATAATATATATTTATAAAATTACTTTTAAAACTAATTAAAAAACATATATTTATTATTACATTTAAAAATAGGAAAAAGCAAAACGAAAAACATGGTTCAAAAAATATTTAAAATAAGAGCCTTAGTAAATACTATAAGGTTTTTTTTTTATAAAAAAAAAAATTGTGAATGTCAGTTTATTTAATATTTTTTAAATAGAATTATAATTTTTTAAAATATAAAATCATTTAATTGTAATTTTTTAGTAAATCAAACTTTATAAATTTTGATTTCTTAATGTAACAGAATTATCAATACTTTAATAGACAAAAAATGAAATATATAAAAGTATATTAGTATTCAACTATTTTTTCTAAATTTTTAATAATTATTAATCAATAAATGTTTTTTTGTAATGAATTAGGAATACTTTATATTTATAGAAGCTTAAATCATAATGATATAAAAACCTCTTTTTTTTTTTTTTTAATATAAAGAGATATACATATTGGTATTTTAGTTTTTAATCTAACCCTCAATAATAAGTTTTAAAAAACTATTTTTAGTTAAATTTAAAATGTTTTGATGGAGAATTGAAATTTAAAATGTCAGCCAATAGAATGAATCCACAGCATGCAATTTTAAAATAATAATTTAAAGTCATATTCTCAAGGATTGTGGTAAAATTCTGGCTAAATTTGAAAAAATGATTAAATTATAACCAGAAAATAAATGTAGTTTTAAATAAGAGAGAGAGAGGATAATTTAAAGGTTATTTTAAAAACATATTGGTTAAATATTATTTAATTTTAAAAATATTTATTTTCAAATAATATACTTTTTCTCTAAGGAAATAATTATAATATTCAAGTTCATAGTTGGACTAAAACTATTATTGTAATATATACATTTTAAATAAATATGTATTTTCATTTGAAATTTAAATCTGTTGTGATTTATTAAATTGTCGTTTTTATCCTATATTTTCAAGTGTATTAAAGTATGTAAAAGAAATAATAGTATGAATCTATAGTTTATAAATAATAATAAAAACAGGAAAAGAGATTGTAGTAGTAATCGGTAATAGTAATAGTAATAGTCAAAGTAATAGTAATAGTAATAGTAATAGTAATAGTCAAAGTAATAGTAATAGTAATAGTAATAGTAATAGTCAAAGTAATAGTCAAAGTAATAGTCAAAGTAATAGTAATAGTAATAGTAATAGTAATAGTAATAGTCAAAGTAATAGTCAAAGTAATAGTAATAGTAATCGGTAATAATCTATTTATAAATAATAATTAATAACAATAAGGTAGTATATAGTAAACTTTTAATTGCTATATTTAAGTAATAATAATTATCGTTTTTATTGAATTTTTAGTTATAGCCGTTGTTATGTTATTATTTATAAGTTCATTTGTCAGGTTTTCTCGATTCGAAATTTAAATACTATACATTATATTATAATATATTATGGAAATAATTGATAATATATATAAAATGAATTTATTTAATAAATTAAAATTTATAAAAAAATTAAGTTTTATTTTTTTGTATAAAAAAATATTCTTTATAAATAAATAATAAAATAATAAATAAATAAATAAATAAGTAAATAAATAATCAATAATAATAGAATTAAAATATAAGTAAGTACATGCTAACATAGTAAATACTTTTACTAGCAATTTTACACTTAAATGATGTTAGAGATAGTAAATAATTAATTTGATGTTTTGTTTATTTACTAGTTTTTTAATATTTTCCTTTCATTGTTTTTTTTTTTAAACAACAATCAATATAAATAAACAATGATGGAAGAATAATTTTTATATAAATATTGGAATGTTGTAAATAATATAATTATTAAATTGTTTGCTTTAAAAAAGAAATATTTGTAATACTAGCTTTAATATTTATTAAAAAATAGTTTATAATTTAATAATACTATTAAATACTAATAACAAATTGTTTATTCTAAATTAAACATTCTTTTTTTTTTTTTATTTATATTTTCTTTAATAAATTATAAATTTAAAAGTAACAGATAACAATGTCTTCAGTAAGTATTGAAATTATTAAAGTTATAAATAAATTTATTCTTAAAATTTATTACATAATAGATATTATTTAAAAATGTGGCTTTTTTAAACAATAAATTGTTAATAATTATTAAATATATATCATTTATAAAATAAATAATATATATTTTTTTATAAATAAAAGCCGGATTTCTCAAAAGTTCCAAAGGATGTTATGGAAATTGCTAAATATCTTCTTTCTTCAGATTCTAAAATGAAGACAAGATCTGGTGTATTGAATGGTCGTCGTGTTGAATATTTCAAAGGTTATAATAATAAACAATAAATATAATATTTATATATATACATATTTTCATGATTAAAAAAAGTATTGTTAAGAATAGAATGCATAAAGTCATTAATTATTAAAGTATGAATGAAAAAAAAAAAAATCACCATATTATTCTTTAAATTAAAAACAAACAGATATCAAACAATATAAAACAAGTTTTTGTATTGCAATTTAATGTATTTAATAATAAATTAAATTACATATTCTAATTTGGGAAAAAATATAAAAAAAGAAGAAAAAACATAAAGTTTATATATATATAAAATAAACTTATTTAAATAGCAGTATTTATTATTTTACAATAAAGTTTTTTTTTTTTTTTTGTGGGATATTACTTCATATGGCGAAATCATAATTAAATGAATTATTCCAACAATAATTAGACATTTTATTTAGTTGATGAATATTCAATTAATATATAGAAATTTTTAATGTATTTATTTAGTTTCTCTATGAGAAAATAAAATGAAGCAAACCAAAAAAAAAAAAAAAAAAAAAAAAAAAGAAAACAAGCATATTAATAGTATTTTATTGTATTTGCTAATTTTTAATAGGTAAGGCTGCTACCCATGCTCTCATGAGAAAGGCTTACAGTAAGTCTAAGAAGAGACCAACTATTGATAACCGTGAAAAGGCTGCTGAATATATGAAGCAATTAGTTGAAAATGGTTTAATATTACGTGTTAATCATACCCCACATTCTAAGCAATGTTCTTTCAATCAAACTCAAGATTTCAATGATGATTTCTATTTCGTATGGATCTATGAAGGTTCTCAATTAAAGACTCTTCTTTTAGGTTTTGGTATATTATTAATTGTTCTCGCTGGTGTTATGTTCCAAGTTTGGCCAGCTAATTTACGTAAAGGTGCTTACTACATATTAGTTGCTTTAATGTGGGTAATGGTTGCTTTCTTCGTAATGGTCATTTTCCGTTTCATTCTCTACTTAGTTACTCTTCTTGTTTGCAAGCGTTCAATATGGTTATTCCCAAACCTTTTCGCCGATTGTGGTGTTATTGAATCCTTCCAACCAACCTGGGGTTATGGTGATGAAGATGAAAAGAAATTAGCTAAGGATTCATCACAGGAATCACTTAGTAGTAGTGAAGCTGAATTAAAATCCGATGATGTAAAATCCGAATAAATTCAATAAAAGATAAATGAAATAATAATTATATAAAAAAAAAATAATAAAATAAAATAATAAAAAAAAAAAAAAATGCAATTGAAAAGAAACAAGAATTAAACCAATTTAAAATAAGTTCAAAATTGAATATTTTATTTTTAATTTTTTAATTGTTATTCCTTTCATTTTAAGAAACAAGAATGTAAAAATAATCAGTTATTATAGTATTTTACTAATAAGAAAAGAAGTAATACTATTAGCAAAAATAAAAAAGTAAAAAAAAAAAAAAAAAAAAATAAATAATAAAAAATAAAAATAATAAAGAAAAAATTATACGTTCAATGATAAAATCAATTTTATGTTTTTTAAAACTTTTTTTTTAAGTGATGTCTATATAAAAATTAAAAATATTCTATAAATTGAATTCAAAGACTTTTTTTTTTTTTTTTTTAAATATTTTTAATAATTTTTAGAATTGGCAACCCTACTTGCAAGTAAAAACGAAAAAACGCAAACCAACAACAACAACAACAACAACAACAACAACAACAACAACAACAACAAAAAAAAAAAAAAAAAAAAAAAAAAAAATGTTTTTTTACTTTTTAGTAATATATATTTCTATTACAATATTTTATTTTTATTTTTTTTTTAATTATATATTTACTCTCTTTTTTTTTAAGATGGTTTATTATGGATTTTTAAATTATTATTAAGGAAATGAATTTTTTTTTTTTTTTTTTTTTTGTATAAAAATACTATTCACATATATATACTACATAAAAAAAAAATGGATCAAAAGACAATGTTATTTTAAAAAATTATTGAATTATAAAAAAGAAGAAGAAATAAAAACAAAAACAAAAACAGAAACAAATGATAATACTAAGGATAACAAAAAAAAAAAAAAAAGTGAATCATTATAATATTATAAAAATAAAATAAAAAAGTCTTCAAAAAAAAAAAAAAAAAAAAAAAAAAAAAAAATTAATATTATTTTAATATTAATTGATATATTTATGAATTTATTAATTTTTTTTTTTTATAAGAATAATTGTAAATTATATATATCCTTTTTTTTTAATATTACAAATCCTTGTAATAAACTATCGATATACATATATATTTAAATAGATTTAGATACGTTTAGCTTGTAGGTAGGTGTTTTTAAACCTTGATTGGTTCCATTTCCCTATTTATTTTTTTTAAAAAAAAAAAAAAAAAAATTAAAACTATGATTTATTTTAGTTGGGTTCCCAATTCTAAACTTACCAAATGTGGAATAAGTGATCATAAAATGAACAAGTACCCATGATTTGATTTGAACAAACATCATTTGTATATTGACACCAATCTATACCATAAGCAATGGATTCATGTTTATCGTAATGGCAAATTTCTGTGATAGCTTCATCACCAGCTACATAAAAGAAACAAGAAGATAGTGTTAATTATTTATATGTATTCATTAATTATTTTTTTTTTAAAGCAAATTATATTTTTTACCTGATTTCAAATTAATATCATAGATATGGAAACCATTATACATACAAGCAGATGCAATATAACTTTTCTTTTCTAATTTTGGATGCCATTTAACCTTCCATACACCTCCTTCAGTACAATGATGAATTAATGGTTTAACCATATTACGTTTATCCCAAATATTAAGATAAGAATCATAACTTTTTTTTTACAATGAAGAAAAAAGGAAATAATAATTATAGAAAGGATAAAAAGGATAAAAAAATTTGGGATAAATATTATATTCATTATTATTATTAATTTTTTTCATAATATATATAGATAGATAATAAATAAGTCACTATGATTTATAATTTTCATTTCTATACCTTCCAGTGGCCATAATATTTTCATTATGTGGATTTACTTGAATAGTACAAACACCAGCTTCATGTCTTTTTTTTTTTTTTTTTATTAGTAATAATTTTTAAAAATGATATTTAATATTATGGATACTAAAATATTTATGTATAATAATTATATATATGTATTTTTACCCAACACATACTTTTTATTTACAAAAGTTGGTGTGGAAGTACCAATTCTGGTATCCCAACCTTTAAAGAGACAATCATCGGCACCGGAATAAATAACATTTGTATTCCATTGATCAAAGGCAGCACACCAAGCTTCAAAATCATGTCCTTTCCAATGTTCGAGTTGAGATATTTCGCTATTATTAAAGTTATATAAAGAAATGTAACCATTACTACGACTAACAACAATATTATTGGTGTTACTAATACGGTTAGACCAATCGAGAGAACAGCAAAGTTCATTTGTTGTATTATCTGTATTTGCAACCTTTTCAAAGTCATACTATAGATAATATATAAATAAATAAATAAATAAATAAATAAAAACCATTATTATGAAAAATCCTTTTATAATATAAGCTATTTATGCTAATATTATTTTTATCATTCTTTCAAATTATTGTAAATTATATTGTTGCTTGATGATTTATAAATTAATGATATATAATAATAATAATAATAATAATAATAATAATAAAAAGTTATCACAAGTACACTTTTTCCGTTGGAAACTAATTTATAAACGGTAACATTTCCTATAGCATCAGCCATACCCAAATAACCATAGTCGTTAATTTTTTTATGAGACCATTTTAAATCGAAAATGGCTGGGGTACTTAAACTAGTAATATTATGACTTTAAGTGTGTGACATATATAAATATAAATAGATATATAAAAGGTGTATATATATATATATTATAATAAAAAGTAGTGAGGGGAGTGTGAGTGACCGTTAACTTTTCTTTTATAATATTGTTAATAATTATATTAACAAACAAAATAAAATTCATTTGATAATTAAAAATAATTTTTATTTTGTAATTGTTAACCTATAATAAATTTTATGAAATTTCTCCAAATTTTACAATTGGTATTATTTAATTTCTCTTTTTAAATAATTATTATATAAAAAAAAATAGTAGTTACACTTTAATTTTCTTTTTTCCTTTATCGTCCCTGACAGCTTCTAAACTTTGGAATAAAAGTCTACCAGTACGTTTAATGGAATTATCATCATCGTCGTCGTCAATGTCTCCAATATCAATGGAATCATCATCTTCATTACTATCATTATCTAAAGTGTCAACGGCTTCAGAAATAACATTTCCTCCTGATTCCAAAACTTCATAAGTTCCAATAACAAATAAATCTTCATGTCCTTCGTATGGACAAAATTCTACAACATCTGTACTAATAATATGGATAAATTGAAATTTCAAAAATATATATATATTTATTATATTTTATTTATAACGGGGAAGTAATAATAATAATAATAATATAATATTATTATTATATAAAAATAAAATAAATATAAAAGGTTTATTAATATTATATCACTTTTTAATTTTAAGATTTTTTTTTTTTTTTTTTAAAGCTATTTAAATATATATATTTTTTAAGCTATTTTAAAATTATTTCATTATTATTTTTACCAATAAACAGCTTTATATTCGTGTTGTGTTTTTGGGTTATAAAAAGTGACCGGTTTATCACTTTCAGCCATGACAAATTATTATTCTAAGCAGATAAAAAAAAAAAATAAATTTCTATAATATAAATTTTTAAATGTTGAAAAAGAATTTATTTTTTTTTTTAAACCTATTTTTTTTCTTTTTTTAATATATATATTTAAAAAAATTTTTTTTTTATGGTGGTATGATACATTTATATATTTATATATTGTAAAAATAGCAACGATCATTACTATTTTAAGTTTTCATAATTATAGGAAACTTTATATACATTGGTACATTTATTATTATTACTTACTACTATAGACAATTTTTGATATGAGTATATGAGTCATTTCTTTTCAAAAAGAAATAAAAAAAAAAAAAGAAATATTATTATTAAAATTGAATAATAAAAGATATATCATTTTTTAGGTTACACAAATCATACCAACAACTTTTGTTGCTATCAGAAAGTAAAAAAATAGTTATATATATATAAATAGTTATGAATATATCTTCAACATGAAAAGACATATGTATACCCTTTTTTTTTTTAAACAATTAATAAAATAGTAACACACATACGTATTATTCTTATTCCTAATTAATTTTTGTAGCCAAATAAAATTTTAAAATTTACAAAAAATTAAAATATAATCTTTTTTTTATTTTATTTTATTTTATTTTTTTTTCTTAATAAAAGAATGTATAAATATTATAAGATATTTTGTAATAAAAAGATAAATGATAATAAAATAGTTGGTATGATATTTAAATAAATAAATAAATAAATAAATATTATTATTATTATTATTATTATTATTATTATTATTATTATTATTATTATTATTATTATTTTTTGCTTCTTTGATTAAAATATATTTAATATAATAATGATAATTATGATTAAAAAAAAAAAAAAAAAAAAAAAAAGATTTAAAAGCTTATTTTTTATGAATATTCATAATAATTTAATTATTAAGAAAAAAAAAAGATATTGATTTATAAAATATTATTATAATGTAGGGGTTTTTTTTATTTCTTTTTTTTTATAAAAAGCTAATACTTCCCTTAGTTAGGTTTACCTAAACCTTCAAATCCTTTGGTTTGAAATTCAAAGGAACATTCTTTAAACATTTCATCATCATCATCAACATCTTCTCCGTCACTTTCTTCAACAAGATCATCTTCCTTAATACTTTTTACACTACCATCACCGTATACAAACGAATTAAATTGATTAGAGTTGGCGGTTTCAAATGTTTGAATGGTATCTGTACGATAAACTCTATTCTTTTTCTTTTTCAGACTTTGAATACTATTATGATTGGTGAGAAGAGTATGGTTTGTATGATTTGTACTATTTGTATTAGCAGAAAAACTCGGTGAACTAATTATATTGAATAGTTTCACGGGTTGGGTATCAAAATCTATAAGGCTCTGCTGATCTACATGGTTGTTGGTGAAGTTATTTTTATTTAATTGATCTAATGGATTCATTTGTCCATGTAGTGTCTTATTATTATCTAACTCTGGTTCCCCTAAGTAATAATTAACAATATTACTTTTAAAAGTATGGCTTGGAAAAGAATTTGAATTTAAATTGACATTATCATTATCTGTATTTAAACAAGCTTTAGGATCCAGGTTAGGTGAATTTAAGGAAGAATGACCTTTATTATTATAATTTGGAGTTGAAGAATTTAATGGGGTAGAATTTGGTGTAGTAGGATTTGATATAGTAGGGTTTAGTAAATTAGGATTTGATGAATTTGGTAAAGTGGATGTTGGTGTAGTAGGATTTGATGAATTTGGTAGAGTGGATGTTGGTAAAGTAGGATTTGATGAACTTGGTAAAGTGGGTGTTGGTGTAGTAGAATTTAATGCAATGGATAAAGTGGGTATTGATAGAGTAGGATTTGGTAATGTCGGGCTTGATGTATTCTTTGAACTAGAGTTGGTCAAGGTAGGTTTTAATGCATTGGATAAAGTAGGATTCATGGAGGATGAGGTATTGGAAGACAGTGTTGAATTTAAGGGTAAAGTGTTTTGCGAAGAAGGAGGAGGAGGAGAAGGAGAATTTGAAACGTCGGGTGTTGATTTCTTAAATACCAAAGGTAAATACTTATTCATAACTTGTGATAAATAGATTGGAGAATGATGGGTTAAAGAAGTTTTGGGAGGTTTTTGTTGATCTTTGTTATGACCGTCTTTGTCTTTTTCCATTATATTATTATTTAATATTTTTTCTTCCTTCTTTTTATTTGTCGAATGCATAGGCATTTCTTCTTGATTTTCATTTTCAATTTCAATTTCTTTAGCGGGGCTTTCATTTTCCTTTTTTACTGTATTTCTAGTTTCCCCTTTCAATAATACATTTTTATTATTATTTTGGTTTTGGTAGGGTGTACTTGGAAGGGTAGGTGAACTTGATCTTCTTTTATTTTTATTTTGAATTCCCTTGGATGGAATTTGACTTTCACATTCTTTAGTAGAATTGACAGGGTTGTGATCTTTTTGACGATCCTTTTTAATTTTAATGTCCGTATTAGTATTAGAAGAAGGATCGTGAGGTGGAAGACCAATTATTTCTAGGCCTAACTCTGAATTTGTATTACTACTACTTGCTTGAGAAATTGGTGTTTTCGTGTGGAGAGAGGATGTAGGAATTTGCTTAAATTTAATGGTAGACGTTGTACTACTTTTTCTTTGATGCGTTGTAGGGGTGATTTTCAATATTGGTGAAAGTTTGTTATTATTTCCATAGGAAAGAATGGTAATATTGGAAAGATTACTATTTCTTTTCATGGTAATGCCATTTGTATCACGTAGTGAATTCTGGGCTACGGTGGACTGACCGCTTTTAACACTATCCTTTCTAATGATATTCATGGTTGGTGATCCGGTCAAATTTGGGGAATTTGATTGACGAGGAATAGAAAGGGTTGAATGATTTGTTGTGGGGGAACCAGAACAATATTTATAGGTAGGTTGCTTCATTGAGGTTGGTGTTGCAGGATTAGTATCGTATGTTAAATGTTGGTGTATATTAATATCTGAAATATCCAACACATTGTCTTCCATCATGGACATATTACTAGAGTAGTTTTCACTGTAGTCGTCTTGTAGAATGGCTTTATTTTCTTCTTCATTTCTAGTTGTAAGCATTATTGGAAATTCGGAGTTTTCTTCGATTGCTTTCACGTCCGTTGGGAATAAAAAGAACATAGCAATGGCGATGATCACACCTTCTACCACGGTCCAAAGAGAATGGTGAAGAGGAACAAGGGACATTAATTGACCACAACTTGGCATACCTAAAACCTGAATTACGGTTAAAGCTAATGGAGAATTTTGTAATCCTGTGTTAAAACATATGGCTCGAACTTGTTGGTTATTCATTCCAAACACCCTAGGAACCACAAACCCTATAATGTAACTAATTAAACCCAAAATAATTGGCATAGAATAGGCTTTCCAACTATTAATGAAGATCTGTCCATAATTTTTTATAGAGGTAATTAAACTTGTTAGGATGATAGCAATAGCCCAGAGAGGACAACCTTTTCTTAGTTTAGAAGCCCAATTTGGTTTAAAATGAAGAATGACACAACCGATGCCCAATGGTATAATTTGTGTTGCCGATAAAGAAAAAGTTTCCCAGATAGGAATGTAAGTTTCAATTTTAATTTTTAATACAATACAAAAGAGCCATATGGTAAATGGAAAAGTAAAACTACCAAAAATAGTAGCAATTAAACAAAGTCCTACGGCTAAAGCTCTATCTCCTCCCAAGTAATATGTAAATACAGGGGCGATAAAAGAACCAGGACTAGCAGCAACAATGATGACTCCAAGAGATATGTATTCTGAGAGTTTAAATATTTTGGTGAGAATGAAAGCAACTAATGGATTAATAATTAATTGACACACGTAACCACAAATGAAAGGTTTTAACCTTTTCCATGAATATAAACCCTTAATCGTATTTCCTGAAAGAGATAATCCTATACTAAACATAAAAAGGACAATCCATAAAATTAAAAAGGTATTCATTGTTCCAACATTTGATGATGTTGCTTTCACTTCCAGTGGCTTACTAACAGATTTATCAATAATTAATCGGTTTAAACTATTATTATTATTACTAGTTTGTTCCTCCACAACCTTGTTATTTTCATATTCATACACCTTATTTAAATCGGTATTTATATTAAACATTAATTTTGCGCTTCCATTATTCTTGAATGTTTTTATGTTAAAATACTGAATGAGATTATAATGATTATCAACTATATTAATGACGGTATTATTTTTGGTGGTAACAGAAGAATAGGCACTTTTATATAGTATACTTTTTGGTTCAACTGTAAATAAATCCGGTTGATCATTAATAAAAGTCACATTAATATTTGAATTTGGAGGCTGACTTAATAACATTTCAAATTTAATTTGATCTTCCTGTTCAGATAAAAATATTCTATTTCTTTCTAAACATTGAGATTGAATGGATAATACTATAAATATATATATATATATAAAAGTATATATTAATGTATGTATATAAAAAAAAAACATTTTGTTAAAATTTATATGTAAAATTGTTTATTCTATTATTATTATAATTATACTAATTATAGAAACATTTTTTATTTCTTCGTGGCTATTTTTTTTATCATCACTACTACTTCTTTTGTTATTGTTACTACCACTACTATTATTATTACTATTATAATTACTTTTATTACTACTATTATTATTACTATTATTATTGTTACAACTATTATCATCACTACTACTTCTTCTATTACTACTACTACTTTTATTATTGTTACAACTATTATCATCACTGCTACTACTACTATTACTACTATTATTATTACTACTACTACTACTTCTGTTATTGTTACAACTATTAACTATTATTATTATTACTACTACTACTACTTCTGTTATTGTTACAACTATTAACTATTATTATTATCATTACCAATACCACTATCACTATTATTTTTAATATTATATTAGTTGTACAATATTCTGTTTATTTTTCATGAATATTTTTTTTTATTGAAACCAAACTATTTACCAATATCTTTTTTTGAAAAGGTTTCATAAATCACGCTAGGTTCTTCATTTGTATTTTGAATTTCATTGTTTATGATTTCTTGTGCATAAACTTTTGGTATCGTTAAAATATTTGTAAATGGGTTGTATTGTTTTAAATGATACATCCATGTTGTTGTTGTCACTGTTGTTAAAAATAGAATTTCATCAATAGAAGATGATAAAAAATTATGGTTCTTTTTTGGAATAATACAATTTGTGTTATTATTATTTAAACCGGAACTCAACGATGACTGTTGACAATTTAATGATAACAGTAGAAGAATGAAAATTTTGAAGAGAGAGTTTTGATGAACTTTTTTTGACTGTCCTATTTTGAATAAGGAGAAGGTAATGACATAAGCAGTTTGAAAAAGGAAAAGGGATATACCATTTATTATAAAATATTTTAAAAATTTTATGGAGAGAATAAAAAATGAAGATAGCATTTGATATATTGATATTATGGTATCATTTATAAATCCTTGTTTTATACAAGATATAAGATATTTTATTGAAATCATTAAAAATAAAACTATGCTGTTATCACAAAGCACTATTGTGACATTTTTCAATTTTTTTATACTTTTGGTATTATTATTAATATTATTATTCTTTATCCATTTTTTAGTTGTGGTATTTTGTCTATTATCAATTTCAATACCATAGGAATCTGTTATTATAGATTTTATTTTTTGATAAAGTGGAGAATAAAATCTAAAGAATATGATGACCAATAGTATTATAAAATCAATTGAACAGTTGAATTGAATTTTATTATATAATATTATTAATGAGTCCATTACTTCAGGAAATGGAATTTTTATTTCAAACATTTTTTATTTTTTACTATATTCTTTTCCTTTTTCTTCTTATAAAAAAAAGGGTTCTAATACTACACTATCTTTTTATTTTTAAATACTTTTATATATCATTATTTTAAAAAAGAAATAATATAAAAAAAAAGTATAAATTTATTGATATTGTGTTATTGTGTTGAAAATATTATTGTTTTATTTGAATTATATATAGCAATTAATATTATAAATGAAATTTATATTATTTTAAAAAAGTTTTTTTTTTCACATAAAAAAAAAAACTAAAGAAGTAAACCAGAATTTGAATGGATTTCGTTGGTACTATAAAGTAAAATAACCAAATTGTTTGACTTTTTTTTTTTTTCCCAAATAATTAAATAAAATTAAACTGAAAATACAAAGTTATAACAAAAATAGTTTTATTTATATATAATAATAATAATATTGTTATTCTTAATCGTTGTATTCTTCATTAACCCAAGTTATACTGTATTGGTGAAATTTTATTTTTAAAAAATATTTTTTTTTATTCAAGAAAAGATTGAATTAGTATATTATAAATAAACGCTTATTAAATAAAAAAAAAAGCAATGAAAAATATAAATATATATATATTTTATCTTATTGAAATTAGATTTAATAATTATTCATTTTAAAATTTTCCAAAGGTGAAAATGGCTATGGTTAGTTGACACTAAACTTGTCGTGGTTGTGGTTTGTTGGTGAAATTTCTTTTTTATATAATCCAATTTTATATAAACTTTTATGACTATTTTTTAATACTATTTTTTTCCAACTATTTCTTACTTAAAAAAGAAATGAAAAGTTGTCATTTAGAGAAAGTGTAAAAAAAAAAAAAAAAGATTTTAATTATTTAAATATAAAAAATAATAATTTATTTTTTATAAAAAAAAACTGTTTTTTTTTTGTTTTTTTTTATATTTAAAGAAAAAATTTTAATTAAAAAAAAAAATTATTTATTATTTAAATAATATTTTTCAAGTTTATTTATTATTAAAAATTGAAAAAAAAAAATTGAAAAAAATTGAAAAATCACGTTCAATTCATCTTGGCAATTGAAAATAAAGAAATTGGTCAAATTCAAGGCAACAACACCATCACCACTTTTAAAGTCAACTTTTTTTTTTTTTTTTCTTTATTAGTAGAAACAAACTTTTTTTTTTTTTTTACTTTTGAGGTTTCTTGCCTTTTTTTTTTATTTTTAATAAATGTCACAATGAAATTTCAATTAATATAAAATATAATACAATCTATGACAAATAGTACTCTATGATAAATTAACTATATATTAAACTATATCAAAATTTTATATTGAATGGTGTCCACAACAACAAAAAGGTTTTGGTAAGGAAAGAAGAAATCACGAATAATGCACTACAATTTACTCCAAATTTAATTCAACAAGTTATACAAAGTGCTTAGTTAGTTTTTCAAAATTTCTCTTAAGAAACATAGGTTTATTTCTATTTTTTCTGTTGGCAACATGCCTTGCCTGGAAATAAAGCTAAAAAAATAATTTTTTGGTTGCTGCTGCTGCCAGTGTCAAGAAATTTTATTTGTTCTTTTAAATAGATTAAAAATTTATTAATTTTTTTTTATAAACATTTTTTGATCACCTTTTTTTTATCTGTAAAATTATCATACCATTGATTATTTACATATATTACAATATACTCTGAATATATTATTTTAAATTATCAATTTAAATGAAATTGAACAAATAAAGGAATTTTTATGAAAAACTTTCTCTAATGTAATTGAATTGGATATATATTAGAATATATTGAAATATATATTAAAACATATATTATTCAATGGATTAGTTTGTTACCAAATAGAAAAATTAAATTCATATATAATTTTAATATACTGTTAATATATTAGATCATATATTAGTATATATTTTAATATATTCTATTCAATTCTTGATAGGTCAAAACTATATAGAATATATATTATTAAATAGATTGTTAATATATTAAATACACGATTTTTAAAAAATTTCTTTTTTTATCAAAAACATAAAAAAAAAGAATGGTTAGGCTAAAAATGAGGCCAAATAGTAGAATGTGAAAATAAAAAGTAAAATAAAAGGAATATATAATTCTTTTTGTTTCAACTATAAAATAGAATTAAAATTTCTATTAAATGTAGGTAAAGGGGTGAGAGAACAACAAATAAAAAATAATATAATATTTGGTAGTATTGGTGTAACAAGATTCAAGTTTTTTTAAAAAAAAAAGGTCTACTATAATAACTTGATGATTTTACCAACTTTTTCTTTAATAAGGGTTTCTACAGCAGCAACACAACAATTTATTATAGAAAAAAAAGAAGCATTTCTTTCCTTGTTGCTATTGTTCAGAGATGTTCTTGTTGTCTTTGCTTTTCATGAGGATTATTAATAAATTATTATTTTTTCCAAATAAGGTGATAATTATTTAAATTAATTTAAATAAAAATAAATAAAAAACATTGTAATACAAACTTTAATAACTAAGAAATATTAACCAATAGAAATGAAATAAAATCAGGTTATTTAATAATTTTTTAATATTTTTTAGTGTCACAAAATTATAAAAATAATAATAATTAAAATTTGAAACCAAGGAAAATAAATAGATTAATTAACACAAAGAGGAAAAACATGTTTTTTAATTATTAATATACAAATAAAAACATTTTAAACGGTAGAGGTAGGTGATGGGGTAAAATGTTCTTTTCGACTTCCTTTAATGTAATGCTATATGAAAGAAAGGAAGAAAGAAAGGAAGAAATTATGCATAATGCCATGCCTGTAATTTTTAATTTAGTAATCATGACATATGACATAAAATTTTTTTAAAAAAAAAAGGTGACTAATAGGATAAGAATTTGTTATTTCCAATTTTAAATTCAATAGGTAAACATTAAAAATGTCATTAATTTGACGTTATATTCTTATTTTATCAAGTATTTATAGAACCTTTTGGAAAAGAGGTAAAAGTAATTTATATAATATTTATGGAATATGTAGAAAAAACTTTGAGTTTTTTTTATTAAGAGTAAATTTAGCTATAAAAGGCAACTAATAATATTATATATATTGTAAGTATATGGATGTATGGTAGGTATATACATACAATACATACATACAACTTTTTTTTTTTTTAATCATTTTAATATAATTAAAGAAAAAGATACTATTTTCCAAATATTAACTATAAAAAACTGTTACTTTATTTATTTCTTTTATTAGATTATTAGTATTATTAGCAATAAACTATTAAATCATAAAAATGTTAAGATGTTTTATTAATAAAACTATTATCTACTCTTCATTTATTATTAAAGATTATCTCACTTTAAATATTGTAATCGATGCTAGTTAAAATTATGTTTTGCCAGTTTTTTTTCTTTTTGATAAAAATCTTAAATGCATGAATTAAATAGGATAATACTTGCCACTAATAGAAAAAAAATTTTTTTTCTAGATATGTAATAATAATAATAATAATAATAATAATAATAATAATAATAATAATAATAATAATAATAATAATAATAATAATAATAATAATAATAATAATAATAATAATAATAATAATAATAATAATAATAATAATTAATAATAATAATAATAATAATAATAATAATAATAATAATAATAATAATAATAATAATAATGATAAATGAATGAAATGCTACTAGTATCTTTTTTTTTTTTTTTTTAAATTTTATTAAGTTTTTTTTTTTTTTTTTTTTAATTTTATAAAAACTCCAACATTTAATATGCAAAATAAATTTAAATTTATACTATATAATAATCTTTATATTTTTTTTTTAGATATATAAAATATATTAAAATCTTCTAAAGGTTAAATAATAATAGAGTAAAAAAAAATTAATACTTTCTACTTTTTCAAAGCCTTGACAAAAAAAAAATTATCTTTTTTTATTCAAAATTATATTCAATAGCTTTGTAAAAGGCATCTTTATTATCTTTTAAATACTTTTTAATGGTCTTATCCTTTTTACGTCTTTCTTGAATTTTACCAGAACCTTCAGCATACAAACGTGATTTTTCTAATTCATTTAAGGCTTTAACATTTCTTAATTGTTCAGAGGTATAGCCAAGTTCATTCCTTAATTTATTGGATTCCAAATTGAATTTTAAGATATTTGTGATGACATTGGTAATAATATCATGTGCGGTATAATTTCCTTTAGTTTTACTTTCCTTATCGAAATAATAATCGTCTTCGGTGGTAGTAGACTTCTTGGCTAATGTTCCGTATCTTGTATTAACTTTATATTCACCCCATGGAATGGCTGGTTCAAAATTTAAGGCTACAGAATTATTATTTAGATGAACCCAAAGAGTAATTGGATCGGATTCATTAACTTGTTCTACGGTAAGAATATCTTTAAGAAGGAAAAGATCATTTTCAACTATACTTATACCATTTGGTAAAGCAATTGGAATTCTACAGGATTTGTTTGTAGCGGTTAAGGAAACAGCAATGATATGAGTACCATTGTAAATTAATTGTTGGGTCAAGTCACAATTTTCAAACTTTTCGCGTTCAAGGAAGGAGGTTCTAATATCATCCGATTTAACAGAAACAATTGGCCATTTAACATATTGATTGTACTTTTCAACCAATTTTTCTGTCCATTGTTCCACTAGACTCTTTTGATTTGGAAGATCAGCACTACGAAGGTTGGCTTGATGGAATTGGAAGGGGTAGTGACGTAGTTGGAAAAGGGAAAGTAAAGCTTGTTGTGTATCTCTATTTAAAATTTCGTCAAAGGAGGCAATCAAACCAGTCCCTTCAAACATTTTATTGTATTTAACGGTATTTTCAGATGGAGTGGAACATTGACGGAAAAGCATGGTTGGGATACGTGGAATAACAGGATAATTATCAACATTACTAGATTCTAATGTTGTTCTCCATGCCATATAGGCTGCCTTTTCATTACTTTCATCATTTGTAATATCTTCACGATGAATATTACCAAAAGCTACTTCAATATTATTTTTGATAAAGGCATCAATAGCATCTCCATTATGTAAACCAGAACTGTGTGGTGGAATGATGACATGTCTAGAAAAAATACCTTTATCAGATATACCAAGGTGAAGTGCCATTTTTTTATTAACTTCAATTTGATTAGCAACATCAGTGAAGGTGGCATTATTTAAAGATTGATGCGTAAATCCATGAGAGGCCCAATAAAAGTTTTCATGGGCATATTTTTCCTTAAAGAAGTTAAATAAACTATTTTTATCTAATTCAGATTCTAACCAAGTTGCTGGGTATGGATATTCAGGCCATTTACATACACCTGTACCTTTTGGTTTAATGAAATTATTGGAAACTCCTTCATCTTCTTCAATATCTAAATTATAACTAATATAAAGAAAAGGGGGAGGGGATTTAGGTTAATTAAATCAAAGTTATCAAGTATAATAATAAAAGTAAAAAAAGGTAGATAGAAAATGTAAAAAAAAAAAAATTACCTAGAATCATCAAGAATACCATTACCATTGAAAACTAATTCTAAATGATAACTTGATCCAGCTGGCATCTTAGTCAAAATTTCATTTTGATAACGAACAAGATTATCAAAATCGGCAACAGTATTCTTATAAAATTTATTTTTCTATTTAAAAAAAAAATAAATATATATATATATAAAATAAGATTTAATAAAAATAAAATAATAATAATAATTACTATAAAAATTTTTAAAAAATGTCTATATATAATGTATACTATTACTGTAATACTATTATATAATACTAATCCAATATTATTATAAAAAATATATATAGTATATTTTATGTATTTACGTTATAAAATTTATCAGAAACTGGAATTAATTTTTCAGATGTAAATATATCATCAATGTGTTGGGAAAGGTAAATTCTTCTAAAACCAGAATATATATACTTTGATACCCATGGAATCCAAAGGTGATTAATAATTAAACTGGTTGGATTTCCTTAATAAAATAATTATTTAATCATTTAGTAGAAAAAAAAATTATAAAAAAATTATTAATTCACTTTTTTTTTTTTAAATTCATTATTCATAATGTATATGTATAGGTATATTATTTGTGATGATACTATTTTTTTATATATATTTTAAAAAGTACATACTTCCATTGCTAGATAAAAAGAAAGTTAATCTTTCATTACCATCTTCCAATTTTGAGTAAACAGCTGCAATGGCTTCTCCATCTTTTTTGCTCTTAATATTGTAGCTTAATACTGGTGCTGAAATAGTTGAATTGTTAATTTTTGCAAAATCATGACGAATTCTAAAATGTCAAAGCATTATTTATAATAATTCCATCATTCCATATTAATATATTAAAACCAATTTTTTATTGTTTTTTTTTTTTTGACCACATAGACGTGTTATTAATGATAATGATTATATTAAATTCATTATTAATATACCAAAGAAAAAAAAAAAAAAAAGAGAAGAAAAAAATGGTCAAGGGTAAATTAATATTACTATATATATAAAGAGATAAAATATAATATGAAAAATAAAATCTTTTTTTTTTTTTAAATAATTTTAATAATTACCCAAGAGTATTAAATGGAGCAGTTTCAAGAATTCCTGCATTATTAAATAAATGATTGGTAAATTTGTTTTTTGAAGCGTAAATAGGTAATAATGATTTCTTTTCAATTTTATCATTATACGCTTGAACCCCGATTTCTGAAGCATCTTCTGGTGATGCATTAAGAGTTACTCTTCTAATATTATATTTACTTTCATAATTTCTTAAAGCTTTCCAATGATCATCACTTAATGCACTTACCACAGATCCATAACAATTGGTCTTCATTGCACCACTTGCTAAAATAATCATGTTATATTTTGGATCTTTGGTGGTTTCATCAAGAAGGTATAATTCTCCTTCTAATGGATTTTCACAATTATATATTAAATTATCATATTGAATACCATAGGATGCTAAAGAGGATAAAACTGTTTCTGGTTTTTCTGTTGATAAAACTAAAGCTCTCATTCCTATTTTTATGACATCTTGCCCATAACATCTGGGAGGATTTATTAAAATTAAGGATCCTAACAATGAAACTTTTTTTAAAAGCTTCATATTAAACAGTTTATTAAACATTTTTTTTAAAAAATTTTGTTTCTTCTATATATAATTTTATTTTATTTTATTTTAGTCGATGTATATAGTATGACTAGGTGAAAAAAGGTATAGTCCAAAAAGAAAAAAGATAAACAAAAAAAAAAAAATTTTTCTTGTTAAAAAAAATATGAATAAAAAAAAACTTTAAAATGAATTCAATATAAAAAAATACTAAATTGTTATTATATAATAAATAATCAACTTTTAATTGTTAATTATATAAATGATACTTTTTTTTTAATTCTTTTTCTTTTTTTTATTATCAATTAAAGTTTTTTTTTTATTATTTAATGAATAATGATATATGAAGTTTTATTTAATAAATAATTTTTTTTATCTCATCTCCTCTTTATAATAAAGATTATTAAAGGTAATTATATCATTCATTATAATGACTTAATGATGATTAAATATATATAGGATTGTCTTGAAATGAATTTTTTAAACTTTATAAAGAATTTACTTTGGGAAACTTTTTTAATTTAATGTTTTCAACTAAAATTAAAAAAAATATTAAAGGTTATGGATTAAACATTTATATATTCAATAAAATTTACATCTTTATAATATAGTTATACTTTTCATCACTAATTTATAATTATTAAACTATTTCTGGTTTTTCTTTTTAATATTTTTTTTTTTTTTTTTTTTTTTTTTTTTTTTTTTTTTTTATAAAATTTTAAATTAATAATTAATTAAAGTGGGATTGGTAGGTCGGTTCATTAATTATTCGTACTTTACCGATTAATAATTTTAAAAATATTATATTTTAACCATATTTTTTTTAAAAGGGATACTTTGAATTACTTAAACTTTATATTAATTCTCTTTGGTTTCTTTTTTTTTTTTTTATTTTTTTAAAAAAAAAATTTCACATTATATTATATTATTGTAATAATATATGAATAATAATAATACATAATAAATTTTTATTTGTTTTATTGTTATTGATATGATTATTTTTAAAAGTTAATATACAAACTACTTTTTTTTTTAGTCTTTTTGGATATTCCTCTATAATTATATATATATACATATATATTTTAATAATTTTATTTTATATTTCATATATTTATAATTCTCGATTAAATTTTATTAATGAAATAGTCTTATTTATTAATAACTTTGTAATTTTTATTAATACCTTTTAATAAATAATAATTCGATGTGAATAGAGAGAATCTAAAAACTTTCTAATTTTAACATAAAGATGATCATAAATTTTTCTTTTTTTTTTTTTTATTATTAAATAAAATTCTTAAATACAATAATTTATCTTGACAACTAAAATACCTTTTTTTAAAATATAAAATTTTATTTATTATTAAAATAAAATAAGATTATTAAATATATTATATGATATATAAAGGAAGACAAAAGTTCTTAATACAAAAAGAAAGAAAGAAAAAAAAAAAAGTAAACTATCATTTCTTTTTTATTTATTATAATTTATTAAATATATATAAATAATAAATTATACCTATATAAAAATAATAATACCCTATAGAATTTATTCATTTATTTTACAGTTTAGAAATTATTGTTCGTGATAATTAAAATAAAAAACATTTATTTATATATATAAAATGAAAATATTCAGTTCACTGTTGACATTTGCATTACTTTGTATTGCATCCGTTTATTCTTATACTATTGGATTAAAAGCATTAGTATTACATACTCAGGAAGATGAAACTTTCCAAAATACTATTTATGGTTTAGAATCCTATGGAATTCCTTTTGATGCCTTTATCATTAATAATACAGATCATATTTTAACTGGTAATTTATCTCTTTATGATGAAGAAGGAAATCCAAAATATTATTTAGTTATCCTTATCTCTGGTAAACTATCCTCTGAAACTGCTGATAAAACGTTTACTTCTTCCCTTTCAGATGAACAATGGGCTTACCTTGATGCTTATGAACAAACCTTTAATGTAAGACGTGTCACTTTTAGTGATACTCCTGAATCTATTACCGGTACTTCAATTTATGATGCTTCTACCTGGGGTAATACTTATATTCAAAAAATTGTTGGTGCAGATAATGAAATAGCTAATGAAATTTATAAAAGAGCTGGTATTAAAAAGGATGCTCCAATTGCTACAAAGTAAGATAAAAAAAAAATTTTTTTTTTATTTTTCCATATTTTTCTATATTTATATTCAAATAAAAACATATATACTTAGTCATACTCATACTGACGTGTGAATAGTGAATAGAAATGATATAATGTTTTATGTAGATGTTTTTTTTATAGTGAAGAATTAAATTTCGAAAAAAAAATTTTTTTATTATTATTATAAAATTTAAAAAAAAAAAAAGTATAACTAATTAATTTTCTTTTTAAATATATATATTTATCACAATAAATATATTTTTAATATGAATTCTCTATCTTTTTATTAAAAAAATTACACGCATTCTTAACATAAATAAATGAATAAAAATTTAATAGTAACAATTTCTATCATACTCCAGTCACCATTACTAATCCAGATATTGCTACTCCAGTCTTTTATTTTGAAGCTTGTGAAAAAATTAAAGAAAGAACTGTTGGTGCTATCTATGCAAAATTAGAAGATGGTCGTGAAAGATTAAGTTTCTTCCTTCCAACTGCTTCTTGGTCGCTCGATACTATTGTATTAAATCATTTATGGATTCATTGGGGTACACGTTCTATTTACAATGGTATTAGAAGAGTTACTTTCAGTCCACATATTGATGATGTTTTCATTTCCACCAATTGTGTTTCCACCGAAAGTTCCTATGAATCTGGAATTACCCTTGGAAGTGAATCTTTCCGTATTTCTAAAGCTGATTTAGACGACTATCTTAAGTTCAAGGATGAAATTCTTAAGAAAATGCCAGCTGGTTCTTCCTTCAATGTCGATTTAGCTATTAATGGTAATGGTTTATTACCGGTTGGAGATCAACTTCAAGTAGATGGTAATCGTTATGTTACCCTTGATTATGTTAAGCCAATGGGCGAAGGTATGAATAATTGGCCGGTTGAACATTACGTTCCAAATTGGACAGATGAATATCTTGCTCAAGATGATCTTTTCCAATACTTTAAAAATAAGGAAAACCGTTCTAAATTCTTTTGGTGTTCACACACCTTTACCCATGAAAACTTGGATAATGCTTCTAGAAGTGATGTTGATAATGAAATTCGTGTTAATATTGAAATGGCTAAAAAATTAGATCTTATTAATGAAGAATGGTGGTCAGGTAGATCTATTATTACCCCACAAATATCTGGTTTACATAGTGGAGATGCTTTAGAAATTTTCAGAGAATATGGTATTGTTTCCGCTACTGGTGATATTTCTCGTGCAGATATTACTAATAATAGTAATCCATACCTTCCTTTCATTACAACCAAAGGATCTAGTCATGTTGAAAACTTCCCAATTATTCCACGTTCTCCTACCGAAATTTACTTCTATGCCAGTACTCCAGAAGAAGATACCTACATTTACAATTACATGTACCATTCCTATTTTGGCAGTGATTCTACCTGGGAACAAATTTTACAACGTGAAAGTACTCGTGCCTTAAGATTAATTATGCTTTTAAGACATGAAGCTCACCAATTCCATCAAGCTAACATGAGAAGTGATGACAGTAACGAACATCAAAGTTTATTACAACGTTGGGTAGAAGCTGTTGTTAATGAATACACTAAATATGCTGATTGGCCATTAGTTTCTTTAAAGTTAGATGATTTGAATCAATTAAGTATTGATAGATACAATGCTGAGCAATGTCATGCCAGTTATAAGATTTTAGTTAAAGATGGTTATGCCACCGAAATTCTCATTAATAATCCAAGCGAACATGATTGTGTCCTTCCAATTACCGTTCCTGACGATGTTGTTAGACAATCCGAATATAAATTTGAACAACTTGGTAATGATCCATTAACCGTTTGGGTTAAGGTTGGTGCTAATGAAGAATCCATTACTTTAAGTCCACCTCTTAAATGGAATCCTGCTTTTATTTCATCCCCTGCCACCTCTACTACTACAACCAAAGCAACTACTACTGCTGCTCCACAACCAACTACTCAACCAGCTACACAACCAACTACACCACCAGCTACAGGTGATAGTACAGTTTATCGTCATTGGTTTGATGACTTCTTTGCTACAGACTGGTACAGTTGTGGTAATGTTGAATACGAATGTAAGCAATTGAAATCAGATCAATGTTATGCCGAAGTTAATCAATGTTGGATTAAGGTTCCATGGCCAGAGAGTGGTGACCTTTGTAATGAAATGAATGTTATTTGTGCTAAAATTTGGACTTATGTCAAGTAGAGTATCAATAGATGAATTATTTTTTTTTTGTTGTACTTTGTTTTTTTTTTCGTTTATAAATCTTTATTATATATGATTTTATTTTATTTTATTTTATCTATAATTTTATTTAATAATATTTTTTTTCAATTTTTTATATAAATGGAATGAAATAATTAATAATTTTATATTATTATTTTTTAAAAAAAAAAAAAATAGGGAAGAAAAAGTTAATCAATATGAAGATTTCTTTGCCAAGGATTGGAATTCTTGTGGTGTATCTGACTGGACTTGTAAGACCGATATATCTAATGAATGTTATGCTAAAGCTAGAGAATGTTGGAATCAACCTTGGTCTGAAGAAGTTAATGAAATTTGTAATAAGATGAATGCTGTCTGTGCTCGTATCTGGCTTTAATTTTATTTCATTTTCTTTTATATTAAAAGAAATCTTTTTTTTTTTTTAAAAAAAAAATAATAATTTTTAATTAATAGAATAGAATATAAAGTTTATTTAATTTTTCCTTTATTTTAAAAAATTTGAAAATGAATTTTTGTTAGTAGTTAATTTGATAATTAATAAAAAATAATAAATAAAATAAAACAATTATAAATAGAAAGAGAAAAGAAAGGCATTAAACTGAATATATTCCATACATTATATTATTTAAATTGCAATATTTTACTTTAAATAACTGCTTTTTTTATTTTCATTATTATTTAATAAATAATTTTTGCCTATAGAAAAAACTAGAAAATACAAAAAAAAAAAAAAATGTACAAATTTTAAAATATTTTTTAAATGTCAATTTATTATTGGTTTTATAAATATTTATTTTTTTATAAAGAAAAGTTAAAAAAAAAAAAAAAAGGCAATTAAAATGAAAAATAATAAATCTTAATAACGATAGTGGGTATTATAAAAAAAAGAAGATTTTCTTAAATTATTTTATGAAACAACTAGTGTATTAGAGTTTTTTTTATTGTAAAATAAAGACTATTATTTTAATTTAATAATACAGGGATTTTGAATTTCATTTATATATATATATATGGATTAATAAAACTCTATTCCATCAGCCTTTGTTTTACTTTTCAAATTAAAAAAAAAATTGTATTTACTATTAAAATACTATTTTATATTTTATAAATTGTGAAAAGATATTAATTCATTTTCACACTATTACTTTTTTGTTTTTTTTTAAATATTTACAAAAAAAGTTTGTTTATTAAATTTTATTTAATTAAAAAAATAAAATTAAATTAATTAAAAATTAAATAGATATTTTTTCTTTTTTATTTTTTATAATAAAAAAAAATAAATAAATAAATAAATAAATAAAATAAAATAAAAATAAATATTTTTCTAATATTTAATAATAAAAATAAAAAAAAAATAAATAAATAAAAAAAAATAAAAAATAAAATAAAATAAAAAAATAAATACTTTTATTTTTTATAATATTTATTAATAAAAAAAAAAAAATAAAATAAAATAAAAAAAAATAAATATTTTGTATTTATTTGATTTATTTTTTTTATTGGATTAAATTTTTTTAATTTAATTATTCATCCACCAAAATGAATTAAAATTATTTAAAGAGTTTTTAGAGATTTTCTATTTTTTTTTTTTTTTCTTTTTTATTCTTAATAAACAAAATATTTATTTTTTTATATATATATAAATCTATTAAATAAAAATCAATTAAAAAATAAATAAAATAAAATAAAAAAAATAAAAGGTAAAAATAATTATATCTATCTTTCAATAAACCTATTCATATTTGTTATATACTATGCTTTTTATCAATGCTATTTTTAAATGTCTTTTATTTTAAAAAAAAAAAAAAAAATACACGACATTTTATTATTGAGTAGTAAAATTAGATGGCATCAATAAACAATGTAGTTAAAGTAAAGTAAAAAAAAATAAAAGAAAACTTTTACGAAAATAATAAATAATAGTATTTTAAGCAAATAACTTGAAGGAAAATAAAAAAAAGTATCAAAACTTTTTATTTATTTTTGTAAAGTATTTATTTGGCACACAGGAATTAAAGTAACGAAAAAAATACACGTATACAAAGAGTTAATAAAAATTAAATAATAATAATAATAATAATATTTGATATATTAACATATGGGACATTATGGTTAAATTATGAATTATTATAATTGCAATATTATTTTTCTGAAAATTATTTTATTGCATTTTTTTTAAAAAAAAAAAAAAGAAATTAATAAATACAATGTTTTATTAATTAATAAAATGTTATTTTTATATTATTATGATAATAGAATAAATAAAATAAATTTACTATAAAATGAAGCAAAGAGTTTTTACAAAGGTTTTCTGTATTCTTGCATCTTTACTTGTTCCAGCTCTTGCTGAAGAAGATGCTTCCAAGAATGTTGTAACTTTTAAGGTAAAAATAAAAAAAAATGTTTCATTTATTATAATAATAAAAATATGTTCTATTATTTGTATAATAGAAACATTAAAATTAAAATTAAAATTAAATAATTTATACTAAAGATAAAAAAAATATGTGCTATATTATTTTTATTTATATTTTTATTGTAAAATATGAAAATAATAATATGATCTTCTACAGCCAACTGAAATTAAGGCTCCATTCATTGAACAATTCACTTCTTCCTGGGATTCACGCTGGGAAGTATCTCACTCAAAGAAGATTTCTGAAAGCGAAAATGATGAAAATCTTTTACAATATAACGGTAAATGGGCTGTTGAAGAACCATCTGTTTACAAGAACATTATTGGTGACAAGGGTCTTGTTGTTAAATCTGCCGCTGCTCACCATGTAAATATTTATATTTATTTATATGAAAAACTTTTTACCACTTTTATTAATTTATAATTTGTTATTAATTAAAGGCTATTTCTGCCAAATTCCCAGAAGTTATTGACAATGAAGGAAAAACTCTTGTTGTTCAGTATGTATAAAATAAAATAGTAATAATTATGTAATGATTATTGTTTTATAATTAATTACTAATAATTTATAATAATATATTTTTTTCATTAAAGATATGAAGTTAAATTACAAAACAACTTAGAATGCGGTGGTGCTTACTTAAAATTAATTAAGAAGCAAGATGAAGAATACGATCCAAAGAACTACAATGATAAGACTCCATACGTTATTAGTAACTATTCAATATAATTTCATCTTTTATCTTTTGTAAAAAAAAAAAAAAAAAAAAAAAAAAAAAAAAAAAGAAAATGTATAACAAATATTAATTATATAATCATTTAAAAATTTGAAATTTTATAAAAAAAAAAAAGTGTTCGGTCCAGATAGATGTGGTAGTACTAACAGAGTTCACTTCATTTTCCGCCACAAGAACCCAATTACTGGTGAATATGAAGAAAAACACTTAGAAACCCCACCACAAGCTAAGATTGAAAAGACTACTGTCTTATACACTTTAATTGTTCGTCCAGATAATACCTTTGAAATTAAAATCAACAACAAGACTGCTACTACTGGTAACCTTCTTGAAAGCTTCAAGCCATCTGTTAATCCACCAAAGGAAATTGATGATCCAGAAGACAAGAAACCAGAAGATTGGGTTGATATTGCCAAGTAAGTTTTAATTTCTTGATAAATAAAAAAAGCATTCAGAAAAAAAAATAAATTTTTTTTAAATCAATAATGCTTATTTATTGATTTATTTATTATTATTATTATTTAAATCTTTGAAAAATAGGATTCCAGACCCAGAAGCTACTAAGCCAGAAGATTGGGATGAAGATGCCCCAGAAATGATTCCAGATGAAGATGCTGTTAAGCCAGATGATTGGTTAGATGACGAACCAGAAATGATTAACGATCCAGATGCTGTTAAGCCAGAAGATTGGTAAATATAAAAAAAAATGGGATTATATTTATAAATTTTGATATAGGAAAACAAAATATTAATATATTTTCAAAATATATATATATATATAGGGATGATGAAGAAGATGGTGAATGGGTTCCAGTTCAAATTCGTAAGTATTTTACTTGTATTCATAATTTATAAAAAGGAAAATGAATAATAAATAGTTTTAGTATAGGATTATTGAACGCAATTTTTTTTTTTTTTTTTTTTTTTTTTTTTGAAATTTGATTATATTAATTGTATATATGTTAATTTACAATAATAAATAAATAAATAAATAAAAAATAGCAAATCCAAAATGTGAAAACAACAACTGTGGTGAATGGACTCGTCCAATGAAGAAGAACCCAGAATTCAAGGGTAAATGGAAGGCTCCATACATTGACAATCCAGATTACAAGGGTCCATGGGCTCCAAGAAAGATTCGTATGTATTATAACCATTCTATCTAAAAATTAAAAATTGTATATATATAATTGTTTTTTTTTTTTTTTAAAGTAAATATATTAATAATCAATACCTATATATGTAAAAAAAAAAAAAAAAAAAAAAAAAACAGCAAATCCAAACTATTACGAAGACAACGAACCACACAACTTTGAACCAATGACTGCTATTGGTTTTGAACTCTGGACTATGCAAAACCAAATTATGTTTGATAACATTTACGTTGGTCACAGTGAAGCTGATGCTGAAGAATTTGCCAAACAAACTTGGGTTGTTAAGAACAAGATTGAAATGATTGAATTTGAAAAGGAAGCCGCCAAGGAAAAGGAAGAAATGTTAAAGAATAACGGTGAACCAGGATTAAAGGAAAAGATCGCTGTCTTTGCTGAAGAATTCAAGAAGGATCCAATTACTGCTTTTAAGAAGAACCCAATCTTTGGTACTCTTGGTTTTATTCTTTGTGCCTTCCCATTCGCTAGTTTACTTTTAGTTAACCGTCCAAAGAGAAAGGGTTTACAACAAACCATTGATGAACTTAGAGAAAAGAAGCAAGAAGGAGAAGAAGAAGAAAAAGAAACTGAAGCTCTTGAAACTGAAAATGTTGAAGAAAATGTAACTTCTGAAAACCTTAAGCAACGTACTAAGGCTGAAGGTGAAGAAGAAAAAGAAGAAGAAAAGAAAGATGAAGAATAAATAAAAATTGAACAAAAAAAAAAAATTAAAAAATTTTCAAACTAATCAAAAACATTAATTTACTACACACACTCACCTCTATTATAATAACTAAAACAATAATTTAATCCTATAATATAATTTATGTATTATAATATAGAAATAGAAATGATAGAAATTTAAAAATTAAAAAAAAAAAAAATTGCAAATATATATATAATAAAACAATAAATAAATAAAATAAAATAAAAAATAAATAAAAATAAATAAAATTAAAAATCAAAAAAAAAAAGAATATTTTTTTAAAAATTGACAGATAGATTTATTTTTAAAAAATAGACGAGATAGTAGTATTTATATATATATATATATATAGATATATATATAGATATAGATAGATAGATATATAGATAGATATTATATATAGTAGTGTTGATAAATGATTTATTATTTATGATAGTCAAGGTATTAAAGCGTTTAAAAAAGAAGTAAAAAAAAAAATCTATCCACCGATAGTTTTTTTTTTATATATTGAATTCATTTCAATATATAAAAAAAAAAAAAAATACATATAATATATCTATCTTAAAAATATCTTTTATATATTCTTTTTATTATTGAATAATGATAATAGAAAAAGAAAGATTTTTAATTTCTTTTTTTTTTTTTTTTTTTTTTTTTTATTTATTAATAATATTATTTCATTTATTCCTTTTATATATATATATTATATATGTATATTAGAAGAAAGTCTGGTAGTGATAGTAATAGTAATGATACTTGTAGGAGGGTTTTTTTTTTTTTTTAATTTAATTATTGATTTTCATCGGTAACATGAACAAAGATTTCATATTCCATATAAGTAATTTCCTTTTTAATAGCATTGTAAAGATGTTCTTCATAATCCGAAATGGAAATACTATCTTCTAATTCCTTATAAATTCTCACCCATATTTCGTCAAATAAACTTTCATCGAACGGTTGATGAATTAATAAATAAAGGTGTCGTAGAATTTCGTATACTTCATTTTTTTCTAAATGATGTAAACCATCCTGATCACATTCAATAAACGCAATATCTAATAAATCTCGAAAAACTCTATAATTATTTGCTAAAAAAAAAAAATTAGTAAAATAAAATAAAATTTTATATACTATATATATATATTTAACACCACCCTAACTATCTATTTATATATTTGTTAATTATAATAATGTAAAAAAAAAAAAAAAAATACTTACTGATATAATTCATAATATTTAATTGTTCCGCTACTATTCTTCTGCGTTTATTATTAATTTTGGGGGTAGTCTTTTTTTTTTTTTTTTTTTGTAATAATAATTTATTATTATTAAAATTTAAATTTTATATTTATATATATACATAAATATATAGATTTTTTTTTTATATTTTTACAATACTATATTTACCTTGTATTTATCATATACTTGTAATCCCGGCCAGCATTGAACCATTTGTTTTTCAAAAAATGAATCTTGAGATATTTCCGATGAAATCACTAAAATATTTATTTAATCATAAAAAATTATAAGCGAAAAAAATTATATTATTATCTTTTTTTTTTAAAAAAAAAAAAAATAAAAAAACTTTTCATTACTTACTTGCATAATAATATTCCCATTCAATTAATTCAATCACCCCATCTGGTCGATCGGCTTCAAAAAATAATAAAAATGGATATAAAACTTGTTCTGGGGTTAGTTCACCAGATTTAACTCTTGGATGTTCATTTGGTGAAAATTTAGCTTTAGCATCTTTTTTTTTTATTATTATTATTAAAAATAAGATATTATATTAGTTTTTTTTTTTTTTTTATTTATTTTGTTTAAGTAAAAAATTATTTCCATATATATATTATAAAAAGTACCTTTTAATAAAATATAAGCATTATTTGGTGTTGTTATTTCATTATTAATCAACATTTTAAATGTATTTTGTACTAATTCTAAACGTTTAATTGATAAACCACCCTTTATATATTTATAAATATATATATATATTAGTTAAAAATTGTATATCATTATGATGAATTATATTTAAAGGTAAAAATTTTTCCTTAAATTATTTATTTTTTTTTATGAATGATTTAGGAAATAATTTTAAAAAAAATATAGCCTACTCCAATTCTAAGAACAAATCGATGAATTCCAACCGTAGCTTAATTTTTTTATATTAAATATATATATATATAAATATGTAAATATTAATTATAAAAATTAATGAAAATAGTATTTTTTTAAAAAAAAAAATCAACTATTATTTACAATTTTTAGATTTGCAATTCTTGAATAATGTTTCGTATTCCTAGATTCATGATAGATATAAAAGAATTTTATAAATAAATCATTAAAAAAATAAAATTGAGATGTTAAAGAAATATAATATATTATAAAAAAATAAAATTTAATCATTTAACATTTTCTTTTTCTTTTTTTTTTTTTTTGCTTACTTGAGTTGTTAAAACAAGGCCAACTCTAACACATCCATCCACAAGTTCATCATAAGTGACATATATATTATCATTGTATAAATCATTTTTGGGAGGAGCAGGAGTGATTGAAGATGCAGTATTAACAGTTGAATTTTCATCAATCATTCTACTACTTCGAACATCTTTATCGTTCATTGGACAAACTTCAATAGATTTGGTATGTTCTAATTGATTATTAGTGGAAGAAAAAACAATTTTATTGTTTTTATACATACTTGGATCTACACATAAACTATTTGTTCTTGGACGAGAATGACTATATCTTCTTTCTTTAATATATAATAATTATAGTTTTTTTTTTTTAGTGTGTCAGTAGGTAGGTAGGTAGGGGTATATGTAGGTGTGTGTGTGTGTGTGTGTGTGTGTAGTTGTGTGTGAATTCAAAATTTTTTATAAAGTATATTCATTTATTTTTCATAATTTTATTTCATTGAATTTAATCGTTATATAAATACGATATAATTTTGAAATGGAATATATATATGATGTATGTATATTATGTATATATTTAATATATGATTTTATATGATTTTTTTTTAAAAAAAAAAAAAAAAAAAAGGTATTATTATAAATAGAAATGTATATATTAATAATATTATTATGTATATTAATAAATAATGTATGTAAAAAAAAAAAGTTTTTTTTTTTTTTTTTTTTTTTTAATAACATTAATATTATTATCTTTTCTATATATTTTCATTTTTTTTTTTTAGTTTTTGCTTCCTCTTACCATTTATTTTATAATAGGAATTATAATCATTATTATTAACCTTTGGAGTTACCATACTTCCTCTTCTTACAGGTTGTGTTGGTGGTTGATCTAAAAAGAGGTCATTAGTAAATATTTTTGATGTACCTGAGGAAGTTTTTCCAGGGGTGATAGAGGATATACCTAAACTACTAGCACAGGAACTAACCACACCTACAAATGAACTATTTGCAGTTCTACTGGCTTCCAGAGTTAACACCTTATTATTATTATTATTACTTCCCGAATTATTATTATTGATCATATTATAAGAACTAGTATTACCACCATCTCCACCGCCACCTATGGTTGTATCATTTGTATCATTGACGTTATTTCGACTGGAAGATTCGGTATTATTTGTTTCACGAAGCAATCTTTCAAGATTTAACATGGTATAAAGTTTTAAAACTGAACGACCACCCAAATTTTGAAGTTGTTCTCTTACCTTTTGAAAAATAATGTCAATATTTTTTTCAGGGTTTTGTTGGTATACTCCATTTTCATTAATAATATTGGTATTTAAAGTGACATCAAAACTACTACAGGGACTAATAGTTAAAATATTCTCGGCTAAACTTCCTCTTCTTGTTGATGTAACATTTGGATTACTAGTTTGTAAAAGTTCATTACTCATTTTTTTTTTCAAAAAAAAAAAAAAGTATGATAATGATTATATATATATGATAGTTTTTTTTTTATTATTATTATTCTTTTTAAGTTTATAATAATAGATTCTTTTTTTCCTTGCTAAAAAAAAATAATAGCTTTATATTTGAGAATAGTATAGTTTTTTTTTTTATATTTAAAAAAAAAAAAAAGAAATATAGGTGTGTATAAGTAAAGTATTAGATAAGTGTAAAATCAATAAGATGTTTTAAAATTCTTTTTATTATTATTTCCAAGTGTATTCAAAAATTATAAAATTGTAAATATTGTCTGTCTATAATATAAATTGATAATGGTCTTTTTTTTAATTTTATATTTTATTTTATATTATCTATTTTTCTCCAAGAGTAACAAAAAAAAAAATCAAAATTTATATATCATGGTTTCGTATATTGAAAAAAGAAAAAATAGTGTGTGTTGATGACTATGAATATTTTATTTTTGAAAAAAAAAAAAAAAATATTATTAATATTAATCGTTGTATAGATTTTATTAAAACTAATGTTTTTTTAAAGAATTTTTTTTTTCTTATTATTTTCAGAAAAAGATTTTTAAAAAAAAAAGTTTTCCAAAAGAATAAAATAAAATAAAAAATTCAATATATCATTAAATAATTAAATATAAAAGTAGTCTATTTATTTAAATAAAGATGAATAATAATAATAATAATAAAAAAAAAAAAAAGGATAATGATTTGACAAAATTAAAATAATTAAAATAAAATATAAAAATATAAATGAAAATGAAAATGGAAAAGGTTATAATAATAATAATAATAATAATAATAATAATAATAATAATAATAATAATAATAATAATAATAATAATAATAATAAATTATAGAATTTTAAGTTTCTATTATTATATATTATTAAATTTCAATCAGTAAAAAAAAAGTATTTAAAACTTTTTAATTTCATTTATTTTAGTACATTTATCTATTTAGTCTATTTCTTATTCATTAATTTAGTATATTATATTTTTTTTAAAAAAAAAAAAAAAAGTTCAATTAAATGGTTACATTTAATTTATATAATTAAAAAAAAGTTTTGAGTTTAATGAATAAAAGATAATATATACCAAAAAAAAAAAAAAAGAAAAAAACCATCCCTATCCTCCATTCATTTATCCAGAAAAAATAAAGTTTTTTAGTAAGAATAAAAAAAAAAAAGTTAAGAATTAAACTTTTATAAATTAAGATGATTAACAAAATCTTAATCCATAAGAAAAAAAAAAAAAAAAAAAGAAAAGAAAGCGGGTGAAATTTCTAAATAGGATACAAAATTAAAATTAAAATCAATTTCACCTATCCATAGGCACACACACTTTTTTTTTTTTTAATACAATTTTGAATTTATACGTCAATTATACTTTTTTATCTTAAATTAAGACGATTTATAAAGTTTATTTTTTTTTTTTTTTTTTTTGTAATTATTAAAAATGATTAAATATAATTTAATCCTTAATGTTTCTTTTAATTGTTTTTTTATTTTTGATCCTATTTTTTAAAACATACCTTTTTGATTATTTATAATTTTTTTTTTGTTTATTTATTTATGATTATGAACCTTTATTAATATAGGTTGTCATGATTTATCATTATTATTTATGATAATTATCATGATAATGATGATGATGATAATGATTTATAAGATTGATTCAAAAAAAATTATAAATACACACATACTTTTTTTTTTTATTTATTACTAAAAAAAAAAAAAAAAAATCAAACAAACAATTATGATGATGATATACTTTTTAGATATTTATTATGAGAATTGTTTTATTTTATTATCCTACAGAGGTTGCTAACGACTAATTCATCACACTTTATACTATGAAAATGAATAATTCAAAATAATAATAATAATAATAATAATAATAAAACTAAATATTATATATTGTATATTGTATATATATCTATAAATATATATATAAATATAAAAAAAAAAAGGATTTTAGGTTTTATTGCATTGATATTATATTAAATAATACTAATAATGAAAAAAAAAATAAAATAAAATAAAAAGTATTTTATAAAAATGTATTATTATTATTAAACTATTAATATATATTAATATATTTGGTATTGGTTTATAAAACTTTTTTTTTCTTCTCCTCTAACTATCATCTATCAAAAATCATATAATATTCTTATTCTATTCTATATATTTAAAATTTTATATTTCATTATTATTTATTTGTATGGCAGAATGTAGTAAGGAGGGGAAAAAAATGAATGGTATGATAAAAAAAAAAAAAAAAAAGATATTTAGATTCTCCAATTTTTCTTTTTTTTTTTTTTTTTTTGTTATTCTATCAAGTAAATGATGTATGAATAGCTGTATTTTTTTTTATGCCTTTCTCTCTGCCTTAAACACTAAATAAATTTAATGATTAAAAAAAAAAAAAAAGACAGTTAAAGAAGGGTAAGTTTTCTATCATCCTTCTTTTTCATGATGAGTTTAATATAAGTTCCCAAAATAAAACTACTTAAATTAAAGAATGGAACCCAACAATGACGAGGTAAAAATGTTCTTGCGAAATATTGGGAAGAAAATGGTACATAAATCAAAGAAAGTTTTAATATATGAGTGAAATGTTGGGTAAAACATTTTTTGATTTCTGATGGTGTCTTTTTGTTTGAAAAGGCAAGACATAATATATTTACTTTATAAAAAATAGAGTTAGTCTTATTTTTTTCTTTTCAATAATTTATATCATTAATTATACATTAATTATACAATAATGTATAAATTTATCAAATAATTTATAAAATATCTAAATATCTATTTATTGTATATTGCATATATTATATTGTAGATATTGTAAATAGAATCAAAAAAAATAGGATAATTACCTGATATTTGAATTGGGGATACAACACAAGTAACAAATAAAAATCTCAATATTGGGCTATATTTTTTTTCTCCACATGAAAATAATTTAGACGCAATTACTCTTAATAAATGATTTATTGGACATTGAATAAAAAGTTCTAAAAAATTTTAATAATATGAATAGAATAATAAAAATAAAAATAATAATAATAATAAAAATAATAATAAAAAGATAATTAATATTTGTTTGTTTGTTTTAATTTAGAAATATACCAATAAAATATAAATGTATTTTCTCATTTTAAAGTAAAAAAAAAAAAGACTTACGATAAACACCAACTCTTCTCATATATTCACCACATTCTTTAATTTCAGCGCGTGTCAGGGTATCTTTTTTAATTCTTGATAATATATCAGTCTTTTTATTTTCTGATTTTTCACGAATTTTTTCATCAAGGATTGACATACTATTTACGGCGATGGTGTCCATCTCATCATTATTATCATCGATATCGAAATAACAGCCTTGTACGCTATTTAAACCAGTACAATATTTAAATATTAAAGATTTATTTTTGTAGTATTCTTCGGTTTTCAGATTATACATGGCTTCATTATAAATTCTATTAAACTCTTCCCATCTTTCTTTTTCATCCAGCGATTCTACCGGTTTAGGTTGTTTTTGTTTTTTAAAATGAAGGCCTTTCACTATATTAAGCATATGGAATAAATTTTTCACAAGGATAAATACACTAGCTTTATCCTTATTTTTTGATGATGATGATGGTGATGATGGTGGTGATGGGTGTGGTTCATTATTGATGATGGAATCATGATCCATATTTAGGGATGGCGTTGATGCTTCCTTTGTCCTATTTTCTGGCATAGTGGTAGTAGTAAAAGTGGAAAATAAACTAGTGTCTATATTTTTATCCATTGAGGACTTTTCTGAAAAAGATTCAGGAACGTCTTCCTGGAGATGATATTTAAGACGGGATCCATGGATTGATTTATTTTTTATAAATGATTTATTTATTCTAGAAGTATAGTGTAAACTTGATTTTCCTTTAGCGCATTCAAGACTTGAAGAAGAAAAGGAACGACTTAATCTATTTTTTTTTAAATCATGGATAGGATTATCATTTTTAATGATCGTTCTTATCCTACTATTCTCTTTTTTAACTCCGTCTTCCTCTCCATCGAATGTATTTTCTTTGTTGTTGTTGCCGCTATCATTATTATTATAAATTCTACTATAACTAAAACTACTACTACGTTTTTTAAGGGTTGTTGTTGATGACGATGATGATGCCTCTAACTTTTTATTAAGTTTAATAGGTACACCTTTACAACAATAAAAATTGGTATTATTGGTGTAAGATTTTGAATTATTATCCACACTAATATTTGAATGGTTTGCTAATTGATAAGCTATTCCTTCTTGTATCACAGATATTAAAGTTATTAATAAGGTTTCACTTATACTTTTATTGGCATTGAAGAATTTTCTTACAGTAGATGTAGAAGAATCTGTTAAAAGGGATAAAGTATTTAAATAATTTGGAAAAGGTAAAGGATTATTATATTGTGAAATATTTTCAGTATATGGTATTTTTGGCATTTTTTTCTTTTGTTGTTGTTGTTATTCTAATATATTTTATATTGTAATTTTATAGGGTGGACGTTTTTCTCTATTTTATTTTAATTGTTTTTTTTTTTCTTAGCTTAATTTTAAAGATTCTATAGGTATTTTATTTTTTGACTTTTTTTTTTTTTTTCTTTCTTCTATTTTATATATTCTTTTAAAAAAAATTATTTTTCTAATACAAATTCCTATACTAAATATAATAAATCGATAAATAAATTATATCCATAGATATCCATAGGTTATAATAATTGATTGCAATAATAATAATTGGTTATAATAACATATTATTAGGTTATATCAACATAGGTTTTTATCAATTGGTTATAATAATAAATTTATATCAATATAGGTTATAGGAAAAAAAATAAAATGGTTAGTAAAATTATAAAATGTTAAAAACATTTTATATTTGAAAAAAAAAAAAACTTTAATTTATTAAAATTTTATAATTTTTTATTATATATATTTGTAATAGGTAATAGTTCTATATTCCAATGTCAAAACTTTTCTTATTATTATTATTTTAAATCTTTTTTTTGGGGGGGGGGGTTGGGTATACTATTTAATAAAGAATCCGGGAATTTTTTTAAAGTCAATTCTTTTTTAACTTTTAATCTTATCTATTCACTTTTTTAATAAAAATAGTTTACTATTTTTTTTAGCTCATATTCCCTTTATAATTAATTTTAATTTCGTAAACTTTTTATCATTCTTTTTTTTATTATTATTATTATTATTATTTATATACTAAAATATATATCCATTTATATATTCATTTATATGTATGTAAAGGCATATCTATTATCAATAGTTTCATTAGTATCTATTAACATCTAGTAGTAACTATGTATTAGCATTTATCTGTTAGCATCTATTAGTATATATACCTTTATTAAAAAATAATAGATTAAAATTCAAACAAAATTCTTTGTTGATTTGGAAAAAAAAAAAAAGTTGATTTTTTTTATTTCTAATAATACTGAATATTTAATTCAATTCCTCTTTTTTTCTTTTTTAATTTCTAAATAGTTTTCTTTCTTTCTTTCTTTATACTTTTCTTTTTTGCTTTTCATTAATACTTTAATATCTTTCTTCCTTTCTTTTTGATGATGATCCTTTTTCTCAAATCGACCTTTTCCTCTTTTTTTTTTTTTTTTTTTCGTATCAACGTGGTCTTTTCATAAATTTTTTTTGTTTTTTTTTACTTTATAATTTCTAATATATTGTTAATATATTTATGTGTATATTAAATTATATTGTTTAATATAATTTTATATATTGCTTTTCTGTTAATTTTTCCTTTAAAAATTTTTTTTAAAATGTAAAAAATTCAAAATGGAAAGTTGGCCAATAAAATTTTTATAAACTTTTTTTAATTTAATTGATAAAAGATTTTTTTTTTGAAAAATGTGATTTTTGAAAAAAAATAAATATTAAATGAATGAATAAATAATAATTAAATAAATTATTAAGAAATATTTAAATGAATAAATAAATAATAATTAAATAAATCATTAAAATAATATTTTTTTAATTTTAAAAGTTTTAAAAATGCTTTTTTAAATGTTGCTTATCAAAAAATACTTTTAATAAAAAAATAAATATCTTAGATTATTAAATAATAATAATAATAATAATAATAATAAAAAGCTATTTAAATAAATATTTAAATATTTTTTAAATACAAATTTATAATAATATTTAAAAATGGAGTTTAAAATTTTTTTAATTAAATTGATATAATTAAAAAAAAAAAAAAGAAAGGATTTACACTCACCGTTTAAAGTAGAGTATTATTATCTATTGAAATGTTAGTGTTAAAAGATACTTTAAATGGAGGGGAAAAAGATTTAGATTCAATAATTGCATTAATAATAATAAATCAAAGGAAGAGTAAATACCTTTTTTTTTTACCATAAATAAACGCTTTGATCCTATCCCAGGTGGTAATCAAGATAAGTTAGACATATTGTATACATAATGTATACATTTCACATGATATAATAACTTTAAAGCCATATTTAATATAATGTGTCAACCTCATTGGTTTTGTTACGCCACATTACAATTAATTAAAATTTAATAAAATTACATTAAAGAATTTACTAAATTTAAAAATTAACTTGGTGTGTGATTTATTTTTACCTCATATGACAAAGTTTGAGACGATCTATATTGTATTAGGATGATTAAATAGAGGATGGCATTTGTTATTATTATTACTATTAAATAGAGTATAATGATAATTAAATAGAGTTATTAAATGTTTATTATTAATTGTTAAATATTTATTAATTGTTAAATATTTATTATTTATTAATTATTATTATTTATTAATTATTATTATTTATTAATTATTATTATTTATTAATTATTAACAATGCTATGAAATAATAATAATAATAATAATTTTATTTTAATTAATCTTAACCACTTTTTTTTTTATTATTACTCTATAGAATAAAACTCCTTTTTTTTATTTCATATAATAATAAAACTCTTTATATTCCATTTATTCAGATGATACTTTAAATGAAAAAAAAAAAAAAGTTTATTTGAAAAAAATATCATAAGAAAATTAATAAAGTCATTCATTCTTTATTAAAACTCAAAAAAAAATGTGACATCATGTCGATAAACTTTTTTTTAATTAAAATAAAAAAAACTTGTTGAATTCTTATTATAGGAATATTAAATGACATACTTTATACTTTATTTTTCATTATTAAAAAAGATATATTCTATTAAAGAAATAGAATATAGATTACTTTTTTTTTTTTTTTTAAAGAATAATTTATACTTTCTTTTCATGTAACAATTTTTTATTTATAGTAAAAAAAAAAAAAGGCAAAAAAAAATGAAACAAAGCATGACCTACATAATTATTTATTAATAATAAAAGGCATAATTAAATGAAATTACTATACTATACAATTGATAGATTTAAAAAAAAAAAAAAAGTCTTATGAATGAATGAATTGTATTAAAATTATATTAAAGGTTTAATAATTATTTTTTTTTTTTTTTTTATTTTATTTTATTTTATTAAATATATTTTAAATAGTAATTTTATGGAATAATAAAAAGTAAAGTTTCATATAAGAAATTAAATAATATTGTTTAAATATTTATTATTTTTTAATTTTTTCACAAAGAATAAAATGATAATTTTTAGATTTTTAGACTCTAATTTCCTATATATTTTATAAAATATGAACATTTAAATGTTATATTTTGAATGATATTTTTGTTTTTTTTTTTTTTTAGTTTTTTAATCTTTAAAGTTTTTTAGTTTTTTTCATAGGTTTAACCATTATTTACATTTAATTAAATGAAATTAATAATGACTTTTTATTGTTTTAATTTAATTTATAATAAAAAGGTTTTCCGAAAAAACCACATTCCAAATTTTATAATTTAATTTTTTATAAAAAAAAAAAAAAAAAAGAAATAAAACAAACTATTTAATTAAAATTTGGCATGTTATCCATCACTTGATAGAAAATTAAAATAATAAAGGAAATTATAAAAGATTACTTTTTCCTTTTTTTTTTTTTTTTTTGAAATAAAATATATTTATAATTTATATAAAATTTTATTATTTATCTATACTAAAAGAAAACTAAAATATATATTATAATTAAAAAAAAAAAAGTATCTATCAATTTATCTATAGGAAATAACATATTTATTGATTCTTAAAAAAGAAAATTTTATATCTTTAATCATTCTATAATTAAAGCCAAAAAAAAAAAAAAAGTTTTTTATAATAAAAATATAAAATAAAAGATTTATTAAAACCTACTTAAAAAATATATATACTATCGATAAACTCTCATAAAAAAAAAAAAGTCTACCTATAACTTATAATTAAGATAATAGTAAAATAGAATAAAAAGGGAAAAAATGTTAGCTTGGATTGGTTCTATTTTTAATAGAAGCAAATCTTCTACCACCGAATTAAATCAAAAACAAATTCAAAAGAATGATGAAGACTGGATGGTGGTAAATACAGATTTAAAATCTTTTTCGGAAACTGAACAAAATAAATTAAAATTAGGTCAGGTTAAAACTTCTTTATATACCGTTAATTCTCTTCCAGGAAAAAAGAATAAAACAGCAACTACTATGGCTGCTATTGGACTTGGTCAAAAGAATTCAGTTACCGATAATGATTTATCTCTTTTAAAGGATAAAATTGGAATGGCTGGTATTAATCTTACTGGTTTCACTAATATTCCATTAAATAATAAATTAAAAAGTACAACTACTAATGACCGTGTCGATAATATATTATTGATGATGAAGGATAAAGAACAAAAAATGAAAAAGGATAAAAAACTTACAAATAGAAATTCAAAAGCATAATATAAAGGAAAAAAAAAAAAAAAAAGAGAAAGAGAAAAAGGTGTTGTTGTTCCAAATTTAATTATTCTATGTATTACTAAAAAAAAAAACATTAAACACTATTTATCTATCCATATATTTTTATGATATATATTACTATTTTATATAAATGATTACATTATAAATCCAATGATTTATATACACATATATATAATTATATAATTATTTTTTATAAAATATTCATTATACTATTTGTAAAAAAAAAATGAAAAATATATAACTATAATAACTACATACTACATTATTATTATTATTTTAAATAACAAATTATTATCAATTCATCTCTTTTAATCTTGAAATACAAAAATAAATGTATTTCATTTTGTAAATAAAAAAATTATATATATCGAATAAAAATTTTAAAAAAATTATAAAAAAAAAATTTTTTTTTTTTTATTGAATGATGGCATTTATTTCATGGTTTATAGTTTCATATTAAAAAAAAAATTAAAGAATTTATAATTTTTGGTTATAATAGATGAAATAACCCTTAAATTTTTTCCGGTAATGGACCTCTTTTTTTTTAATTGATATTACATGTAAAGAGAGAGGATAATGATATACTCTTATAAATGCCCTTTTTTTTTACACTTTTTTTTTTTTTTGATGTCATTAAAAAAAAAAAAATCTTACTTTAATTAAAATGACTTGAATGCATTATACTCAATTTTTATTCATTTGAGTTTATTTAAACATTTTTTTTATTTATATTTTTAATTCTAATTTTTAAAATCAATGTTAAGAATATCTTGGTGTTCCATTTGATAAGAATTTATCCCTTTTATGCCCTTTTTTTTTTTTTTTACACTGTTAATTTTTATTTAAGAATATTTTAATTATTAAATAAAAATTCGACTGCTCGGAGGGCATTTCCTGTCACTGACGATAATTACATTTACGAAATTAAGGCTCTATCCATGATTGAATAAAAAAAATTTTCTTTTTATTTGTATTATATATGAAAATTAAAATAAAACATAAATTAATAAAATGAAAATTACAATAGTAAATAATAAATAAATAAGAGTAGGAGGTAGAATCTCTAACTCTTCCTATTCCTCGATGATAAATTTCTTGTGTGGATTAATATGATTATTCGGTTTCGGTATCAAAATTTCTTCTTTACCTTTCGACGGTCGATACTCACTAAAGGTAAGGAAAAGGTTGGTCTCTTACTTTATTCACACTACTACTTGTAAAAATTGATCATCGTATTAAAAATTATAAGTCATCATCGATAAAATATTAGAAAGGTATTTCAAAAGTCTCACAACAAATATTAATAAAATATTTTTCTTTTTTTTTAAAATGCAAAAAAAAAAAAAAAAGGTTAAAATACCAAAAAAGGTTAAAATACCAAATGAATAAAAATTAAAAATTTTACTTCTGTTATAAGTTTAGCCAGAGGTTGTTTTTTAGCTGGCAGAAATTTCTAGGATAAGTATTGGATCACCCTACATGTTTTTCCCTATTTGAAAAAGACCATTTTTTTTTTTTTTTTTTTTTTTTTTTATTTTAACGGCATCAAATATCTTAAACTTTATTATTAATTTAATTAAAATTATAATGCATGTAATATAAAAAATTAAAAATAAAAATAAAAATAAAAAAAAAATATGTTTAGATAAACACAAATGAATAAAAATTGGGTATAATGTATTCTAGTAATTTTAATTAAAGTAAGAAAGCCACTATTATACTAAAGTATAATAATTGTATTTGACTTCCAATGGGACACCGAGCCAAAGATCAAAATTTTGTCATGGAACAAAATTATGATCTTCATTGGTTGCGCTGGCCCTCCTGGCCTGTCTTACTGTTTCTTCAGCATTGACGCTCTTGGATGTTGCTTCAAACCTTTTGAACATTGACCATTGCTGGCCAATAGCAAAAGGCATGATTTTGGTTAGAAGTTCCGCGGTTACCGTCAAGAATGATGTTCCTTCATTAGTACCAGATTGAATCTGACACTTACAAAGTTCTTTCCATTCCCTTGAATTGTAATTGATATTGTTAAAACTTCATCCCCCAAGAAGGAATTTAAATATTTTACTGCACACACTAGAATAATCATACATATTAATATTCACCAGATTATTAGAACTATTACTATTATTAACTAAATTACTATCTAAATTAGAAATATTATCTTCACTATTGCTATCATTACTAATATTATTATTTCTATTACTACTATTGTTACTATTCCTATTGTTACTATTACTATTGTAATTATTATTACTACTATTGCTACTATTACTATTAATATTATTACTATCTCTACTGATATTAACATTTTCATTATTATTGATAGGACTGTTGGAATTACGTTGACTGAAAAAATTTAATAGCTGGACTATGGAATCATAATGTTTAATACGGATATCTCTAAATGTTGGACAATCTAATAACCAATGTTTAATACTTTGAACACCACACTTGCAACATGGACAGTAGTTAGGACAAACTGGATCAACAAATTTAGCAGCTTTGGCAACTCTAGCATCCAACTTGTATCCGCTTCTTGCTTTCAATAGCCAGTAGAAGCCATAGGCAAACTCTGGGTACTCATAACATAATTTAATAAAATCTTTAGTTTCACCAAATTTATTATCATCATAATATTGTGCTTTGATTGAATTCCCTTTGAGATCTTTCCAATAAAAGTTTTTAACTGCTTTAACATCTCCATGCTTCTCTAATTTTTTATCAAGTGACCTACTTGATTTGCACCACGTGTATTTTCTAAATTTAGGAATGTAATTGACAAGGTGTGAGATAATACAATTTGAGTTTTTCCATTTGTTAAAACATCTAACCTGAGCTAACACACATTTGGCTGACAATGGAGGAATGTTCAAATCTTTTGAGATAGAGTATAAAGATATAAATTTTTTTTTTTTTTTTTTTTTTTTTTTTTAACGGCATCAAATATTTTAAACTTTATTATTAATTTAATTAAAATTATAATACATGTAATAAAAAATTAAAAAATAAAAATAAAAATAAAAAAAATATGTTTAAATAAACACAAATGAATAAAAATTGGGTATAATGTATTCTAGTAATTTTAATTAAAGTAAGAAAGCCACTATCATACTAAAGTATAATAATTGTATTTGACTTCCAATGGGACACCGAGCCAAAGATCAAAATTTTGTCATGGAACAAAATTATGATCTCCATTGGTTGCGCTGGCCCTCCTGGCCTGTCTTACTGTTTCTTCAGCATTGACGCTCTTGGATGTTGCTTCAAACCTTTTGAACATTGACCATTGCTGGCCAATAGCAAAAGGCATGATTTTGGTTAGAAGTTCCGCGGTTACCGTCAAGAATGGTGTTCCTTCGTTAGTACCAGATTGAATCTGACACTTACAAAGTTCTTTCCATTCCCTTGAATTGTAATTGATATTGTTAAAACTTCTTCCCCCAAGAAGGAATTTAAATATTTTACTGCACACACTAGAATAATCATACACATTAATATTCACCGGATTATTAGAACTATTACTATCATTAACTAAATTACTATCTAAATTAGAATTATTATCTTCACTATTGCTATCATTATTAATATTATTATTTCTATTACTACTATTGTTATTATTACTATTTCTATTATTACTATTACTACTATTGTTATTATTACTATTGTTATTATTATTATTGTTACTATTACTATTACTGTTATTGCTATCTCTACTGACATTATCAATTTCATTATTATTGATAGGACTATTGGAATTACGTTGACTGAAAAAATTTAATAGCTGGACTATGGAATCATAATGTTTAATACGGATATCTCTAAATGTTGGACAATCTAATAACTAATGTTTAATACTTTGAACACCACACTTGCAACATGGACAGTAGTTAGGACAAACTGGATCAACAAATTTAGCAGCTTTGGCAACTCTAGCATCCAACTTATATCCGCTTCTTGCTTTCAATAGCCAGTAGAAGCCATAGGCAAACTCTGGGTACTCATAACATAATTTAATAAAATCTTTAGTTTCAATAAACTTATTATCATCATAATATTGCGCTTTGATTGAATTCCCTTTGAGATCTTTCCAATAAAAGTTTTTAACTGCTTTAACATCTCCATGCTTCTCTAATTTTTTATCAAGTGACCTACTTGATTTGCACCACGTGTATTTTCTAAATTTAGGAATGTAATTGACAAGGTGTGAGATAATACAATTTGAGTTTTTCCATTTGTTAAAACATCTAACCTGAGCTAACACACATTTGGCTGACAATGGAGGAATGTTCAAATCTTTTGAGATAGAGTATAAAGATATAAACGATACAGCTTTATGAACTCCGGCAACCCATCGTATTTTGAAAAAGATCATTCTCTTTTATAATATTGTTTTTAAAAAAAAAAAAAGTTTCCTTGGAACGAACATATTACCGTTTAGCAATCTTTTAAATCACTTTTTACATCTAATGGCATCACTATCATTGCCTGTAATTTTTTTTTTTGATACACACGAAACACTCACTTTTAAAATAATAAACATACTTTTTATTATTTAATATTTTTTTTTATTTATTTATAATATTTATTTGTTATCTTTTTGAAATCACTTTTTTTTTCAAAAATTCTATAATTTTATATTTCTATTTTTTGTTTTTAGTTTTTTTTTTTTTTTTTAGTTTAGTTTGTTTTTTTATTTTATATATTTTATATATTTTTATGTTTATAATTTACATATTAAATATTATTAATGTAGGAAAAATGAAAATAGTTATTATTCTATAGAATAGAAATAAAAAAAAATATTATTTTTCATTTCAAAGGTTGTTTTTTTTTTTTTAAAAAAAAATTCAAAACTATTTCATTTTTAACTTAATAATAAATAATATTAATATATTAATAATAATAAGTTTATATTTTTAGTTATTGTTGTTTCTTTTTTTTTATATATAAATATTTTAATTTTATAGGATATATATATAGGAATAATAGTTATATAATATTTATAATTATTATTTTTTTTTTAATAAATAATGGAATAATGTATAATAGGAATAAATTAAATAATTTAGATGCAACCGTAGAATGGAACCCAATCCATTTGTAAATTACCCTTTAAACTATTACCGATAATAATACCTTGAATATTACCATTGGTACCTTCAATATCGGCAGTTGGAGCTAAAAGAGAACCTTGAATTCTAAAGTTTTGAATATTAACCTTGGAAGCATTTGGAGTGTTCCAAAGAATTTTAGTGGCATACTTGTTAAGATTGAAGATATCAAAGTTGGTAAAGTTAACAGTACTACCATTAATGTTGAAAACAATAGTAAAGTCACTAGCACCATTTTCATTAATCTTGAAGGTGTAAATGTTTTCTAAACTGTCAAGATTAACAATACAAGTCTTTTCACCCTTGACTAAATCAACAGTAACAGTACCCCATTGAACAGTCTTCTTACACTTGGCAGTAGTGCTACCTAATTTCTTGGAAAGGTTAATAAGCTTTTGTCTTTCAGAATCGAAATCAATAACACTCTTCTTTTCATTTGGACAGTTGTGGTTCTTAATACTTTCAGCAATGTATCCTGGCATGTTAGCACTGTTTAAGTAGGCAACACCACCATTGGAAATTTCACCACCATCTCTAAAGTTAAGAGTACCAGCAACAATAGCATATTTGAAGTCATCCTTAAGTGGAGATTCATTACATTTGTAGTTGGATTGACGACTGTGGTTGACTGGATCAAATGCGAAAGCATTGTTTTGGTATCCACCGCTAATGTTAATAGTACCCTTAGCAGCTAATCTACCTTGAACATCAGAGCTGTATCCAGTGAAATCACCAAAGAAGAAAGCATTGAACTTGGAAACAATACCGAAAGCTTCAGTGGAACAACCAGTTGGTTGTGGAGCCTTTGTAGTAGTGGCTTTAGTGGTGGTAGTTGTGGTGGTAGTAGTAGTGGTAGTGGTGGTAGTGGTGGTAGTTGTGGTGGTAGTAGTAGTGGTAGTGGTGGTAGTGGTGGTAGTAGTGGTAGTAGTGGTTGGTTCTGGGGTCTTAGTAGTAGTGGTGGTAGCTGGAGCACATTCTGGTAAGTCCTTGTTTTCTGGTTTGTTGCAATCTGGAGCACATTCTGGTAAGTCCTTGTTTTCTGGTTTGCTGCAATCTGGAGCACATTCTGGTAAGTCCTTGTTTTCTGGTTTGCTGCAATCTGGAGCACATTCTGGTAAGTCCTTGTTTTCTGGCTTACTGCAATCTGGAGCACATTCTGGTAAGTCCTTGTTTTCTGGTTTGTTGCAGTCTGGAGCACATTCTGGTAAGTCCTTGTTTTCTGGCTTACTGCAATCTGGAGCACATTCTGGTAAGTCCTTGTTTTCTGGTTTGTTGCAGTCTGGAGCACATTCTGGTAAGTCCTTGTTTTCTGGCTTACTGCAATCTGGAGCACATTCTGGTAAGTCCTTGTTTTCTGGTTTGTTGCAGTCTGGAGCACATTCTGGTAAGTCCTTGTTTTCTGGTTTGCTGCAATCTGGAGCACATTCTGGTAAGTCCTTGTTTTCTGGTTTGCTGCAATCTGGTTCATCATCATTGTTATCATCTTCATCATTGTTATCATCTTCAATAACATCAGTGTTTTGATCATCTTCGTCGTTATGATCATCATTGTTGTCACCATCATCTTCAATAATTTCAGATTCTTCTTCAGTTGGAGCTTCAGTGACAGTAACAGTGACTACAATAGTGGTTTCAACTTCAACTTCACTTTCAGAATCACTTTCAGAATCTTCTTTAACTTCTTCAACTTCTTCATTATCATCATCAACATTGATAGCATCATCAACATCAACATCTTCTTCATTTTCACTATCTAAATTAATGTCTTCATCGACAGCATTTTCAATGATTTGATTGATTTCTTCAATTTTATCATCATTTAAATCATCAACAACGACTTCATCGACTTCTTCTATAATTTTTTCGGCAAGATCTGGTGATGGAGTATGTTTAGCCTTATAGGCGGTTTTAGTAATGGTAACTATCTTTTCTTCATCACATAAACCATATTCAGATTGACATCCACTTCCACAATACATTTTAGATTTACCGCAGAAACCATACTTACTACAACATTCACCTTCATCACATTCACCAACATCCTTACCACATCTTTTTGCGGTGGCAAAAGTTAATATCAATAAAGTAATAAATAAATATAATGTTTTATTCATTTTTGTTTTTTTTTTAAAAAAAAATGAAAAAGGTTTTTTTTTAACTATATTACAAAATTATTTAATTTCAAAATTCAAAGTTGATAAACTATGAATTATTTATTTTTTTTTTATATTCTATTATTATTATAATAATAAAAAAAATAATTATTGATTTTTTTTTTACAATTTATTTTAATTATTTAAAATAAATTTTTATTATTTTTATTATTTTTATTATTTATATTTATTCTTTATTTACTCTTTTATATTGTTTTACTTTTTTTTTTTTTTTTAAAAGAAATTGAACTTGTTTTTATAGTAAAATGAACAATTAAAATTTTTTTACAGAAATGATAAATTCATTGAATAATTAATAATTTAAATAATAATTAAATACATAATATTAAATATTTATTCTAATTAATAAATATTAAATTAGAATTTAATATTATTATTATTAAATACTTTTTATTATTTATTTATTAAATTATTATTGGTAAACTTTATTTAATAATCTTTTTTCATCATCGAATATTAAATAAACAATCCTTTTTCATTTAATTAAAAGATCACCATGAATTAAATTGTAATATAAAAATTAAATAGAATAAATTATATTATAATATAATTTAATAAATGATTAAATTATACTTTTCTTAATATTATTGACCATTTTTATTTAAATTAAATTTTGTATTACATAAGATTTTTATTTTTCTTTTTTAATTTTCTATTTCATCAATATCATTAAATCGTTATTTAAATCAATGAAACATTTTTAGTAATGAATAATAATTAAAAAAAGAATATTTGTATATTTACATCCTTAATAATGACATTAATTATAATTTTAATTGTTATTGAATCTTAACTAGGAATTATGATGGTTAAAATTCAATTCATCCATAATTTAAAAAGTTAATTTTCTATTAAAGTGAAAGGATGTAAACCAAAAAATTTAAATTTCTTGCATTTTATTCGTGAATTTTCATCTTGTTCAATGTTAATTTATTATTAAATTTTGGTTAATTTAAAATTTAATAAATTTAATTAATTTTCTTAAAAAGGAATATTTTTTATATATTAAATAGAATATTAAAAAAAATAAACTAAATATAAATAATAATAAAATATAAATGATAATAAAAAATAAATATTTATACTAATAATAATTTATAATAATAATAATATTTAAAAAATGGTTATAATAATAAGATTTATAAAATATTAAAAGATGGTTATATAAACGTATAAACAAGTTATATAAATAATAATTATAAATAATTAATAATAGAATATTAAAATAATGTTGATAAAAGAGTTAAATAAATAATAAACCATTATATATATCAAATATAAATTAGAATAATAAAAAATATTAAAAAAAAAGAAATAATAAAAAAAAATGGAAATGAAAAAAGATATCTTTAATATGTATAATGATATGGACCTATGACTTTCTAATAACAAACAAGTTATAATGACTTGGGTTATAAAAGATATCTCGAATAAAATTGTTTTATAATTTAAGTGATAAATAATAATTAAAAAAACAATAGTTGGTTTAATTCATTGTAATGATTTGATAATTAAAAGACCTCTTCATTTATTTTTTTTATTATTATGAAAAATGAAAAAACAACCAAAAAAAAAATTTTTTCTTAAACAGAAATTTCCCTAGACTTTGAGCAATGGTTTTAGGTTCATCACGTTAAACCCACAAAGGACACAAAAATCACGTTGATAAAACTTTATTTATTATAAAAATGAATAAATTTTAATTTAAATATAGGTTGTTCCAAAATGAAATTAAAAATGATTTTTTAATTTATTTAGGTTAATTTAATTTATTTTATGGCACAAGCGAACCTTAATTTATATTCTTATTAATGGTAAAAAAAGTAGGTAAAAACAGTACAAGAATTAGAGAATATAAAATAGTAAAAAGATAAAGAATAGTATAAAAGTATTATTAAAAGAATAATTAGTAGAAGGAAAAGTTGATGTTAATTTTGAAAAAAATATTCAAACCAAATAAAAAAAATTGATAAATATAAAAACGCATTTCTATTACTCATTTTTTTTTAATATTGATGTTTATCATTAATTTAGAAAGTTAAAGGTAATACAAATATATAAATTACCAAAAAAAGTACAAAATAAGAATAAAAATGTTTTTTTTTTTTTTTTTGTATTTTTTTAATATAAATTGTAATACTGAAAATGGGCTACATTCAATACCAAAAAAAAAAAATTAAAGCTTTTTTTGTATTTAATTTTACACAAAAAAAAAAAAATTATTTAATTATATGCATATATATAATAATAAATATTTATATTTACATATATTTATAGATTTAAACAAAATAAAAATTCATCCTATTTCTATATATAATTATTACTATCATTATAGTTAATATAAAAAAAAACATCGATATTATTCATCAAAGGAATGAAATATTCAAAGTAATTTGTGATAACACAACAATAGAATTATCATTATGGTTTAATAGCATTACCTTTTTTTGATGATAATGAAGAGGATCAAAATCTTTTTTATTTAGCTTAGCACTAGCTTAGCACTAAAAATATTGGATTGTAATATAAAGAATTTTTTTTTGATAAAATCCTATACCTTTTTTTTTTTTTATCTTCTTTATATATAATAAATAGTTTATTTATAAATAAATGGATGAATGAATGAATAATTCTATTTTTTAAGATTTATAATCCTCTTTTTTTTTCTTTTCTTTTTAATATTAAATACTAATTTAAGTGTTTTTGACTATATTTTCCTTTTTAATTTATTACTTTGTTTTGTATTATTAAATACTAATATTAAATAGTATTATTAGTAGTATTAATAATATTAAATAAAAGTATTATTAATTATTAATAATTATTAAATATTAAATAGTAGTATTGAATAATATTAATCATTGATTTACCTTTTAAAAATACTTATTTTTTTTTAAAGATTAACCTGTTTCAATATGATCAAATATTAAAATTAATTTAAAAATTCTATCCTTTTTTCTAAAATAATAATAATATAATAAAAGAAAAAAAATATACTAAATATTAAAAGAAAACAAGTAACCAAGAAAAAAATATCTTTTTAATGACGGTAATAATCATTTTTAAAACCTCTGTTTATTTTTGTATACATATATGTAACTTATATTAAAAAATTAAAAATACATATGTATTTAAAATAAAAAAAAAAAGTTTTAAAATAAAAATTTAATTAAACATATATAAATTAACTCTTGTCAATTTAACTAATGCAAAGAAATATGAATTATAATCAGTGTAGTTGACTTTCAATGGTACTTAAACTCTACATTTATAATTAGCATTATTTATATTATTTATATTGGATTTACGGGTAAGTCTTACTTACTATTTCTTCAGTATTGACACCAGGAACTTGGAACAGTTTTTTTTTTTTTTTTAATTGTTACTCCTACGGAAATTATAATCATAATTATATCTTGTTGGCCAACAATAGTTAATGATTAAAAGATTTACAGTAACAGTCAAGAAGTTAATTTGGCACTTGCTTTTAACATAATCATCATTATTATTTCTAATGTTGTTATTATCATTGTTATTAGACAAGGAAGAGAATAACTTATTTTTTCAATTATTATTTATGTTACTATTATTACTTTCACTAATTTTATTGTGTTTTGGCCATTATTTTTTAAACTCATTGTTGTCATTGTCATTATTATTGACAGGATTTTTTAAATGGCTTTTATTAAGATAGTTGAAAATTTAGACTAGACAATTAAAATGTTTAATTTTTGAATATTAAGTAAACCATCGTTGAATAACTTTTTGATTCCTTTATAACATAGATAGTTATTCAAACAAACGGAATTAATTTAATCGCTTAACTAAATTTATCATTTAACATCTAACCTTTATCTTCTTCTTGCTTTCAATAGTCAGTAATGCAATAGCCATAGAAAAATTTCTGATATTTATACCATAGTTTTTTAAAAAGAAATTTAAGATTTTTTGATTTATAACAGTAAAATAATTTATAAAAAAAATACACACGCACACCCATGCTAATTATTATTTTTTTAATTCATAATAAAAAAAAATTATAATAAATTTCAAAAATTAATTTTTTAAAGAAGATATAAAAAAAATAAATATATAACTCTCAATCAATTCTTTAAACATCTTTTTTTTTTTTTAATATTTTTATATTTTATTTATTTATATTTATATTTATTTATTATTTATATACATATAAAAATAAAAAATATTATAAAATATTATTTCTATAAAATTTTAGTATATTTTATTTTCTAAATTAGATTATTTAGAAATAAAAATTTATTTTATTCTATAATGTTTTTTGTTCATTTGTTTAAATGTTAATTTCTATTGTTTATTCGTATTGCTTATTCTTATTGTTTATTCTTGTTCAACATTTTCAGTGAACCATTCAGCAAGGTATGTAAGTGAATCCTTTGGAATACGAGTAAGTTCCTTGTCATTGTAGAAGTCAATGTAGGTCATACCGAAACGAGTTTCGTAACCGTTTTCCCATTCAAAGTTATCAATTAAAGACCAGGCCATGTAACCACGGACATCAACACCATCTTCGACATAGGCAAGACGAAGGTTTTCAAGGTATTGCTTGTACCAGTCAATTCTGTAAGTATCGTGGAGAATGGTTCCTTCAATGTTGCTTTCATCTTCAATAATAGATTCATCGTAAGCATCAGCATATTCTTCCTTACCAATGGACTTGAAGTAGTCAATGGTAACTTGATCATTGGCACGACTAACCTTGTAGTTTGGTTGAGCACAACCGTTTTCGGTAATAATGATACCGTTCTTAAGAATGCTCTTGTAACGGTTGTATAACCAGTTAAGACCAACACGAATAGTTGGACCATACTTGGTGTTCCATGATGAACCGGCTTGTGAACCAAGAGTTGGTGGAATACAAACCCATCCTGGAGCACGGCCTCTACAGTTATCATCCCACATATCCTTCTTGGAGTTTTCGTAGCTGGCTTCTTCTTCAGTTGGTGGTTCAATGAGTTTACCATCTTCATCCTTGGCTTGTTCAGCCCAGTGAGCAGTGTAGGTGTTCCAACCTAAGAAGTCGGATGATGATCCCTTTAAGAGCTTCTTTTCTTCAGCTGTGAAGACTGGCATATCCTTACCCATTCTTTGCTTGACGGATTCTGGGTAGTCACCAGTCATTGGTGGATCAGAGTACCAACCAATACGGAATTCAGCGGCTAAGTTGGCGTACTTCTTGTTGTTTTCTAATTCTTCTGGTGTGGTGTTTTCATCTTCCCATGGAATTTGAGCTTCACCATCAACGGTAATACCAATAAGACCCTTTTGCTTCTTTTGGAACTTCTTACGGTAAACATTGACAGCCTTAGCGTGGGCAATAAGAATGTTGTGTGAACACCAGACTTCTTCTAATCTTTGTGGAGCACGGTCAGCTGGAAGAACTTCTGCTCCCTTGTAGTATTGAGATGGACCAATTTCGTAGGAACAACCTCCTTCTAAATCAAGTCCAGTAGTGTCGTTTTGGAGCTTACGTGGTGCTTCACCAGTACATCTGTATGGAGCTTTACCTGGTCCATTCTTGTAACCACCAACACAGTTAACCCATGGTTCGTTAATGGTGATCCATCCCTTAACACGGTCACCAAAACGTTCGAAACAGAATTCGGCGTATTTGGCGAAATCATCTTGTGAACGGTAATCTAACCAACCACCGTACTTTTCGTGAAGAGCATATGGAAGATCCCAGTGGTAAAGAGTAGCTAATGGAGTAATGTCGTTTTCAATAAGAGTATCGATCATCATATCGTAGTATTCGGCACCCTTTTCGTTAACATTCCATTTACCGTTAACCTTCTTAGCAACACCATCTGGGAAAAGACGAGACCATGAGATGGAGAAACGGTAGTGGTTAGCCTTCATGATTTTCATCATTTTAACATCTTCGTCGAACTTGTGGTATGAATCACAAGCAACATTACCATTAGTGGAATCTGGATTAGTTCTGTCACCAGATTCGACGTTCTTTGGGTAAAGATGGGTGAAGTAATCCCAAACGGATTCACCACGACCATCGGTATCCCAAGCACCTTCAACTTGGTAAGCAGCGGTAGCAGCACCCCACTTGAAACTAGCTGGGAGTTTACCCTTTGGAGCTTCAGCATCAGACTTTTCATCGGCGGAGTCAATGTCATCGGCAATTGGTTCATCAACATTAGCAGCTTCATCATCAGAAGCAATGTTACCATCGGCAGCTGGAGCGTTAACATCAGTGGTAACATCATCAGCTGGAGCCTTGACAATACATTTCTTAGCGGCAGTAACAGCTAATAAAGTAGTGAAAATAGTAAGAGACTTCATTTTTGTATATTTTATGTATTTTATTTTAAATGAATTATTTTATATATTATGTATTATATATTATTATATATTATTTATTATTTATTATTTAATATAATTTTAAATATCTTAAAATAAACTTAGATTAATATCTATTTTATTTTATTTATTATTTTATTTTATTTTTTTTTTTGATAATAATTTTATAATATTTCTATGAATGAATTATGAAATTCTATATAAAGAATATTATTTTATAAAATTATAATGAAGAAAAAAAATAAAAATAGGAAAAATGATGAATATTTATATGTATTTTTTTTGGTAATAATGTATAATACTAATGATTAATAGAATAATAGTATATGAATATACAATAGTATATACGTATATACAATATATAATAGTAAAAAAATATAATTATGATTTATTAATTATTTATTAAGAATTTATATTCTATTTATTATTTATTAACCCTTTTTTTTTATATTATTATTATTTAAATCTAACTATAATAAATAACAATATTTAATAGTTAATCATTATGGTTTTAATATTTTAAATGTGACATTAGCATATTAACCACCACCACCATCCTTTAAATTTTATTAAATATTTACAATGAAATAATATAAAATGAAAATTGAATCATTTTAATGGTCAACTCTGTTAAATATAAAATAAAATATAAAATAAAATAATTTGCTAAAAATAAATTAGTTTTAAACCTCTTTCAATATAAAAGTTCAACAAATTTTAATATTTTAAAATAAGGTATGATTTGTTAAAACATTATTCTATAATATTTTTTATACTTTATCTTTACTAGTATTATATATATATATATTTTTTATTTAATTCATTTAATCGTTAATTAAATAATAATTAAATAAAAGAAGGTAATTAAATCTTTTAATCCTTAACCTTGAAAAATTTAAAAAATATATTCAAATATTTAACTAAAAAGGAAATTAAATAAAAGAAATAATTGTAAAAAATAATATTTTTTGAAATTATTTAATGCGGTCATTAAAATATTTTTACCTCTTCTTAATAATTGCGGTATAATTGAAAAATAAAATACTTTTATATTTTTATTTTTTTATGATGTTCCTATATAAACTATTATTCTATAGTATTACTTAAATGAGTATTACATTTAATTATTAATTTTTTTTAATGCATAAAATAGTTAGACATAATATGATGAGTATATTTGTACAATATCCCAATACTGTTAATGTTAGTTCAACAAGTGTTAATATTAGTTCAATAATCACTACCAATGAAATCCTGTTTATATATTAAACTTTTATATTTAATAAAATACAGAAAAAGAAACTTAAAAATAAATTAGATAACACTGTTACCTAAAGTTAAATAAAAATTGTACCTTTTGAAATATTAATTTAATAATATTATTATAAGTAAAAAGCTTTTGTTTCAATTAATATTTTTCTATGTTACACTATAAAATAATTAAAATATTTTAATTCCTTTAATAACAATATTATTATTTAATTAAAAAATGAAAAAATTATTGTTTTTTAAAACAATTTACATTATAATATTGTTATTTTAATTATTTTTTGTGCTTACTTTTATATTTTGTATTCCAAAATGAACAATTAATATCATTTCTTTCTTATAATATCAATTATATGTTGTTTTTTTTTTTAAAAATGATTAAAATATAAAAAAATTTAAATAAAACTGATTATATATTTCATTAATATTAAATATTAATACTATTAATACTATATAGTATTTAAGAAGAAAAAAATATTAATAAATAAAATATCTTTATTATAAATGAAATGATATATTTGAAAATTTCTCAAAATTTTAGGTTTTAAGAGGGAAAAAATATAATTATTATTTAATTAACGATTAAATGAATTAAATAAAATATATATATATATATAATACTAGTAAAGATACGATTAAATGAATTAAATAAAAAATATATATATATATAATACTAGTAAAGATAAAGTATAAAAAATATTATAGAATAATGTTTTAACAAATCATACCTTATTTTAAAATATTAAAATTTGTTGAACTTTTATATTGAAAGAGGTTTAAAACTAATTTATTTTTAGCAAATTATTTTATTTTATATTTTATTTTATATTTAACAGAGTTGACCATTAAAATGATTCAATTTTCATTTTATATTATTTCATTGTAAATATTTAATAAAATTTAAAGGATGGTGGTGGTGGTTAATATGCTAATGTCACATTTAAAATATTAAAACCATAATGATTAACTATTAAATATTGTTATTTATTATAGTTAGATTTAAATAATAATAATATAAAAAAAAAGGGTTAATAAATAATAAATAGAATATAAATTCTTAATAAATAATTAATAAATCATAATTATATTTTTTTACTATTATATATTGTATATACGTATATACTATTGTATATTCATATACTATTATTCTATTAATCATTAGTATTATACATTATTACCAAAAAAAATACATATAAATATTCATCATTTTTCCTATTTTTATTTTTTTTCTTCATTATAATTTTATAAAATAATATTCTTTATATAGAATTTCATAATTCATTCATAGAAATATTATAAAATTATTATCAAAAAAAAAAAATAAAATAAAATAATAAATAAAATAAAATAGATATTAATCTAAGTTTATTTTAAGATATTTAAAATTATATTAAATAATAAATAATAAATAATATATAATAATATATAATACATAATATATAAAATAATTCATTTAAAATAAAATACATAAAATATACAAAAATGAAGTCTCTTACTATTTTCACTACTTTATTAGCTGTTACTGCCGCTAAGAAATGTATTGTCAAGGCTCCAGCTGATGATGTTACCACTGATGTTAACGCTCCAGCTGCCGATGGTAACATTGCTTCTGATGATGAAGCTGCTAATGTTGATGAACCAATTGCCGATGACATTGACTCCGCCGATGAAAAGTCTGATGCTGAAGCTCCAAAGGGTAAACTCCCAGCTAGTTTCAAGTGGGGTGCTGCTACCGCTGCTTACCAAGTTGAAGGTGCTTGGGATACCGATGGTCGTGGTGAATCCGTTTGGGATTACTTCACCCATCTTTACCCAAAGAACGTCGAATCTGGTGACAGAACTAATCCAGATTCCACTAATGGTAATGTTGCTTGTGATTCATACCACAAGTTCGACGAAGATGTTAAAATGATGAAAATCATGAAGGCTAACCACTACCGTTTCTCCATCTCATGGTCTCGTCTTTTCCCAGATGGTGTTGCTAAGAAGGTTAACGGTAAATGGAATGTTAACGAAAAGGGTGCCGAATACTACGATATGATGATCGATACTCTTATTGAAAACGACATTACTCCATTAGCTACTCTTTACCACTGGGATCTTCCATATGCTCTTCACGAAAAGTACGGTGGTTGGTTAGATTACCGTTCACAAGATGATTTCGCCAAATACGCCGAATTCTGTTTCGAACGTTTTGGTGACCGTGTTAAGGGATGGATCACCATTAACGAACCATGGGTTAACTGTGTTGGTGGTTACAAGAATGGACCAGGTAAAGCTCCATACAGATGTACTGGTGAAGCACCACGTAAGCTCCAAAACGACACTACTGGACTTGATTTAGAAGGAGGTTGTTCCTACGAAATTGGTCCATCTCAATACTACAAGGGAGCAGAAGTTCTTCCAGCTGACCGTGCTCCACAAAGATTAGAAGAAGTCTGGTGTTCACACAACATTCTTATTGCCCACGCTAAGGCTGTCAATGTTTACCGTAAGAAGTTCCAAAAGAAGCAAAAGGGTCTTATTGGTATTACCGTTGATGGTGAAGCTCAAATTCCATGGGAAGATGAAAACACCACACCAGAAGAATTAGAAAACAACAAGAAGTACGCCAACTTAGCCGCTGAATTCCGTATTGGTTGGTACTCTGATCCACCAATGACTGGTGACTACCCAGAATCCGTCAAGCAAAGAATGGGTAAGGATATGCCAGTCTTCACAGCTGAAGAAAAGAAGCTCTTAAAGGGATCATCATCCGACTTCTTAGGTTGGAACACCTACACTGCTCACTGGGCTGAACAAGCCAAGGATGAAGATGGTAAACTCATTGAACCACCAACTGAAGAAGAAGCCAGCTACGAAAACTCCAAGAAGGATATGTGGGATGATAACTGTAGAGGCCGTGCTCCAGGATGGGTTTGTATTCCACCAACTCTTGGTTCACAAGCCGGTTCATCATGGAACACCAAGTATGGTCCAACTATTCGTGTTGGTCTTAACTGGTTATACAACCGTTACAAGAGCATTCTTAAGAACGGTATCATTATTACCGAAAACGGTTGTGCTCAACCAAACTACAAGGTTAGTCGTGCCAATGATCAAGTTACCATTGACTACTTCAAGTCCATTGGTAAGGAAGAATATGCTGATGCTTACGATGAATCTATTATTGAAGATGAAAGCAACATTGAAGGAACCATTCTCCACGATACTTACAGAATTGACTGGTACAAGCAATACCTTGAAAACCTTCGTCTTGCCTATGTCGAAGATGGTGTTGATGTCCGTGGTTACATGGCCTGGTCTTTAATTGATAACTTTGAATGGGAAAACGGTTACGAAACTCGTTTCGGTATGACCTACATTGACTTCTACAATGACAAGGAACTTACTCGTATTCCAAAGGATTCTCTTACATACCTTGCTGAATGGTTCACTGAAAATGTCGAACAAGAATAAACAATAAACATTTTAATACCAAAAAAATAATTATAGAATAAGAAATAAAAAAAATATGTGTATAATTATTATTATATAAAATAATATTTATATTAAATGTAATTATGTTATAATCATTGTATAAAAAATCTTTAAAAATTTAATATATAAAAAAAAGTAATAAAATTCAATTAAATTTAATATATAAAAAAAAAAGGATTATTTGACCTTCAAAATTCTATATTTTTATTAACTTAAAACTAAAATGGATGAGATTAAGGTCATACAGGTCAGGTTTTAATACTATTATAATTTTTTGGCCAAAAAGTCTGGCTAATAGCGCCAAAAATCTAGGATAATCATTAATTTTTCAAATCACTTAAATATTATTGAATTTTCGAATTTTCTATTTTCCTTTTTTAAATCTTTTATTATAAATATATATTTATATTTTTTTTCCATAGAATTTAATAATTTTTTTTTTTTTTTTTTTTTTGAAAAATCACCTTTTTTAGGTGTGTGTTATTATCTTTTAATTTATAATGCCTTTTTTCTTTTTTTTCTTTGGTTTAAAAGTAGTAAGGGGATATTGAAATATTGCCAATTAAATTTATTAGTATACAAAAAAAAAAGCTTTTCACTTGTTAAAAACCAAACAAAAAAAAAAAAAAGATATTAAATTAAATAAAAATCTATTAAAAATAAAAATAAAAACAAAATGCTATTTAAAATAAATATTTTAAAAAAAAAAGAAAGTCATTACTATTAGTTGACTTTTTTTACTTTATTTTTCTGTTAAATATTTATTTAGTTAGTTAGTTAGTTAGTTATATTGAATATTTTATTTATAATAAATTACTTTATTTTTCTACATCTTTTCACTTTAAAAATAATAATATAACTATTTTTTTACAAGATTAGTTTGTTATTACATATTTTAAATTTAACTTCAAGATAAATACTATAGATTATTTGTTTTTTAATATTTTTAGTTATTATTGTTTAAAATCATAATAGAAACAACGTGTGAAGTATATGCTATTTAAATTCTATGCATTGTTGCTAGTTTCTGATAGAAATTAATATAAATTTCTTTCCAAAAAAAAAAAAAAGAAAACTTAATACTTATAAACTAAATTAATTTAATAAAATTAGGAATGGTTCCTTTCCTTTGAAATGGAACTCTGCTTCCATTGTTTCTATTCCAAAGAAAGGCGATCTTTCAGACTGTAATAATTATCGTGGTATTTCTCTCATCAATGTAGGTCTTAAAATCATTTCAAAAATTTTAACTGATAGAATTTCAAAGTATGCTCTTCTTCATAATTTTATAAGATCTGAACAATTTGGTTTTCGCAATAAAGAAGAATGTATTAGCTTATTTGTTTCCATTAGAGAATTCTGTCAAAGAAGAAAATTTAAAGGAAAAGTCACTTATGTCGCCTTTCTAGAACTTAAAAAAGCATACGACTCAGTTCCTATTTTTAATATCCTTACAAAGTTATATAAATTAGGTATACGTGGTAAATGTTTTGATTTTCTCAATAATCTCTACTCTACCTCTAAAGCTCGTGCACGTTTTTTGGATATGCTTTCCAATAAATTCCCTATAAACCGTGGTGTAAGACAAGGATGTCCTCTTTCTCCTATACTTTTTAACCTCTTTATCAATGATATTTTAAATAAATGTGAAAGGCTTGGAGTTAGCTTAGGAAATAAACGTTGTTGTGGTGGCCTTTTCGCTGATGACATTGTTTTGATTGCTCCTAGTAAGAAGAACCTTCAAAAGATGCTCAATCTAGTCCTTGATTGGGCTAATTTAAATAAAATGTCTCTTGGAATAAATAAATGTGCAACTATTGTTGTTAAACCTATTAACTTTAATAGATCCCCTAGTTATGTCGACCCAACATTTTACATCGGTATGTACTCATTTCCAAAGGTTTCTTGTTATACTTATCTTGGAATCCCATTCGACGAAGATCTTTCTCTGACTCCTATTCTGTCTAGTATGTACAAAAAAGTTCAGAAATCTTTATTCTCTTTTAGGAACTTCCTCACCAACAATTGTGTTCCTATTGGCTTAAAAAATATAGTAATTCATTCTTATATTTTAAGCAAAGTCTCTTATTATGCTCCTTTACTTGGTTCCAACAAAAATAGAACTAGAAGAGTCCAATCTCTTACCAATACTGCTGTTTTATGGAGTGTCAATAGCTTTCACAATAAAAGTTTTAATAACAAAGATTTTGTTTTTGAACGAAATTCATTTATTAGTCTGTATGCTCTTACAAGAGATATGAAGATTCCTACCCTTTCAGGTATTTGTGCTGCGCAACAATTGAAATGCTTTGTTAAATGGAGAAAATCAAATTGTATTATTAAAGATCTCGTCCGATCTATTCCTCCCATGTCTCATTACTCTTGGGCCAAAGAATCTTATTCACTACATAAGAAGCTTATGAAAATTAATATTAAAAGTACTAAAGATATTAGAGAACATTATTGGAATAATAGTAGCTTAAATAATGGAAGTAAAGCCCTCAGATATACTAACAACAAATTCCTTAATTCAAATCGCCTAATGCATATCGGTCTCAACAAACCTTACTTAAATTTAGGAATTACCTGGATTATTCGTATTCGATGCGGTTATGAAAATACTACCCGAATTGCTATTGCCAGTAATAGAGTTACTCCTGACTGCCCTCGTGTCAGTCCATGTTGCGGATATGACGAACAATCTTTTTATCATTGGATATTAGAATGTTCTGCATTCTCTGAATACAGAGCTTCTTCACTTAGCTTTCTTGACGATCTTTTTACCCTTTTTTACAATAAATATAAGAATCAATTCATCACATACTTACTCCCCGAAACGGAAGTAAGAAAAACAATTTATAACTATATTTTTACGTTCCTTCTTGGTGGAACTTTAGCTTATGATGAGCTACAAATCGATAAGGCGGAACAAAGACATTTGAATGAACAGCTTTACAGTTCATCGGGGTCTCATGTTCCATATGTAGAGGGTCTCGCGGCTTTTCTTACTAAAACAATCCCTATCATTAGTAGCTCTATGAAGCTACTTTTTGATAGGTTTAGTAAGACACCTAACGTAATCAAGAGCGCCGACGTCGTACTGATATGGCAAAGGAACATTTCCAATGTTCCGTACACAGGGTTCAATGTTAGTATTTCCTCAAATTCGAATGAAAACATTATGAGCTCATGGGAGAGTTTAGTGGACACCACACTATCATACCTGATGTTACTTCTTTTTTTTATTTCATTTAATTTATTAGGTAGGGACCAATCCCACACAGTACAAATTGTAGAGTTCATTGAACTTTTATGCAACTTAAATAATTATTTTATATTTTTTTATATTTATATTTTTATTTATATATATTTTATTATTTTTATTTATTATTTATTATATCAATATCAATATGTATTATCACCTAATATTATATAATATCACTAATTAAATAAGTAAATAAATAAAAGATGTATATTCTCTTCCTAGTCTAAAAAAAAAAAAAATAAACTAAATTAATCCAAATTTTCAAGTCATAACAAAAAATCATTAAAATAGTTGTTTTTTTAATTAATAATAGTAAAAAATAATAGTAATATTATTAGAGATAATAATAACCCCATTATTAGTAGTAATAATATTACAAGTAATATTATTTATAGAAATGGTAAAGATGACCATTTTTTTAAATTTAAATAATAACAATGGTCAGGTTACACTGTCATTTTTCTAACCCTTTTCATTAATTGAATTTTTCTATTTTAATTAAAAAAAGTTTTCTCAATGAAATTCACTTTTTTTTCTTTTTAAAAAATGATTTATTTTATATAATCTTTTTATTTTTAATTTTTTTATTTCAAAAATAATAACATTGATGTGTTGTTGTTATTTATATTTATATATTATACAAAAAGATGTTTATGAATTAAAAAGCTATATTGAAGTAGTAGCAAATAAATAAATAAATAACAAATTCATATTCTTATTAATATAATTTTTGATAATATTTTAATTTAAAAAATTTTGTACCACCTGAATCATCAAATAAGCATTACAAATAAATTAGAATTTATTTTAATAATATTTAAAGTTTATATTTTTTAAGAAAAACATTTTTTTTTTATTTTTTCTTTTTATATTTAAAATATCGGTATAAACATACGAATGAATAATTATATATAAATAAACAAAGTAAAATTATAAAAATAAAACAAAATAAAATTATTATATCTAAATTAAATAACACAAAATGAAGGAACTTAATATTTGTGGCATTTCTAAAAAATCAATCCTTATACTATTATCTATTATATTTATTGTAACTATCAAGTATTTAACCACTTCGTGATTTAATATTGTATATGAAAATCATAATATTAACCAACAATCTAACAATCTTGTATATAATTTACTCTTTATAAATATTAGTTACTCAATGTTATACGTATAATAATATTCAATATAAATATATATTCAATTTTATTTAATGTGCTTATGATATTATACATATTGTTAATTATGTATTCTGTTATATTTGTGAGTAATAATTAATTCAATATATAAAAATTTGTTTAGACTAAAAAAAGTAATTCATTTAAATATTAAAAATAAAAATAAAAGAAAAATCTAACTTATTATTAATATTAATACAAAATTAATTAAAATCAAATATAATAAAAGGAAAATATAATAAAACCTCTTCATTCAAAATTGTTTTTATATTCTATTTAATCCATGAAATTTTTGAAATGATATATATTATAATTATTAATATAAATAGTAGCTTGAGATTAATTCTTTTTATAATATCTTTTATTATTGCTTTATTATTCGAGGTGAGTTTTAAAATAATTATTTTTTTTTTATTTTATAACAAAAAAAAAAGAAGTTAACTAAATATTATGTACAATAAATACAGATTTATTATTACTATCTTTCAACAATTTATATTAGAATAATGAAGACACTAAACCAAGATGAAAGCAATAGTAGAATTTTAGAAAATGGCAGAAATTAAATAGGCAAGAAATCTAAAATCTAAAAGATAAATCATTTTTTATAATAAACTTTTTTTTTTATATATATATATTACATAAATGTTTCAATATAAAAGTTTTTATTAAAAATATTAATCATTTATTAAAATATATTCATTTACAAAATTATATTGATATTAAAAAGTGTATGATAGAAACTAGAATAATAAATATAAGGAATATAATAAAAATATAATAAAACAATATATATAAATTTAAGTATTAAATTCAAAAAGAAAATATGATTTAATACTTAATTGAATTCAGAAAATTAATAAAACCAAGACTAAGTGGAGTGATGATAAACATTCAATATTTATGATTTTACAAAAGTTCCATAGAAAAGTTTCATTATTGAAATTATTATTTATATAATGATATATATATATAAATATTTTGAATAACCTCAATTTCAAAAGTGATATTCGTACTTGATTTCAATGATTATTCCCGCAACACCTGTTTAAATTTTCATGTATTACATTTCCTATTTGAAAAGAGAGAGAAAAAAAAAAGAAATATAAAAATAAAGTTTTTCTATAAAATCATATTATAAATTGTATTGAATGTTAGGTAATATTGATATCTTATGAATGGTTAATTTGAATTTAACAAAAACATTTTCTGAAAAATTACAAAAATAAATTCAATGTCTTTTAAATATTATGAATTTTGAATTAATAGAAACATTTTTATTAAAAATTACAAAGATAAATTAAATAACCTTTTAATATTATGAATTTTGAACATAATAAAATAAATTTCTAATTTAATAGTTTTTGTGCAAAACATTACAAATTAAGCATTATTTAAATACAATGAATTTTGAAAATAGCAATATGTATTAAACACTCTGTTAATACTAAAAATTTTGCATATAACAAAAACAGTAAATGAAATTAGAGATATTGTATTGTTTACTATAACATGATTAACAATATTAATAAATTATTTAATATTTATGCTTTTATAATATTTTTTTCTTAATAAAATTTAAATCTTTTGAATTGTCAATTATGTTTAAAAAAAAACTATTTTTTTATAAAGCTTTTATTTTTAAAATTTAACTTTGTATTTATTCTATTTATGTTTCTTTTAGTATTTTTAATTCAAAATTAATGAAATAATATTATCATTGCATTTGAATATTAATTTACATGTAAGGATATGAATATAGTTTATAAATTTATTGTATTTGGTGTTATTTTTAAATACAACACTATAATACATAATACATATCTTGATTAAAATGGTATAATTCATTCTTTTTTCTTTTTCTTTTATTTTAAGAGTGAAGATAATAATTATTATTTTAAAGAAATATCGGTTTACCTCGATATTTTAAGAGCTTATTTCATCTTCCTATTCTTTTCATCTAAAAAAAAAAAATTTCTTAAATTATTAACTAATTAACTAATTAACTAATAGTTTATTTGTATTAACAAAACTATTTGAATTTAAAAAAATTATCATTGATATTATTACTATTTTTTTTATCCTTGTTTATATTGTTAGTTTCTTAATAGTCATCGATTTTTTCTTTTTCAATAAACAAAAATATATTAATATTTTTTTTTTAATATATATATACTAAGATTTTAGAAATAAAATCTTTAAAAAACCAAGAGTATTAATTATTCCATTATTTTTATTAATATTATTAATACTCCCAGTATAATTAATAATAATATTATTGCGACAAAAATTAGATTAAATAATTTAGTAACTCTAGTATTTAATGTGCCTAACTGTTTTAACATTTTCATGTTTCTTTAACTTTTTTTTTTTATTAATAGCTCTATATAATTTGTACTATATATATATATATATATTTAAATTTAGGAATATGATTAATCAGATAAGAAATAATACAATCCACTATATATTCCTGCTATTATTGGTATATTGATGAAAGTCTTATAATTTAAAAACTAAATATAAATTTATATAAAGTTTTATTATTTTTTTTATTTTTTTTAACGATAGCACATATTTTAAAGTCTTTATTTTAATTAAAATTAAAATATATATGTATTTAAAAATTAAAAAATAAAAATTTAATAAATAAACCTAATTAAAAATAAACGAATAAGAAAATGGACATATCATATAATATGATCCTAGTAAATAGTGAAGGTTCATTATTCTTGAATATTTGAATATAATAATTGAATTTGAATTCTAGTGGAACCTGGCTTCATTAATCAAAGTTTGCTATGGGACAAAAAAATGCTTTTTTTTTTTTTTAATGGCCTCAAATATATTTAAACTTTACTATTAATTTAATTAAAATTATAATACATGTTATAAAAAATAAAAATTAAAAATAAAAAAAAAAAAAAATGTTTAAATAAAAATTGGGTATAATGTATTCTAGTGATTTTAATTAAAGTAAAAAAGCTACTATTATACTAAAGTATAATAATTGTATTTAACTTCCAATAGGACACTGAGCCAAAGATCAAAATTTTATCATGGGACAAAATTATGATCTCTATTGGGTGTGCTGGCCCTCCTGGCCTGTCTTACTATTTCTTCAGCATTGACGCTCTTGGCTATCAAACCTCCTTTTGAACATTAACCATTGCTGGTCAATAATAAAAAGCATGATTTTAGTTAGAAGTTCCGCTGTTACCGTCAAGAATGGTGTTCCTTCGTTAGTGCCCGATTGAATCTGACACTTGCAAAGTTCTTTTTATTCCCTTGAATTGATATTGTTAAAACTTTTTCCCCCAAGAAGGAATTTAGATATTGTATTGCACACACCAGAATAATCATACACATTAATATTCACCGGATTATTAGAACTATTATTTATTAAATTACTATCTAAATTAGAATTATTATCTTCACTATTGCTATTATTACTAATATTATTATTTCTATTACTACTATTACCATTATTATTATTGATATCTCTACTGATATTAACATTTTCATTATTATTGATAGGACTGTTGGAATTAAGTTGAATAAAAAAAGGGGGTTAGGAGTCAAGCCCTTTTCATTCTTTTGAATTATTATTATTAATCTTAAAAAAAAATTAATACCATTATTTCTATATTACTAATACATATTACTAAACAAAGTACCAAATTAACAACTTTAAAATTTATAACTTTTTTTAAAAAATTATCTAAGCATTTAATTATTTAAATGATTAAATAAAACAATAAATGAAAAATACATTATAAATAATTTAAATTTATTTTTTTTTATTAATAATTTATATTTTTTATTTATTTTATTTTTTAGTACGTATTGAAATTTTTAGCGTTTTTCGAATTATTTATATTATGCTATTTATTATATATTATACTATTTATACTATTTAATAAATAATTTATGATTTTGATTTTTATATTTTGTATTTTTTCTATTTTATCTTTACACTTTTTATTATTTTTATTATTTTTATTATTTTGTTTTTAATAAATATTAAAATGTTTAAAATGTTTATTCTTGTTCAACGTTTTCCATGAACCATTCAGCAAGGAAAGTAAGAGAATCCTTTGGAATACGAGTAAGTTCCTTGTCATTGTAGAAGTCAATGTAGGTCATACCGAAACGAGTTTCGTAACCGTTTTCCCATTCAAAGTTATCAATTAAAGACCAGGCCATGTAACCACGAACATCAACACCATCTTCGACATAGGCAAGACGAAGGTTTTCAAGGTATTGCTTGTACCAGTCAATTCTGTAAGTATCGTGGAGAATGGTTCCTTCAATGTTGCTTTCATCTTCAATAATAGATTCATCGTAAGCATCAGCATATTCTTCCTTACCAATGGACTTGAAGTAGTCAATGGTAACTTGATCATTGGCACGACTAACCTTGTAGTTTGGTTGAGCACAACCGTTTTCGGTAATAATGATACCGTTCTTAAGAATGCTCTTGTAACGGTTGTATAACCAGTTAAGACCAACACGAATAGTTGGACCATACTTGGTGTTCCATGATGAACCGGCTTGTGAACCAAGAGTTGGTGGAATACAAACCCATCCTGGAGCACGGCCTCTACAGTTATCATCCCACATATCCTTCTTGGAGTTTTCGTAGCTGGCTTCTTCTTCAGTTGGTGGTTCAATGAGTTTACCATCTTCATCCTTGGCTTGTTCAGCCCAGTGAGCAGTGTAGGTGTTCCAACCTAAGAAATCGGATGATGATCCCTTTAAGAGCTTCTTTTCTTCAGCTGTGAAGACTGGCATATCCTTACCCATTCTTTGCTTGACGGATTCTGGGTAGTCACCAGTCATTGGTGGATCAGAGTACCAACCAATACGGAATTCAGCGGCTAAGTTGGCGTACTTCTTGTTGTTTTCTAATTCTTCTGGTGTGGTGTTTTCATCTTCCCATGGAATTTGAGCTTCACCATCAACGGTAATACCAATAAGACCCTTTTGCTTCTTTTGGAACTTCTTACGGTAAACATTGACAGCCTTAGCGTGGGCAATAAGAATGTTGTGTGAACACCAGACTTCTTCTAATCTTTGTGGAGCACGGTCAGCTGGAAGAACTTCTGCTCCCTTGTAGTATTGAGATGGACCAATTTCGTAGGAACAACCTCCTTCTAAATCAAGTCCAGTAGTGTCGTTTTGGAGCTTACGTGGTGCTTCACCAGTACATCTGTATGGAGCTTTACCTGGTCCATTCTTGTAACCACCAACACAGTTAACCCATGGTTCGTTAATGGTGATCCATCCCTTAACACGGTCACCAAAACGTTCGAAACAGAATTCGGCGTATTTGGCGAAATCATCTTGTGAACGGTAATCTAACCAACCACCGTACTTTTCGTGAAGAGCATATGGAAGATCCCAGTGGTAAAGAGTAGCTAATGGAGTAATGTCGTTTTCAATAAGAGTATCGATCATCATATCGTAGTATTCGGCACCCTTTTCGTTAACATTCCATTTACCGTTAACCTTCTTAGCAACACCATCTGGGAAAAGACGAGACCATGAGATGGAGAAACGGTAGTGGTTAGCCTTCATGATTTTCATCATTTTAACATCTTCGTCGAACTTGTGGTATGAATCACAAGCAACATTACCGTTAGTGGAATCTGGGTTAGTTCTGTCACCAGATTCGACGTTCTTTGGGTAAAGATGGGTGAAGTAATCCCAAACGGATTCACCACGACCATCGGTATCCCAAGCACCTTCAACTTGGTAAGCAGCGGTAGCAGCACCCCACTTGAAACTAGCTGGGAGTTTACCCTTTGGAGCTTCAGCATCAGACTTTTCATCAGCGGAGTCAATGTCATCGGCAATTGGTTCATCAACATTAGCAGCTTCATCATCAGAAGCAATGTTACCATCGGCAGCTGGAGCGTTAACATCAGTAACGTCATCAGCTGGAGCCTTGACAATACACTTCTTAGCAGCAGTAACAGCTAATAAAGTAGTGAAAATAGTAAGAGATTTCATTTTTATTTTTTATATTTATATATTCTATATATTTTATATTTTATATTTTTTATTATTTAATTTTTATTTTTGTTTTTATATTTTATTTTTATTTTATTAATAAATAATCAATATTTATTTTATTTTTATACTTTTCTATTATAAACTAATTTAATTCCTTCTTAACTATAATAGCTAATTATTACTATTAAATAACAATTAAAGAAGTTACAAGAAATGAATTAAAAAAAAAAAAAAAAAAAAGAGAATTAGTCATTTTATATGGCAACTGAATTAATCAATTAATTTTTCCTTTTCTGTATAAATGAGTTTAAAATTAAATGAAAAAGAGGCGTCTCTTATTTATGATTAATAAGTGAAAATGGTATATAAACCTTAATTCTATTTATTTTTTATAAAGTAATATAACAATACTTATAATAAATTTTTATTTATTTTTTAAAATTAATTAAAAACTCCTTTTTTGTCTATTGACCAAATCAAATTTGTGACTGAAAAAATTTTTTTTCAGGATTACAAGATTTTTAATGAAATAAATTGGGAAATAATAAAATTTAATTTATTAAATTAATTTTAATATAAAATAATATTAAATAAAGTTTTAGTTTTTTTTTAAAAAAAATTTTTTTTTAATATTCCAATTTTTTAATTTACTAATAAAAAAAATTTTAAAGTCAGTCATTTTTTTTAAAGGTAGAAACTTCAATAGCATTAATTATTAAAAGCATTAACTATATATTAATTAACTGTTATGCATTTAATATAAATAGTTTAAATTCTAAATTAGATATAAAATATGAATATTTAATTTATATACTATCAATATTCCATTTTATGTGATGGATGGAATAGTTGTAGATCCTTAATTTCTATTTAACAGTTAATAATTCTTTTTTAAAATTTCCTTTTACTATTATTACTATTTTTATTACTATTATATTATTATTATTAAATATTATTATATATAAAATTTATGTCTTTGCAATTGTGTGATGTAATATTACTTATGTGTTTATGGATGTAATATCCTATTACCCTTTAGTAATGACATGCGTAGTATTTTTCCTTTATTAATATATTGTTAATAATGAGATATTCATATATTATTTTTTTAATCGTCATAATTTTATGAACTTTATTAATCATGTAAGTGTTGATACAACTTTCATTGCCAAAAAAAAACTAAAGTGTATAAACTTTTAATGCGGTGATCCGTATCCATGTGATTTATTAATCAAAAAATAAAAACCATATATTAATCATATATTAAATAAAAAATTAATATATGATTTTAAATTCAAAATATACGATTAAACAAAAAGAAATTAAAAATCAATTCACCCAATAATTTCATATATATATAAATTTTTAATTTATAATTTTTCCGATTGTGTAAATTTTAACCAAAATTTATTATCGTAAAATTATGATAATATTCATATTCATATTCATATTCATATTCTTATTCTTATTCTTATTCTTATTCTTATTCTTATTCTTATTCTTATTCTTATTCTTATTCTTATTCTTATTCTTATTCTTATTCTTATTCTTATTCTTATTCTTATCATCATCATCATCATCATCAATATTATTATTATTATTATTATTATTATTATTATTATTATTATTATTATTATTATTCTAATTATTATTAATATTCTTATTCTTATTCTTATTCTTATTCTTATTCTTATTCTTATTCTTATTCTTATTCTTATTCTTATCATCATCATCATCATCATCAATATTATTATTATTATTATTATTATTATTATTATTATTATTATTATTATTATTATTCTAATTATTATTAATATTCTAATTATTATTATTATTATTATTATTATTATTATTATTATTATTATTATTATTATTATTATTATCAAAATACTAATTCATATATTAATTTCGGGATAAGAAAAATTTTAATGAAAAAGGAATAATGTTACATATGATTATTACAAGAAATTAAAAAAAAAGGTTTAATTTATGTATAGCATTACACACTTTAAAAGAAATATAGTTTTAAAAAGTTTGCTTTGAATAAGTAGGATATATAAATTGTATAAAAATAACTTAGAAATAAGCCTTTTTTTTTTTTTCAAAAAAAAAAAAAAAAATTAAGCCTATAACTTTTTTTTAAACCGCTTATTTAGATGAAAATATCATTACAAAAAATTAATATTTATTAATTGAATATCATATAATAAAGTTCAACAAATTACATTATTTTGTATTTTTCTTTTTATTATCTTGGATTAATTTTATAAAGGAGTTAAAGATCTGCATATTTATATTAAAATTTTATATTAAATTGGGTTGAAAAGTAATATATTATTAGTAAACATGTTAATTGTTTTATTTTATAATAAATAAAGTTTACCATTAAAATCATTCAAAATTGTGTAAATATTTGTAAAAATTGAGGGATTGTGTCACTTGAACATTTATTATTATATTTTATTATTTAAAGGGAAAAAAGGGATAGGATCCACATTTATTATATAAATAGTCAAACTCTCGTGTATTTTCATTTTTTCTTTATTATAATTTTATAATAAATAATAATTAAATAAAAATAAAAATAAAAATAAAAATATAAAATTATAATTAAATTAAAAAAAAAATTAATAAAAATAAAATAAAAATAATATAAAAATAAATAAAAATAAAATAAAATTATATAATATAAAATATAAAATATACAAAAATGAAATCTCTTACTATTTTCACTACTTTATTAGCTGTTACTGCTGCTAAGAAGTGTATTGTCAAGGCTCCAGCTGATGACGTTACTGATGTTAACGCTCCAGCTGCCGATGGTAACATTGCTTCTGATGATGAAGCTGCTAATGTTGATGAACCAATTGCCGATGACATTGACTCCGCTGATGAAAAGTCTGATGCTGAAGCTCCAAAGGGTAAACTCCCAGCTAGTTTCAAGTGGGGTGCTGCTACTGCTGCTTACCAAGTTGAAGGTGCTTGGGATACCGATGGTCGTGGTGAATCCGTTTGGGATTACTTCACCCATCTTTACCCAAAGAACGTCGAATCTGGTGACAGAACTAACCCAGATTCCACTAACGGTAATGTTGCTTGTGATTCATACCACAAGTTCGACGAAGATGTTAAAATGATGAAAATCATGAAGGCTAACCACTACCGTTTCTCCATCTCATGGTCTCGTCTTTTCCCAGATGGTGTTGCTAAGAAGGTTAACGGTAAATGGAATGTTAACGAAAAGGGTGCCGAATACTACGATATGATGATCGATACTCTTATTGAAAACGACATTACTCCATTAGCTACTCTTTACCACTGGGATCTTCCATATGCTCTTCACGAAAAGTACGGTGGTTGGTTAGATTACCGTTCACAAGATGATTTCGCCAAATACGCCGAATTCTGTTTCGAACGTTTTGGTGACCGTGTTAAGGGATGGATCACCATTAACGAACCATGGGTTAACTGTGTTGGTGGTTACAAGAATGGACCAGGTAAAGCTCCATACAGATGTACTGGTGAAGCACCACGTAAGCTCCAAAACGACACTACTGGACTTGATTTAGAAGGAGGTTGTTCCTACGAAATTGGTCCATCTCAATACTACAAGGGAGCAGAAGTTCTTCCAGCTGACCGTGCTCCACAAAGATTAGAAGAAGTCTGGTGTTCACACAACATTCTTATTGCCCACGCTAAGGCTGTCAATGTTTACCGTAAGAAGTTCCAAAAGAAGCAAAAGGGTCTTATTGGTATTACCGTTGATGGTGAAGCTCAAATTCCATGGGAAGATGAAAACACCACACCAGAAGAATTAGAAAACAACAAGAAGTACGCCAACTTAGCCGCTGAATTCCGTATTGGTTGGTACTCTGATCCACCAATGACTGGTGACTACCCAGAATCCGTCAAGCAAAGAATGGGTAAGGATATGCCAGTCTTCACAGCTGAAGAAAAGAAGCTCTTAAAGGGATCATCATCCGATTTCTTAGGTTGGAACACCTACACTGCTCACTGGGCTGAACAAGCCAAGGATGAAGATGGTAAACTCATTGAACCACCAACTGAAGAAGAAGCCAGCTACGAAAACTCCAAGAAGGATATGTGGGATGATAACTGTAGAGGCCGTGCTCCAGGATGGGTTTGTATTCCACCAACTCTTGGTTCACAAGCCGGTTCATCATGGAACACCAAGTATGGTCCAACTATTCGTGTTGGTCTTAACTGGTTATACAACCGTTACAAGAGCATTCTTAAGAACGGTATCATTATTACCGAAAACGGTTGTGCTCAACCAAACTACAAGGTTAGTCGTGCCAATGATCAAGTTACCATTGACTACTTCAAGTCCATTGGTAAGGAAGAATATGCTGATGCTTACGATGAATCTATTATTGAAGATGAAAGCAACATTGAAGGAACCATTCTCCACGATACTTACAGAATTGACTGGTACAAGCAATACCTTGAAAACCTTCGTCTTGCCTATGTCGAAGATGGTGTTGATGTCCGTGGTTACATGGCCTGGTCTTTAATTGATAACTTTGAATGGGAAAACGGTTACGAAACTCGTTTCGGTATGACCTACATTGACTTCTACAATGACAAGGAACTTACTCGTATTCCAAAGGATTCTCTTACATACCTTGCTGAATGGTTCACTGAAAACGTCGAACAAGAATAAACATTAATATAAAAACAAAAATAGATATAAAATTATAAAAATAGATTTAAAATAAAATTAATATTAATAATAATTATTATTTATTATCATAAAAAATATAGAATTTATTTATTTTTTAAAAAATAATTTTTATAAATAAATATAAAAAATATACAATAAAATATTAAAATAATAAAAAAAATATAATTTAATAATATTTATAATCTATAACTATATTATAATTATAGGAATAGGAATATTATAAATTAAAACTAATTAAATCATAAAAGTAAATAAAAATTTAATTAATTAATAACTATTTAAATTTGAGCAATTTTAAGTAATATTGTGTACTTTTTACTTTTAAAAGTCATGTATTGTTGAAGTATAAAAATTTTTATAATTATAGTGGGTTAAATGAAATTAAAGATTACAAAAAAAAGTTTTATTTCGCCAATGTAAGAAGATATATAAGTGTGTGCAATAAAATATCTAAATTCCTTCTTGGGGAAAAAGTTTTAACAGTATCAATTACAATTCAAGGGAATGGAAAGAACTTTGCAAGTGTCAGGTTCAATCGGGCACTAACGAAGGAACACCATTCTTGACGGTAACCGCGGAACTTCTAACCAGAATCATGCCTTTTGTTATATTGGCCAGCAATGGTCAATGTTCAAAAGGTTTGAAGCAACATCCAAGAGTGTCAATGCTGAAGAAATAGTATGACAGGCCAGGAGGGCCAGCGCAACCAATAGATTTCATAATTTTGTTCCATGATAAAATTTTGATCTTTGGCTCGGTGTCTCATTGGAAGTCAAATAAAATTATTATACTTTAGTATAATAGTGGCTTTCTTACTTTAATTAAAATCACTAGAATACATTATATCTAAATTACAATAACAATTTTAAATATTATTATTATTTTTATTATTATTATTATATAAACAAGATATACAGTTTAAAATATATTAATTTTATTTTAGCTTATTTATTAAAAATAAGTAAATTTCTTTATTCTAGAAAATAATAAAAAATAAAATAACAATAATTTATTTAAATATTTTTTATTAAAAAAATTTACTTGCATTAATTTAATATTAATTTATGCCTATAATTATTGTTATAATTTATTTTATTACCTTTATTCACTAAATAAAATTGAAGTAAAAATAAGTCATGATACCTATAAAATAGTAAAATAATATAATAAAATAATAGTATATAATAGTATATAATATTTCACAATTTAATGAATATAGATGATCGAGTAATTAAACAAAAGATTTATTATAAAAAATATTATATATAATTACTATCTTTATTTAATTTAAAGTAAATAAATATTAAAATATAAAGGCAATATAAAAAGATATATTTTCCTATTTATATTATTAAAATAATACCAATAATAAAAGTAAAATAAATAATAAAAAAGTATTTGTCTTAACATAACTAGCATTACTTGTAATATGTTGAGATTGACAATTTTCAGACTCTAATGTACTAATAATATATTTAACATAGGATAATTCTTCATAAGAGAGGTTTCCTGTGGTAAAAGAAGAATTTTTTAAAGCTATAAATTGGTCAATATTAGTATCTTTAAAAACTTTGAGTAAATTTTCAGTACATTTTTTTGATTTACATGTATCAACCAAAACTTCATCAGCACCAGTTTTAGTAATTGAATAAATAGAATATGGACATAAATTCCCGTTTTCATCAGTTTGACATTTTAATTGAAATCCCTGAACAGCTGATTTAAATACAAGTGGTTGAAACATTTCATCGTATTGAGGAAGCTTGCTAAAGATAAAGTTATAAAAAATATAAAAAATAGCATATTACAAATTTTCATTTCAAGTATAAAGATACTTTAAAATATTATTAAGATAAAGCTGTAATATAACGTATTAATATTTTATAAGAATTTATTTATAATAAAAATAAATATTAATTAATTAAATCATTTTATAAATCAAAAAAAACAGAAATAAAATAAAAAAGTGATATAACTCGGTTCTAATTTCCTTTTTAGGGAGAAACTTTATGTAATAATGTTTTTTAAAATAAAATTTATTAAAAATAAATCTGGCTATAATATAACAAGAAGCAAAGAATTAATTAATTGAAATAATAATACATTTATGTATCTTTTAATAATTATAAACTTTGTTTTGTTTGTCTAATTAATAAATATATAATAACTAGTATAAGAAGTATATTATATATTTATTAAAGTATAATAAAAATATAATAAAATATAAATATAAAATATAAAATATTATAAATAAAATAATAAATAAAAGAAATTATTTACATAACATAAAATAATGTTATAATTTTATGTTTTTATTGCTTAAATTAATAAAATAAATTTATTTTATCTTGTGATTTATTTACGCCTTAATTGAATTTAGTCACGTCATTGCATGACTATTTTAATTTATTTTATGTAATTATTAATAAAATTTAATAAAATATTTTTATTAATAATTAGAGTTTTATATAATATTTCATATCAAAATTTATATTTATATATTTATATATTTATGTATTATTATTAGAAATGTAAACAATAAACTACTATATTAATATATTAATATTGTTATTTGTTTTCTTATTTAAAATTAACAATTTGTTACATTTTAATAATAAAATTTATGTAACTTTATTTGTATATAATCAATAATATTTCTATAAAAAATAAATATATAATATTAATATTAATTTTAACGAAATAAAAATATGCTTTAATAATATATTTATCAAAATGTTTTATTGATAGTTTAGTTGTTCTTAACCTTAATTACCTATAATTTTATTTTTTATTAATTATTTACTGAGTCACATAAATTTATGACTTAGTAAAATTAGTGTGGCTTTAAATTTTTTAATTGTGGTTCAATCTAAAAAAAAATTAATACACCTGACCACAATCATGTTAACATAGTTTTATACCAAACCACATTATTATATAAGGATTAATAATTTCAATGAAGCTTCAATAGAAATTGTTGTTAATAATTAAATTAAATAAATAAAATTTTATATTAAAAACTTTAATTATAATAACTTCGACCTATTCTTATTCCTGAACTAATTCTAATAATAATATAATAATCTATTTAAAGTTATTTTTATTTAGTTTAATATAGTATATGACAGGTATTAAAAAAGAATTTTCTTTTTAAAAAAAAAAAAAACGGCTGCAAATACTTTAACCTTTATATTTTTAGAATTAACAAAGACTTTTTTTCACAACTTTTATGAAAAGTTGATAAATAATACTTTTGATAACCATTAATTAAATTTAAATACAAGACAGGTATTAAATAAATTGATTTTTTACTTAATATATATTGTTAATAAATAAATAAATATCAATTTCATTATGATAAAATCCTACGAAGAAAATACTAAAGATTTTTATAATGAATTAAATGGGGAATGCGATATTGAAAGATTATTAGATATCGCAAAACAAGGTATATTTTTGAAAGAGCCATTATTTAAATATGATAAAATAAAGAGTCATGAATATGTTGTTGATATTAGTATAATAAATAATCAATATTTTTTAATAAATAATGATAAACAATATAATAGATTAAAATATTTCAAAAATTATAACTATCATTCTAATGTACATACCCCTGAATATTATTGTAATGGGATTTTTTCTTTAATTATTGTTAATAAATTTTTTATTGATAAATTATTAAGTGAAAAAGATGAAGATTTTATAAAGGAAATTAGAAAATCAAATGAGAAAGAATTTTATTTATTTTATTTATATAATTATGCATATATTTATACTAAAGTATTCGTTTTATTTTTTCCCAATCACTATGATGATTATATGAAACCAGATATAGATTTTGAAATTTTTAAATATTTTTATTTAAATACACATAAATATTTATTAGATGATTTTATAAAGATAAATGAAAATAATAGGATAAATATTATAACAACAATAATTGAAAAATATGGTAAAGATATTAATATATTGAATTATTGTTTAGATATAATTAAACAATATAATTTAGAAATTAAAAGTATTTTTGGATATAGAGTTCCAATGAATCATTCTTTGGAAGTATTAAAATATTATTCAGACAAAATATGTATAAAAAATAAATTATATTTTAAATGTCAAGATAAAACTGTAGAAAATTTTCTTAATATATGTTTTAGTGATTTTGAATTAGAATATTTTTATCTTATGAGTTTATGTTATAATCATCGATTATCAAAAAGATATAATATTGATTTTTGTGAAATTGTCTCTAAAATTAAAATAATTAAGAAAGAAGATAATAATACAGATGATAATAATGATAATAAAGATAATAAAGATATTAATAATGATAATAATGAAAATGATAATAATAATGATAATAATACAGATGATAATAATGAAAATGATAATAATAATGATAATAATACAGATGATAATAATGATAATAAAGATATTAATAATGATAATAATGAAAATGATAATAATGATAATAATACAGATGATAATAATGATAAGGATGAAAGTTATTATAGAGGTTATAAGTATGAATATAACACAAAAAGTAAATTAATAAATATAATTGATCCTCAATATAAAGGAAAGTTAAATTATGTAGATTCAATGGTATTAAATCCTGGAGATATAAATTATAACTTTGTTAATAAATATTTAAAAAAATATAAAACAATTGATAGAATATTAAAAGATCCTAATTATATTTTAAGTTTAAAAATGGAATTTGATAATTATACTGAATGTTTAATGATAAAATTATGTTATTTAGCATCCCTAATTCATAATAAATATAGTAAATTTTTAATTAATATATTAATATATTATGATGAATATTGGTATGCTATTGATTATATAGATAATCAAATTGTATTTATTGATGATAGTTATAATAAATATAAATGTCCTTTTTATATTCACAAAATATTTAAAATACTAATGAATACTCCACATAAAGTATTTAATAGTTATTTTTATTGTCGTTAATATGTATTATTGGAATAAAGTTATTAAACATTTTTTAAAACTTTTATTAAATATAATATTTATATAATTTATATATATATATATAAAATGACTTAATATAATTTAATTTTTTAATAAAATTATTCTATAGAGATCATAATAAGCAAACATCAACTAAAATTAACTATACTTCTAATAGTTCTAGTTATTTATATAAAATTGTTATTGGAAGTAATAATATTTCCTTTAAAGATAAAAATGATGAATATATAGATTCTATCATTTCTAGTGTAATATCAAGCAATAGTAAATTACGCTGTGACAAAAGTAATTGATCCATTGTTTGGGAAACTAATAATAATCAAATATTAAGGAAATATCCTAAAAACAGTTCATCCGAACCTAAAACTAGTCCTGTTTGGTTGTATAATAAATATTACAATAAATGTTTATATGCTCAAAATTACAAAAATGAACTATGAAAATTGCAGTAATATAAAAAATAGTAAATGGTATTTTATAAATATTGATGGTAATACATATTTTAAGTCTGCAGCTAAAGAAAATTTATGTTTGGCTGTTTCTAATAAAAAAATTGTAACTGGTGAAAGTAATGAAAAAGCAATAATGAAATATATCAATACATCGAAATCTATAAAAAACAATGATAAGTGTATTAGTGGTATTGATGATAATAATATAAAATCCCAATATTACTTAACATTAACTACTTGCAATAGAAATAACAATAAACAAATGTGGGAAATGATATCTGACCTATCTTCTATATTAATAAATATATAAAAATTATTTAACTTTATTGTTTCAAATTAATTATATTATACTATTGGTTTATAATGATAAATTTAAGACATAGACTATATTAAAATATTACACTATTTAAAATAATTATTTATATATTTCTTAAAATTACAAATTCAAAAACAAAATAAAACTTAATATATATATGCTTCCAAAAAAATATTTGTTAAAAATTGAAAAAAAAAATAAAAATAAAAGAATTTTCAAAAAATATATAAATTCTATTAATGTTATTGAGCATAATATTACAAATAAATATAAAATAAAATGTTATTAATGTTAATAGATAATAATAAAAGTAAAAATAAAAGTAAAAATAAAAAAAATAAAAAAATAAAAAATAAAAAATTTTAATTCTGAGGTGTCCAGACCCCCATCCTTCCAACCCTACGTATCTTTTCTAAATCATCTTTAAAAAAAAACTTTTAAAAGTTTTTTTAAAACTTGATATTATGAAAAATTATTATATTTGAGGGTGAAAAAAAAAAAAAGTAATATTAATAAATTTTAACTACTTTTTTCTTTTCCTTATTTTAATAAAAGTAAATTTGTAATTAATTATTTTGAATAATTTATATGTATAGTATAAATTTTTATTAAAAATTAACTAAATGTTTTTTAAAATAATAAAAAAAAAAATGTATATTATTTGATGAATAATGAAAATAAAAGTAATTGTAATATAAATCATTAGAAATAAAAATAAAAACTTATCATAATAATAATTAAAAAATCTAATATTTTAGAAATATTTAAAATAAATACTATTTAATTTTTTTTTAAAAAAATCTAACTTTATATCTATGTTCTTAGATATTTTTTTATTTTCAAATCTAACTTTATATCTATGTTCTTAGATATTTTTTTATTTTCAAATCTAACTTTATATCTATTTTATTTTAATTTTATTTAAATTACTTTTTTTACTTTTATTTTAATTTCTTCTTTTATTTTTTCTTCATATTTATATATATAAGTTAAAAATTAGATATAGTTATATGATCTATTAATATATTATATATATGTATATATATATAATATATTGTTTTTCTATCTAAATAAAAGTACCAAATTCTTAGCATTTCTACTTAAACAATAAGATAAAAGCTAAGAAATAAAAATTTAAAAAAATTCCTTCAATTAAACAAAAGGGAATAAGATAAAAGCTAAGAAATAAAAATTTAAAAAAATACCTTCAATTAAATACAAGGGAATAAAAAATAAGTATAATGAGTTTATAACAGTACTTATTATAATGAGTTTATAACAGTACTTTCACATTACAGTTTTATACCAGAGTGTTGTAATCATTAGCTAGACTATCAGCCAAATTTTATCATATTTCTAAATTTATTATAAACCATTAAAAATATTATTATTATTTTGATTGAGATTGATTATAAATTTATATTTTTGTATTCCTATGAGGAATCAGCAAACATGTGTAATATCTTTTAGGTCATCATTAATTATACAAAAAATTAAAAATAAATCCATTAACACAAATATACAAATAATTATATTAAATTTATATTTTAAAATTTTTTTTTATTTATATAAAATTTAAAAAATAATAGTCAATATCATTTTTAGTGTTCATTTTTTTAATTTTTTCAAATTAAAAATTTTTTCTTATTCTATATTATAAATGTTTTTTTAAAATTTTTTTGAATTTTTTTTGAATTTTAAATTTTTTTTTTTAGATTTTTCTATATTATTACTTTTTATAATATTATATTATGGGAATTATTATTTTTACTTATCATTATAATAATAATGCTTTTGCTCTATACTATTTATATTTATTCTTGTTCGACGTTTTCAGTGAACCATTCAGCAAGGTATGTAAGAGAATCCTTTGGAATACGAGTAAGTTCCTTGTCATTGTAGAAGTCAATGTAGGTCATACCGAAACGAGTTTCGTAACCGTTTTCCCATTCAAAGTTATCAATTAAAGACCAGGCCATGTAACCACGAACATCAACACCATCTTCGACATAGGCAAGACGAAGGTTTTCAAGGTATTGCTTGTACCAGTCAATTCTGTAAGTATCGTGGAGAATGGTTCCTTCAATGTTGCTTTCATCTTCAATAATAGATTCATCGTAAGCATCAGCATATTCTTCCTTACCAATGGACTTGAAGTAGTCAATGGTAACTTGATCATTGGCACGACTAACCTTGTAGTTTGGTTGAGCACAACCATTTTCGGTAATAATGATACCGTTCTTAAGAATGCTCTTGTAACGGTTGTATAACCAGTTAAGACCAACACGAATAGTTGGACCATACTTGGTGTTCCATGATGAACCGGCTTGTGAACCAAGAGTTGGTGGAATACAAACCCATCCTGGAGCACGGCCTCTACAGTTATCATCCCACATATCCTTCTTGGAGTTTTCGTAGCTGGCTTCTTCTTCAGTTGGTGGTTCAATGAGTTTACCATCTTCATCCTTGGCTTGTTCAGCCCAGTGAGCAGTGTAGGTGTTCCAACCTAAGAAGTCGGATGATGATCCCTTTAAGAGCTTCTTTTCTTCAGCTGTGAAGACTGGCATATCCTTACCCATTCTTTGCTTGACGGATTCTGGGTAGTCACCAGTCATTGGTGGATCAGAGTACCAACCAATACGGAATTCAGCGGCTAAGTTGGCGTACTTCTTGTTGTTTTCTAATTCTTCTGGTGTGGTGTTTTCATCTTCCCATGGAATTTGAGCTTCACCATCAACGGTAATACCAATAAGACCCTTTTGCTTCTTTTGGAACTTCTTACGGTAAACATTGACAGCCTTAGCGTGGGCAATAAGAATGTTGTGTGAACACCAGACTTCTTCTAATCTTTGTGGAGCACGGTCAGCTGGAAGAACTTCTGCTCCCTTGTAGTATTGAGATGGACCAATTTCGTAGGAACAACCTCCTTCTAAATCAAGTCCGGTAGTGTCGTTTTGGAGCTTACGTGGTGCTTCACCAGTACATCTGTATGGAGCTTTACCTGGTCCATTCTTGTAACCACCAACACAGTTAACCCATGGTTCGTTAATGGTGATCCATCCCTTAACACGGTCACCAAAACGTTCGAAACAGAATTCGGCGTATTTGGCGAAATCATCTTGTGAACGGTAATCTAACCAACCACCGTACTTTTCGTGAAGAGCATATGGAAGATCCCAGTGGTAAAGAGTAGCTAATGGAGTAATGTCGTTTTCAATAAGAGTATCGATCATCATATCGTAGTATTCGGCACCCTTTTCGTTAACATTCCATTTACCGTTAACCTTCTTAGCAACACCATCTGGGAAAAGACGAGACCATGAGATGGAGAAACGGTAGTGGTTAGCCTTCATGATTTTCATCATTTTAACATCTTCGTCGAACTTGTGGTATGAATCACAAGCAACATTACCGTTAGTGGAATCTGGGTTAGTTCTGTCACCAGATTCGACGTTCTTTGGGTAAAGATGGGTGAAGTAATCCCAAACGGATTCACCACGACCATCGGTATCCCAAGCACCTTCAACTTGGTAAGCAGCGGTAGCAGCACCCCACTTGAAACTAGCTGGGAGTTTACCCTTTGGAGCTTCAGCATCAGACTTTTCATCGGCGGAGTCAATGTCATCGGCAATTGGTTCATCAACATTTGCAGCTTCATCATCAGAAGCAATGTTACCATCGGCAGCTGGAGCGTTAACATCAGTAACGTCATCAGCTGGAGCCTTGACAATACACTTCTTAGCAGCAGTAACAGCTAATAAAGTAGTGAAAATAGTAAGAGACTTCATTTTTATATATTTTTATATTAATTAAAATTTATTAAATTATTTAAATATAAATAATTATTATTTATAACTAATAAGCAAAAATAATAATATATAATTTTTTTTAAATTAAATTATAATATAGAATAAAGCCTTATCAAAAGGTATGATTTTTAAAAAATTTGGAAAACTTCCAAGATATTTATATGAAAAAATCAATTAATATCAAAATTTGATTTATATAATATAAAATTCATATATTAGAAGAATTGTAAAAAGTTAAATAAATAGAATAGTTAAAATTAAATTTTCTCCTAAATATATTATTTAATATATAAATCTCTTAAACTTAAAATTGCTTGTACTTGTTAATAATCTAAATTTATAATAAGTTAAAACTAAATAGTGTAGTATTATAAATTTAGATTAAATAATATTGTTAAAATGTAATTTAAATATAGATATAAATAGCCCAGGTTTAGGTTTAACTAGTATATAAAGTTTTTTTTATAAATTAATTTAATAAATATAAATATAATTAGAGTAGCTATCAAAATTCTTTCTTTCATTATTAAATAAATGAAAACTATTTATACCTTTCCAAATTATTATACATAATATTTGAAGCTAATAATAGATATTTTGATTTTTATTGGTATAATTGTAACTTAAAAATTACAATAAGAATCCACACAATTTAAAAATTACTATTTTAATATATAAATAATATTTTTCATATGTAAAATTATTATTATTATTACTATTATTGTTATTATTATTGTTGTTATTATTATTAAATAATAATATTTTGTTATATGTAATAAAAACTAATTTATTACATTACTAATACAAGATAATAAAATAATGAAATTATTTTATAATTATATTGTATTAAATAAAAGAAATCATTAATATTATAATTTTATCCTTGTAACAACAAAATGAAGCATATTATGTAATTACTTTGGATTACAATTTCAATTATTCTAATGTTTAATATTTACTAAGAAGATAGTTTAATATTTACTATATTATTATTTAAAATTATGATTATTTAGATTTGCATTATTAATTATTTTTAAATTGATAAAGAATATGAAAATAAAAAATTTAAATATAATATTAATATTATAAAGTTTAATATTCATTAGTTGATTATACAAATATTTATTAGCATAATTATTGTACTGATTTTAATATCGCGTTTATAATATCACAATTCCCAATATTTAGTAATTTAAAAATAATTAAGAATATCATTTTTAATATTACAATTCCCTATTATTCAGTAATTTAAAAATAACTAATGAAAATATAATATAAAGCAAATACAAAAGTTAATAAATGAGAACAGATGAATTTTTTTTTCTAATTAAGAAATTATTAAATTTTAAATGATTTGACAAATTTTATTATTTTTGAATTAATTTTAATTTTGTTTTTTTTGAAGTTTCACAAGTAAATTATCTTTTCATTTAATATGAAATATTTTATAGATTTTATAGAAACAATGAAGTTAAAGTTTATAATAAAATAAAATGTTTACACTAGGATAAAAATAGATTTATTTTAATATAATATATTAAATATCTATATTAAAATTCAAAAAAAAAAAATCATATAAAAGAAAAAAATAATTCCAAAATTTTAAAAAACTATCCTTTTGATAAGGAAAAAATTATTATTGGAATAAATTATTTATTATTATAATTAATAAAAATATATAATTTAATATAATATTAATTTAAGATGAAGTCTCTTACTATTTTCACTACTTTATTAGCTGTTACTGCTGCTAAGAAGTGTATTGTCAAGGCTCCAGCTGATGATGTTACCACTGATGTTAACGCTCCAGCTGCCGATGGTAACATTGCTTCTGATGATGAAGCTGCTAATGTTGATGAACCAATTGCCGATGACATTGACTCCGCCGATGAAAAGTCTGATGCTGAAGCTCCAAAGGGTAAACTCCCAGCTAGTTTCAAGTGGGGTGCTGCTACCGCTGCTTACCAAGTTGAAGGTGCTTGGGATACCGATGGTCGTGGTGAATCCGTTTGGGATTACTTCACCCATCTTTACCCAAAGAACGTCGAATCTGGTGACAGAACTAACCCAGATTCCACTAACGGTAATGTTGCTTGTGATTCATACCACAAGTTCGACGAAGATGTTAAAATGATGAAAATCATGAAGGCTAACCACTACCGTTTCTCCATCTCATGGTCTCGTCTTTTCCCAGATGGTGTTGCTAAGAAGGTTAACGGTAAATGGAATGTTAACGAAAAGGGTGCCGAATACTACGATATGATGATCGATACTCTTATTGAAAACGACATTACTCCATTAGCTACTCTTTACCACTGGGATCTTCCATATGCTCTTCACGAAAAGTACGGTGGTTGGTTAGATTACCGTTCACAAGATGATTTCGCCAAATACGCCGAATTCTGTTTCGAACGTTTTGGTGACCGTGTTAAGGGATGGATCACCATTAACGAACCATGGGTTAACTGTGTTGGTGGTTACAAGAATGGACCAGGTAAAGCTCCATACAGATGTACTGGTGAAGCACCACGTAAGCTCCAAAACGACACTACTGGACTTGATTTAGAAGGAGGTTGTTCCTACGAAATTGGTCCATCTCAATACTACAAGGGAGCAGAAGTTCTTCCAGCTGACCGTGCTCCACAAAGATTAGAAGAAGTCTGGTGTTCACACAACATTCTTATTGCCCACGCTAAGGCTGTCAATGTTTACCGTAAGAAGTTCCAAAAGAAGCAAAAGGGTCTTATTGGTATTACCGTTGATGGTGAAGCTCAAATTCCATGGGAAGATGAAAACACCACACCAGAAGAATTAGAAAACAACAAGAAGTACGCCAACTTAGCCGCTGAATTCCGTATTGGTTGGTACTCTGATCCACCAATGACTGGTGACTACCCAGAATCTGTCAAGCAAAGAATGGGTAAGGATATGCCAGTCTTCACAGCTGAAGAAAAGAAGCTCTTAAAGGGATCATCATCCGACTTCTTAGGTTGGAACACCTACACTGCTCACTGGGCTGAACAAGCCAAGGATGAAGATGGTAAACTCATTGAACCACCAACTGAAGAAGAAGCCAGCTACGAAAACTCCAAGAAGGATATGTGGGATGATAACTGTAGAGGCCGTGCTCCAGGATGGGTTTGTATTCCACCAACTCTTGGTTCACAAGCCGGTTCATCATGGAACACCAAGTATGGTCCAACTATTCGTGTTGGTCTTAACTGGTTATACAACCGTTACAAGAGCATTCTTAAGAACGGTATCATTATTACCGAAAATGGTTGTGCTCAACCAAACTACAAGGTTAGTCGTGCCAATGATCAAGTTACCATTGACTACTTCAAGTCCATTGGTAAGGAAGAATATGCTGATGCTTACGATGAATCTATTATTGAAGATGAAAGCAACATTGAAGGAACCATTCTCCACGATACTTACAGAATTGACTGGTACAAGCAATACCTTGAAAACCTTCGTCTTGCCTATGTCGAAGATGGTGTTGATGTTCGTGGTTACATGGCCTGGTCTTTAATTGATAACTTTGAATGGGAAAATGGTTACGAAACTCGTTTCGGTATGACCTACATTGACTTCTACAATGACAAGGAACTTACTCGTATTCCAAAGGATTCTCTTACATACCTTGCTGAATGGTTCACTGAAAACGTCGAACAAGAATAAATGACTTCATTCTTAAATAATATTATAAAATAATATTGAATATTATTAAATAATCAAACAAAAAAATATAGAAAAAAAATTAAAAAAAAATTCCAAAATTCCAAAAATTATAATAATAAATAATATCAAAAAAATTACTATCAATCAAAATTCGAAATGTTTTAAAATTTATATATCAAAAAAATAATATTAATATCAAAAAAAAGAAAAAATTAAAAAAATAATAGTCAATATCATTTAAAAAAATAATAAGTACTTAAAAAAAAAAAACTATAAAAAAAAATAATAGTCAATATCATTTTAAAATATATTTATCGAATATTATTTAAAAATATGTTGGTATTAAAAAATCATAAGTACTTTTTTTATAAAAAAAAAAAAAAAATATTTTCTATCATTTTATTTTCTTTTTTATATTAAATCATTATTTTATTTATATAAATTAATAAAATTAAAAATTTTAAAAAAAAATTTGAAGTGTTGAAATTAATGTGTGTGTTAAATATTAGGAATGTACTCTTAAACATATCTTTTCAAGGAAATAAATTCCAATTATAATATTCATTTTCGTTTGGAAATCATTGTTTTAAAACAATATTAGGAATATACTATTTTAACATATTTTTCAAGGAAATAAATTCCGATTATAATATTCATTTTCGTTTGGAAATCAGTTTTAGTGTGAAGGTAATGAGCCAGAATTAAAAGATAAATTAATAAAAGCATTCCAGTTTTGCCAATAAATATTAGTTTTTCTTTTTTATTTATAATTGCTATAATTTTACTTTTAAATAATTAACTTTATATTTATATGATAATTTATTAATATTTCATTATGGAGATTTAATTAACAGTTAACAAATTGTATTTACTAAAATTAATAGATAAAATTATGTAAAATACATTTTATTAATTAATAATGTTTATAATAATGTTTTATAATGTAAATGGGCGATGCATAATGAAATGAAATTTGGTATCCAGAAATGTTCAACGATGATGATTCGTCCTGAATCAGTATGGAAATCAGAACAAGAAAGATCCAACATTTTATTTAGTAGGAAAACCCATTCCAAAGAGTTTACTTTCCAAAGAGTTTACTTCAACTGCTTTTTCAATTGCAGACGAGCTCAGTATTACCTCAGCTAATAATGTTATAAAGTCTTCATTTCATATTTCACAACAAATTTTTAATCTTCAAAAAATCAAAATGAAGTTGTATAAGAGATTTAAAAAAGAAAGAATTTATGATATAGATGAATTTATTAAAAGAATTAAAATCTACCGTAAGCTCATTGATTACATCCACAAAAGATGTAATGAATTTAGGAAACAAGAATATCTTCATTGGATTAAAACAGGATGTGAGTATATGAAGAGTCATAATCCTAAGAAGGCCTGGAAATGGATCAAGAAAACTGCAAAAATTGGAAAAGATTCTTTCTTTATTGCTCAACCAATTAAATATAAAAATGGAGAATTAGTTGTTGCTACGGAAGAACAACTAGATGTGTGGCATGATCATTTCGAAAATCTTGCATCAGATCCAAGTGGTGTAAGTCTTGATTTGGAGCATTGGTATGAAGAACCAATGAATAAACGTTTTTCACTTCCTATGCTTGATGAATGGGATATCAACCAAGATATTAGTATTGATGAAGTCAAGTCAGCTATCCTCTCTACTCCAAATTATAAAGCATCAGGTCCGGATGGTATTCCAATTGAATTTTACAAAGCATTAATTCCATCAAGTAATGATTCTAATAATGCTACAGATAATAATTCTTCCGGTAATACTACTTCAGATAATGATGCTCATGGTTTAAATTTTATTCTTAAATTATTCAACCGTATTTGGGATGGAGACTTCCCCAATTCATGGAATGAATCCAGTATTGTTTCTATTCCTAAGAAGGGAGATTTGACAGATTGTGATAACTATCGAGGTATATCACTTATCAATAATGGTATTAAGTTGATTTCCGAAATTGTCACAACTAGAATTTCAGAATATGGTTTAAAGAATAATTTCATTAGACCTGAACAATTTGGTTTTCGAAAAAAGGAAGAAAGTATCAGTCTTTTCATTTCAATCCAAGAAATATGCCGTAGACGTCAATTAGATAATAAAGAGACATATTTGGCCTTTTTAGATCTCAGGAAAGCATACGATTCAGACCCAATCGGTAATATTCTCCATAAATTAGATTGTTTAGGAATCCGAGGTAAGAGTTTACAATTTATCAAAAATTTATATTTAACATCTAAGGCTAATGTCAAATTAGATGGACAATTCTCGAAATCTTTTGATGTGAAGAAAGGAGTCCGTCAAGGATGCCCACTTTCTCCTATTCTCTTTAATCTCTTTATTAATGATATATTTAAAGAGTGTGAAGATCTCGGAGTCAGTTTAGGTGACACTCGATGCTGTGGTGGACTTTTTGCAGATGATATAGTTATTTGTGCTCCAACAAGAGGATACTTAAAAAAGATGCTTAGAAGAGTTAATGAATGGACCTTGTATAATGAAATGGAATTTGGTATCCAGAAATGTTCAACGATGGTGATTCGTCCTGAATCAATAGAAAATCAGAACAAGAGAGATCCAACATTTTACTTAGCAGGACAACCCATTCCAACTACTGATTGCTATACTTATCTTGGTGTTCCATTTGATAAGAATTTGTCCCTTAAACCAGTAATTAAAGCTCTTAATAACAAGGTTTTGAAAGGGCTTTTCTCAGTCAGTAAATTCTTAAGAAATCCTAATATTCCTATTCCTTTCAAAAAGCTAGTACTTAACTCACAAGTGATTAGCAGAGTTTCATATTTTGCACCATTACTTGGATCCAACAAAGCTAGGTCTAGGATTGCTCAGAAGCATTTTAACAAAGGAATACGATGGGTTGCCGGAGTTCATAAAGCTGTATCGTTTATATCTTTATACTCTATTTCAAAAGATTTGAATATTCCTCCATTGTCAGCCAAATGTGCATTAGCTCAGGTTAGATGTTTTAACAAATGGAAAGACTCAAATTGTATTATCTCACACCTTGTCAATTACATTCCTAAATTTAGAAAATACACGTGGTGCAAATCAAGTAGGACACTTGATAAAAAATTAAAGAAACATGGAGATGTTAAAGCAGTTAAAAACTTTTATTGGAAGGATCTCAAAGGGAATTCAATCAAAGCGCAATATTATGATGATAATAAATTTATTGAAACTAAAGATTTTATTAAATTATGTTATGAGTACCCAGAGTTTGCCTATGGCTTCTACTGGCTATTGAAAGCAAGAAGCGGATACAAGTTGGATGCTAGAGTTGCCAAAGCTGCTAAATTTGTTGATCCAGTTTGTCCTAACTACTGTCCATGTTGCAAGTGTGGAGATCAAAGTATTAAACATTGGTTATTAGATTGTCCAACATTTAGAGATATCCGTATTAAACATTATGATTCCATAGTCCAGCTATTAAATTTTTTCAGTCAACGTAATTCCAATAGTCCTATCAATAATAATGAAATTGATAATATCAGTAGAGATAGTAATAACATTAATAGTAATAGTAACAATAGTAGTAATAACAATAGTAATAGTAACAATAGTAATAATAACAATAATAGAAATAATAATATTAGTAATGATAGCAATAGTGAAGATAATAATTCTAATTTAGATAGTAATTTAGTTAATGATAGTAATAGTTCTAATAATCCGGTGAATATTAATGTGTATGATTATTCTAGTGTGTGCAGTAAAATATTTAAATTCCTTCTTGGGGGAAGAAGTTTTAACAATATTAATTACAATTCAAGGGAATGGAAAGAACTTTGTAAGCGTCAGATTCAATCTGGTACTAACGAAGGAACACCATTCTTGACGGTAACCGCGGAACTTCTAACCAAAATCATGCCTTTTGCTATTGGCCAGCAATGGTCAATGTTCAAAAGGTTTGAAGCAACATCCAAGAGCGTCAATGCTGAAGAAACAGTAAGACAGGCCAGGAGGGCCAGCGCAACCAATGGAGATCATAATTTTGTTCCATGACAAAATTTTGATCTTTGGCTCGGTGTCCCATTGGAAGTCAAATACAATTATTATACTTTAGTATGATAGTGGCTTTCTTACTTTAATTAAAATTACTAGAATACATTATACCCAATTTTTATTCATCTGTGTTTATTTAAACATATTTTTTTTTATTTTTATTTTATTTTAATTTTTATATTACATGTATTATAATTTTAATTAAATTAATAATAAAGTTTAAAATATTTGATGCCGTTAAAAAAAAAAAAAAAAAAAAAAAAAAAAAAAAAAAAAAAAACCCATTCCAACTACTGATTGCTACATTTATCTTGGTGTTTCATTTGATAAGAATTTGTCCCTTAAACCAATTATTAAAGCTTTTAATAGTAAGGTTTTGAAAGGACTTTATTCAGTCAGTAAATTCTTAAGAAATCCTAATATTCCTATTCCTTTCAAAAAGATAGCACTAAACTCACAAGTGATCAGCAGAGTTTTATACTTTGCACTATTATTTGAATCCAACAAAACTAGGTCTAGGATTGCTCAGAAGCATGTTAACAAGGGAACACGGTAGATTGTAGGAGTTCATAAAGCTCTATCGTTTATATCTCTATACTCTATTTCAAAAGATTTGAATGTTCCTCCATTGTCAGCCAGATGTGCATTAGCTCAGGTTAGATGTTTTAACAAGTGGAAAAATTCAAATTATATTATTTCATACCCTGTGTTGAAGTGTGAATGGATCATTTCAAATTAATATGAAGATTAGCACTGTCACTGTGGTTGGAAATATCGTACAACGATTTACATTTAGTGTACATGAATTAAGTGAGTGTCGAAGCTGAAAATTCAAAATGACATGCAAAGGAGCCAACATTTCTCTAAGAATTACCATTGGCTTATTCTGATCGATGGAAGAAATGTACTTGTTAGTGTTAAAAAAAGGCATATAAATTTGTAGAATATATAAATGTATGACAAATGTATTGAAACGTATTTATATGTATTGTATAATATATTTAAGCTACAATGCAAATGTATATGTTAGAATATGTGAAACGTTATGTCACATGTATTGAAATGTATTGAAATGTATTAAAACGTATTTGTATATATTGTATTTGATTATATGTTTAAGCCAAAATGTAAATGTATAAATAATTTATCATAAAATATATTAATAAAGTTGACATAATTATAAACCTAAATTAAACAACTCTTAATAGTATAAATATAAATACAATATAAAAAAATAACAATCATATAAAATTATATTTGATTTTTATAATTTATATTTTAAATGAAATTATACTTACCATTTGAAATTTCAAATCTTATCTATCAATATTCACATAATATATATTTTCTTTGTTTATTTAATAATATAGATGATGGTATAGTTAACGATTCTATTAATTATTATTTTTTAGATAATTTAAAGGAAAAGGAAAAGTCTAATAATTTTAAAAATTATTTAATTAATGGTGTAAAATCATTCTGTGTAAATGTTATTAGAAATTTAGTTTATTTCGATAAACTGTATCTTTATAAAAATACCAATATTAATATTGAATTTATAAATTATAATTTATATAGTAGAAAATATACAACATATACTGTATATAGATTTTTAAAATTGAATGAAAAGTATGGAATATCGACATATATATATGAAATTATAAATACTTATATTTTTTATTATTCAGTAATATATAATAAAGAAATTAGAAGGCCTTTATTGGTTGATAAATTAGTATTAAAATTATATTATGATAAGTATCACATCTTGCCTAAATTTGTATATTGTATTCCATGTGATTATCAATTAATTTAGAGTATATATGAATATAAATATTGTGTTACTAATTCATTAACCGATATTTGTTTCAATTACAGATTTTTGGGTATAAGTAATTTTGATATTCCTTATAAAAAAAAAAAAAATTATATGTTTTCAAATAAAGAAATTATTCAGCACGTTTATAATCTGGTCGATGTAGAAAAAATAATAATGAATAGTAATAATAATACTAATAATAATACTTCTACTTTATACTTTAGAAATGATATTGATAATAACTTTTCAGCTAACATATTATATGAAAATTATATATCAAATATGTTTATTTGTATTTCTTTTGTATTTGATGAAATATTATTAAATAAAGATATATTTCATTATATTAATATCAAAGAACATTATAAATATTATAGCAAAGAAATCTTTTTTTTACATGGTTTATTGGATCTAAATAAATATAAAATAAAAAACGGCTTTAACACATTCGATTACTTTTATGAAAATGAGAGTATTTATCAAAGTGAAGATTTTAAAGATACTGTTAATTTGAAAGTTGTTTTTGAACTTATTACTTGTAATTTTATTGACATTTTGCAATATAGACTACTTATTTCACACAATTACAATTTACTTGAATCTTTATTAAAGTCTTATTATTTATTTATATTATCTTATGGGGCAGGATGTAATAGATTATTACTTATACATAATATTTTTATTCCAACACTAAATTTATTAATTACTAAGGAGCATGTTGAAGAATACAACTTTTATATTTCTTTATTACAGAAATATAATTTATATAAATTTATTAAATTATATACTCCTAAAAAACATTAAGTTTTTAAATTATAAAAAAAACAATATAGTTAAATAAATTTATTAAAAATGAAAATAATAATTTATTCCTGATTATATGCTAATTATGATGGAACTGGTCGGTTAGAGTTGCTAGATTTTCCATGTACAAAATATTATGAAGACAGTCTATATAAATTAAATTCTAAATTTGCATTAGATAATTAGATTGAAAATGGCATTACTCTTTCACCCGATTCCGTTGTAATAAAGGATAATAACAACAAAGTTACAAAATTAATAATATCAATAAGAAAATTAGAACAATGCATCAGAGTTCTAGATAATAATAAAAAAATAATAATATATCTGTTAATAATTCATTTCAAAATGATATAGATAATTAATTCGAAAATGAACATATTGTTGACAATACTTATCAACATATTAATAACGATAATAATGATAATTATATAGATTCTATGATGAATTATTATAGTACCATTAAAGATTCATATTTTAATAGTGAAATATTTTATAAAGATTTAGCTATAAAATGTTTAACTAGTGCATTTGCTTTTCATTACAAAAGTTCAATAAGTAGTAGTAATTACAAAAATAATTTAAGAGTATTTTTAGTAAATAGTAATAATTTAGGTGAATATGTTTGTATCAAATCTATACTAGGTTATATGGTAAAAGCTTTAACTGATGAAGATGTTGATACAGACAATAAATATAATCATATAAAAACAAAATTATCAAATTTATTATTATATCAGGTGTTAATACAAGTAATAAAAAGAAGTTATATACAGACTTTGATATAGAAAATGATTTTAACGTAGACTTAGATACTAATATGTCTAGTTTGTCTTTAAATCTATTTAATAAAGTCACAAAGTGCTAATTTATTACTAAATATAGCCATAAATAATAAGGGATTTCAATTAGAAAACGACGATGATTTTATAACTAGTCAAATTGAGGAAACCTATTTTGATAATGTTTATTTTTTTTTCCAAAAATTAGATACTATTAACAATAATAATGATGATAATAATATTATTGATTTTTTATTTTAGCATTTGCATGATTATAAGCCAATATATTAATGGAATATAAGCTTTTCAATTGTATGGCATAATAAAGAGCCGTATTTCCTAAATTATCTTGATGATCCAAATCAGCTTTACTTACAATATGTTTAGGAATTTGTTTAAGAAATCCTAATCTTGCGGCTATAGTAATAGCATTTTCACTTTTATTATTAACTTGTTGTAATAATTCTTCATGATCCGATACAAATTTAAAAAAAGCTAAATAATTATCATTAATAACACTATGAATTAAAGCATTATTATTTTCAGAATCACAAACTTCAAAATCAAATGTTTTATGCTTCATAAACTCTTGTAATAAAAAGTCTTCTCCTTTTATGTTAACAACAAGCATTGAAGCATTAATACCATTTTTGTTTTTTATTGAAAGGTCAAGATCTTTATAATCCGATAATAAAAAGCTAACTGTTGGATAATCCTTAATCATTAAGAAAAACATAATAGGGGTATTAGCTTCTTCATCAATAGGTAAATTTAAATTACATCCAGGATAAGTAAATAATATGGATAATATGCGAGCATAAAAAATAGTACATTTTTCTTTGGAAGTATATTTTCTAAGACCTACTCTATATGAACCATTTTTATCTCCTATAATTGTCATTTTATTTTGAACTACTAAACTATTATCACTTTTTAAAAAAAAATATCCTTATTTACATTCAAAAAATCATTTTTAAAGAAATGGTTTTTATTGATATCAAAATTATTATTTAAAATATCATTTTTGAAAATTTTATTTTTATTAATTTCTAAAATTTCAAAAATTTCATCATCTGGTTTCACTCCATAATGATTTTTTTTATAGTTTTCTTGGAAATTTTGATTTGCATACATTTCACGATATTTCTTTACAAGAATCGAAATTAAGGATTCGTTAGTACTTTTATTATTGAAATTTAATTCCTTTTCATTGGATGTCCAAATAGCTTCCTTCTTTTTATAAAGGAAAAAAATATATTAACTCTATATTACCATTATCTAATAAATACATTAGAGCTGTTTTTCCTGCCTTATCAACAGCGTTATAATCATAATCCACATCAGAATTTTTAAATAACAGATTATAGATTGCTTCATTAATATTGTTTTTACAATAATAAATAAGTATTGTTTCCTTATGCTTATTTTGTTGATTGATATCTAACTTTTCTTTGAGTAAAATTTTAAAAACTTGGATATTTTATACAGAATGAAATAAAGCATTATTCTCATCATTATCTTTAAAATATAAATGATCCAACACTTTATCAAACAATTTAAAGTCGTTTTTGTTTGATGGAACATTTAAAATTGCTTTATTAATATTATCGACAAAATCATTAATGTATACTGGGTTTTCTAGATTTTGTAATTTTAATTGAACTAATTTTAAATTGTCTTCAAGAATTTTAAACAATTTTTATCGTTTTTCCCTAATTCTTCAAAGAAAATTTCTTTAAATTGTTCATATTCCATATTTTTTACTTGTTATATACTACAGTATATATCACTTTTTTTTTTTTTTAATATTTTATATGTTTTATAATTTTTATATTTGAAGGTTTCTTTTTTTTTTTTCTTTTTTTTTTTCCTTTATTTTTTCTTTAAAATTTTTACATATTTAAAAGGTAAAGTATTACAAAAAAATTTTTCTCTAAACTTTAAAGATGATTTATTATATTATCCTAGATTTTTGAAGGATTTAGCCAGAATTTCTGACCAGAAGAAATATGACCTCTGGTAAAATTTTAAATACTATAATAAGTTCATTTTATCCTTTTAATGATTCAACTTTTAATTTGCTATAAAAGTTTATTTAATGAGGTACAATTATAAATTTTCAAAATACACGATAAAATTAAAATTCTTTCCTATATTATATTTTATGGTCTAATTCTTAAGATATCTAATATAAATATATATTGATAATTTAGAAAAGATGTACGATTTTTGGAGGAGTGGATCCAGTCCAAAAATAGGATTATACTGTAAATTAAAAAATCTGCATTAAAACAAAGGAAAAAGTTTGAATAATAATAATAATAAAAAAAAAAAAAAAACTAATTATCTTGAATTAAAAGAAATGCAAATAAATAAAAATAGAAAAAAAAAAAAAAAACTTATTTTTATTATTGGATATAAAAGGTTATGTTTAAATGATAAAGAGCATTTTAATGTATTTAATGATGTAAATAATAGATATAATCTATTAAATTATTTAAGAGAAATATCAAAGAACATGAAACATGGTTTTTTTTTTTTTTTTTTGCAATAAAAAGATATGAAAATAACAACTTTTGAATACAAGGCAGGATTTACCGCTAAATAATTCTTTTAGGTTTATGATATAAATTATAATTTAGCCTATGATTTACTAATTTAAGAGCAGAACAGAATACTTTATTCTAATAGAAAATTTATGTATATTTTCAAAGGTCTCATAAAAGTAATTCTTTTAATTACGACATCTACACTCCTCTAAATAATAATACTAAAATAATTTTTTTTTTTATTGCCTTTTTTTATTATTTTATTTTTGGTAACATTAAAAATATTTATAGAAAAATTATATATATTATATTTTATTAAAATGGTATTTTTTATTAATTAGTGATAAGAATTTTATTTTTTAAAAGTTTTTAAAAAAAATTTTTTTTTTTTCTTTTCTCTTTATATACTAGGGTTAAATTAAAGAATACATAAAACTAATTTTACTACATAACTATTATAATAGGATTAAGATTTTATTTCCGTTAACTTCTAGTGATTTTCTTCTAAGAAATAAAAAAAAAAAAATAGTTTTTATTCTATTTTAACATTCTAAATATTTTCTATGAAATCATTTCTCTTTTTTTTTTTTACATATTTAAAATTAAAATGACTTTTGTAATGATATTTATACTGAAATGATTTTTATTCTTATTTCCAACTACCGTAGAATAAATGTAAAAGCTTTACTCTTTCTGGTAATTCTCCACCATCTTCTGGTAATGGTTCAGTGTAAGAAAAACTATCTTTTGGTAAGAATAATACATCATTTATAACACCTCCATTATGGAAGACATCTCTTGGGTTATATCCTTCCTTGATTATATAATCAAATATAGCTTCAGACCAAATGCCTGGTCCAGTACGATGTAAAATGTTAACTTTTGGGTTACTGTAACGATCAACACCAAGATGTTCATAACGCATATGTCTATAGATATAGTATGGCATGTAATGAACAATTGGATGTCCTGGAACAGAAGCCATAGCCCACTGACAAAATTGAATTAATTCAGCAAATTGAGTTTGACGTTTTCTAAATGGAGTTCTAATATCTTCAATACCAATAATTACTTTAGCATCTTTGTTATCACCCCACCATTTTTCAATTGGTTGAATACATTTGGTATCAGTATCAGCATAAACACCTCCGAATGTATCTAATACAGCATAACGCCACATATCTGTTTTTTCAACAATTGAATCTAAATTTTTAAAAACGTCTACAGCATTTGGATGATACTTTTCCATAAATTCCATAATATCATCGTCATCGTATAAAATATGCTTCCATTCTGGATTCATTTCTGACCAACTATTTATATTTTCTTGAATATCAGGTGGAATATTTTTCTTATCTTTTACTATTAAAATAAAATAAAAATTTTTTATTTTTGTTATTACCCTAATGTTCGTATACTTTTTTTGTTTTTTTAAAATTTATAAACAATAAATTTACCTGTTTGATGTATAAGTCTTGGTATTCTAGTAGTTCCTATTGGTTCTTCCTTTAAAGCTGATATAGCATATTCACTTGCGCTATTTCTTGTATTTCCGAATTCAGGTTTGAATACTTCTATTAAAGGAAAGATCATAACAATAAATATTATGAACATAAGTACAATTACTTTTGGATTAAATCTTACCACTGCCGACATTTTATTATATTATATTATATTTTATTAATTATGTATAAATATTTAAATGTTTATTTTAAAAATATTAATTATTGCTTTTGAAAGTATATTGTTTTATTTTTTTTTTCTTCTTGCTGGTTTAAAACATAGAGTAACCCTATTTTTAAAAGTTTTCTCTGTTTTATTTTATTTTCTTATTTTTGTTTTAGTATTAATTTATTTTATTTTAAACAAATTATATATTTTTATATTTAAAGAATTATATTTTATTTTTTGTTAATATTTTCTTTGGCGTTATAAATTTTTAAATTTAGTTCTTTATTTATTACTATATAAATAAAAATAAACCACTTTTTATATTAAATAAAAAAAAATCTATTTATATTTTAATAATAATTAACAAAAAAAAATATTTCTTTTAAATATTTTTCTTTCTTTTTTTCTTATCTAGTATACAGTTTTTTTTTTTTTTTTTGGTTTCTTTTTTCTTTTAAAGAAAAAAAAGGATATATAATTTATTATGGTTCTTATTATTCTCGTAAATTACTTTTTTTTTTTTTTTTTAAAAAAAAATGTTTAATTTTCTTTTTTATTTTTTCTTATTATTATTATTATTATTAGTTGTTTCTTTTTAATAGTATTATAATACTATATAAGTTATAATTCTATTATTATTGTTATTATTATTTCTACTTTTATTTCAATATAATTAGAGGTTTTCCAAAGGTTTATTTGTTTTACAAAGAATAATAAAAAAAAAAAAAAAAAAAGTTTCTTTATGTATATATATAAAAAAAGTATAATGTATAATATATTAACTTTATTTTATAAATTAAATCGCTCCTTGCACCGACAACTCTCAACCATACAAAAAATACAAAAAATAAATAAATAAATAAATAACTATGAAATAACTATGAAATAATAGACTTATTAAATAAATGAATAAATAATAATTAATTAAATAAATAACTATTAAATCGTCATTCATTCAATAGATTTTGAATATAAAATTTAAAATTCATAATTATTATAATTATAATCATATATAATGACAAATTGAATTTTCTTTTCCTCCATAAATTTACCCCTAACCCACAATTTACTGCTATATAATTTTTTGTGTAATATAAATTTAATATATTAAAAAGAATAATTCAATTATATTATAAATATATTAAATTTATTAAAATAATTGATAAAACCATTTATTCTTTTCAATTCATTTAACTATTCAATTATAATATATATAGAAAAATTAATCTATAAAATAATCTGTCAATATATTATCAATACACTATAATGATATAATGGTAATTATAAATAATATATTAAAAAAGAATAATCCAATTATATTATAAATATATTAAATTTATTATAATTGATAAAACCATTTATTCTCTTCAATATAATTTTATTATTAAAGATTCAATTATAATATATATAGAAAAATTAATATATAAAATTAGATTAAAATGAATAATCCAATTGCATTATAAATATATTAAATATATTGTAATTAATAGAAATTTAATTATAAAAAAATTAATATATTAAAAAATTCTTAAAATATATTATCAATACAGTATAATTATATTATACTAATTAAAATAATATATTGAAAATATTAAATTTTTTAATTCATTAGTTGTGAAATTATAAAATAAATGTAAGGGTTAGGTAATTTTATTAGAAATCTAATAAACTCTTCCTTTAAATCTACCCACCAGCAGCAGCAAAACACCTTAAAATTCTTAATAATAGCCTTTTCAAGACTTTTGTATCCAATTCAAAATCTCTTTAAAAAGTTGACTTTAATTCGTTGGTTTTATGCCTATTATATAGAGGTAAGTGTGTTTATTTTTTATTAAACAATTTATATGAACCATCGTTATTACATGAATCCTTTTTATTTTGTCTATTCTAGTGAATTTATTATTTAAAAATAAAAAAAGAAATTCACCATCCCTTTTATTGTCTTGATAAAAAATGCCAATGTAAAAAAAAAATCTATAAATAGATGATTCAAAGTTAATATTAAAGCCATAATAAATATTGAAAAATGTCTTGAAAATTCTACAAAGTGTTCACGTGTTAATTAGTATAAAATTTATTCATTCAATTTATACAAAAATAGTAATTCTATGATTTTTTATTAACGTTACACAAATATATATTCAATATTAATTTTAATTAAATTTTATTAATTAAAAAAAAGAAAAAAACTGAATGTCAGATTTTATATTTCATTACAGAAAAGTACATAATTTAGTTATACCATACATATTAAGCTAATGAAAAATACATTTCAATATATATATCGCTTAGACCCAGGTTAAATATATTTTTATATAGGCTTTTATCTGCTTATTTGTAATTTAAATGGGCATTCTAAAAGTTTTTTAACAAAAAATTGGAAATAAAATTTAGGTTAAATGTTGTACAAAAAATTAATTTTATTCTATTTTTGTACTACATTATTTTTCTTAAAGTTTTGTCACTAATAAAATATAGTTAAATAAAATATTAATTAGTAAATCTTTTAAAAAAAGAAATTTCATCTTTATTTTTCAAAAATCATTAAATAGTAATAAACTTTAGGTAGCATTAAACACTCATTTATACAATAAATAAAAACTCTAATTTAGGATAAAACTGAATATTAATATGAATATAAACATAGATCTACTATTGCTATCTATGTGAATTGTTAAATACATTAATTAATGGAAGACTGTGTGATCAATTGAGTTGCCTTGTTATAAAAAAAAACTTGAACAAAGCATACTATAACTATTTTTTATTATCTTGACATAGCACAATAAAATTTACATTTTAAACTATTGTATACATCTATGTCTTTAACTATAATAGGATGAAAAAAATTTTTTTTTGAGTAAAAGATGCTCTTAGCCGAACTAATTTGAACTTTTGTAAAATTTGGTTAGATGGAAAATAGGATGATGTATTGAAAATATTCTAGTTTGAATCAACATATTATATTATAAATTAGCATTTACATTTCCTCTTTTTTTTTTTTTTTTTTTTAATAATAAATCATTCATACCATTATGCAATTAGACCATTAGGATTATGAATACAATATATATTATATATAATTAATAAAAATAATATATAAAAACTACATTGAATCAATATTCTACTACATATTATTTACATTACAACTCTATAAATTAAAGTAAAAATAATTTGTTTAATATTATGGTATAAAAAGATGGAAATTAAAAAAAAAAATGTTTACTTTTTTTATAATAGAGGGTTGTTAGGATACAATGCATATTTTTACCCAATATCTAGATCTGATTTAACCAAGGGTAAAACTATTCTAGTTGATAAAAAAATTATTTAAAAAAAATAATAATAAAATTTACAATACCTTTTACACTAAAAAAAAAAAAAAAACAGAAAATTAAAATAAAATAGGGACTTTTTTTTATTATTATTTTTTTTTATTACTATTATTTTTTACATTTATTTTTATTTGTTTTATTGTATTTTTTTTTTTTTTTACCTAAAAGTTGTTTTTTTTTTTTTTTTTGTTTTTTTTTCAACTTTTTTAAATATATTTAAAAAAAAAAAAAAATTAAAGTTCTTCTTTGGTTGGAGCCTTGTTCTCTTCAGCATTAGCTTCAGAATTAACTTGTTGTTGTTCAGCTTCTTGTTGAGCCTTAAGCTTCATGTATTCATCATACAATTTTTGCATTTCTTCTTCTTCAACCTTATCCCACTTATCAATAATCTTGGATGGCATACGCTTGGTCTTTTCTCTGTAGTTAACGGTGACTTCTTCACCACGGTTAATATAACGGTTACTAATGAAAAGAATAGCCCATTGGTTATTGTATGGAACATATTCAATTCTAGCATTGTAGTAAAGAGAGTGATTAACAAAACGAAGATGAGAACCTTTACTCTTACCATTAACTCTTAATTCAACCATCTTTTCTAATTTATAATCTGGAATGGTAGAGTAGTACCATTCATATTTCTTTCCTTTTTCGGCATCGGTGGCACGAATAACACCAGTGTAGATACCAAGAACTTCATTTGGAACAATGTCAACATTAGCAAAAAGACCATAACCCTTCTTATCATTAATTTTTTTGACAAAGAATCTTTCATCTTCCTTTAAACCTCTTTCAATAATTGGCTTGAAGAAATCAGCCTTCTTTGCAATGTTTTCTGGCATTTCACGATCCATACGGAATTCTTTTAAAAGATTTCTTTCATATTCACCTTCAATATCATAATCAGAAATTCTTTCAATACCTAACTTTTTGAATATTTCATCAACAGTGTAAATTTCTCCACCCATAATTTCTTCTCTCATATCACCAATAACATCAACATCATCTTCTTCTTCTGGAGGAATTTCCTTCTTAGTTTCTGAGTTTGGAACTTCTTCATCATCAACTGGAACAATATTTTCAACTTCACTGTTACCTTTGAAAATATCAGATTCTGTGATTTTTTCAAATAATTTAATTCTGGCTTCATTATCATTCTCTTCCATATATTTGTTATACATTTCTTGGTATTCATGAGAAATTTTTACAGTATGCTTAATTAATTCTGGATCTTGAAGTACTCTAGTTAAAACTTCATTTTGTTGTTTGTATGGAACATACTATTCATTTAGAAAAAAAATTGATAGATAAATATAATACCAATATAAATATTATAAATAGTAAAATGAAAGAGTATATTGTATTTTTAATGTTAATAAAAACACTACTATTATTGATTTCTTTTTAAAATTTAAAAATTTTTATTATGATTTGTAGCGTTTCAACTACTATTCCTATTATTCTTTACCTTTTGGACAAATAAATTACTCCAAACAAATAAAAGTAAAAAGATACTACCAGCCTTTATACAGAATGTGGCAAAAGGAGAACGTTTACCATCTTCATATTTAAAAAACTTTGGAACTTCATTTGGCTTATCACTGTTTTCTTCCTTGTCTTTTTTAAGTTGATCTCTTTTTTCCTTTTTATCCTTTTTATTTTCAGCCTTACTCTTAAGGGCTCTACTAACGCCTCTAGCCATTCTATGTAAAAACATTAAAATATAAATTATTTTCATTTTAATAAATGCATTTTAAAATTAAAAAAGAAATAATTTTGGTAGATTTCAATTTCCAATGAATAATAAAATATTTATTAACTCTACTTGTATAAAACTATTCATTTTTTAACTATGATACAACATATTTCCTATTCTATACTTATTATTTTGTTATGACCCATTTAATAGTATTTCTACCTATCTATATATTATTTTTTTTTAAAAAAAAAAAAAAATAAAGTAATATCTCAAAAAATACAATAATCGTATAAAAAAATTTCCTTTTTAATTTTATTTCCTCATTCATTAATGGTTAAATTTTTCTCAAATTTTCCCATAAAGTTTTAGGGAGAACTAGCAATAAATAGTGAAATATATTTAATTTCGATATTTACTTTTATTTATTTTTTTTATTTACTTTTCTTAATTTATTCTTCTTTTAGTGTGTTTTTTTTTTTTTTTTCGGTTTTTTTATTATTTATTTTTATAAATTTTCTTTTTTTTTTTTTTTTAAAAAAAGTAAAAAAAAAAAGGAATTATTTTATAAATTAAAAAGAAAAAGAAAATTTTCTTAGCTGGTTTTCTTTTTTTTTACCCAACAACTACTTGTTTTTAGTGGATGACTAAATTTTTAAAAAATAATTTATTTAAAAGTTCATTTATTTTTATATAATTTATTAAATGAATGTATCATATTTATTTAAATAAATTCCTTTCTATTGCTATTATTTAAATTTTTAATTTTTTAGCTTCAATAAGGGAGTACCAATGGAATAAAGCCAACATCTTTTATTATGATAATGATCATGTGGATATCATCATAAATATATCACATGTTTTGATTCTATCATAAAACACATGTTTCCTTGGAAGGTGTCAGATAAATTTAGTTTACACTTAAATTTATTTATAAAACTATTTGGGTTTTTATAATCTTTTATTTATTTATATTTATTTTATAATATAAATATTGTAACTTTCTTAAAATCTTTTTATTAAAAAATAACCAAAGAATAAAAATGTAGTACAATATTAATTTATAATTTTATAAAATACAAATACATAAAAAATACATAAAATATTATTTTGGAATGTATTTTATTTTCACACTCCCCCAAAGTTATAAATTCATTATTTGTATTTATATAATAAACTATCTCTAAATATTTTCATTTTATTTTTATTCAAGTATTTAGTAAAACCATCTGCTAAATTTTCTTCTGATTTTATATATTCTAGACTGATTTTATTTTCTTTAATTAATTCTCTTACTTTATGGTACTTAATATCAATATGTTTTGACTTTGGATTAATCGTTTCATTATTTGCGTTGTAAATAGTTGCTTGATTATCAATATTGATTTTTAAGCATTCTTCCTTTATTTTTAATTCACTAAAAATATTTCTATACCACAGAGCTTGCTTTGAGCATTCACAAAGTCCATAATATTCTGCTTCGGCGGTTGAAGTTGATACACATTTTTGCAGTTTTGAGTACCAGCTTGTTGGTCCATTTCCCAATAAAAATACAAATCCAGTGGTAGATTTTCTTGTTTCTTCATCTCCCCCATAGTCTGAATCTACAAAAATCTTCAAATTTAAGTTTCTTTCAAAACGGATTCCATAATGAGGATTTTCTTTCAGATATTTGAATATTTGTAATACATTCTTCCAATTTTGGATAGTAGGATTTTGTGAGAACCTAGATGCTTTGGTTACTGAAAATAAGATATCTGGACGAGTACCTATGGCTAAATATAAAAGACTTCCTATTGCAGCTCTATAAGTAGTAGGGTCAAAAGGCTGATTGAGTTATTCATCATTCTTGATTGGTGTAGTTGTCTTTGATCCTCTGCAGTTTTCTAAACCAAATTTGTGTAATATATCCTTTAAATACCTTTCTTGATGTAACAAATACCCATCTTTTAACGTTTCTACTTTGATTCCTATGATGAAATTTGCATCACCAACATCCGTGATAACATATTTCTCTTTAATTAATTTAATAGTTTTATCTATTTCTTCCTTTTTACCAGTTATTAGGATGTCATCAACATATATTCCAACTAAACATACTAATTTATTGTTTTTGGTCTTTATAAATATGCATGGTTCGCTAACTAATTTCTGAAATCCTAGTTCAATGAGAGTATTGCTGATGTTGTTATTCCATTCTCTTGCTGCTTGTTTTAAGCCATATAATGCTTTATTTAATTTCCATAATCCTTTTTTATACATTTTATCTCCTTCAGGTGCTTTCATATATATATCTTCCTTTAAATCTGCATACAAATATGCGGCCTTAACATCTAATTGATGGATTTTATAGTTATTAATTGCAGCTATTCCTATTAGGATTCTTAATGAGTCTTGTTTTAGAGTAGGAGAAAAGGTCTCATTGTAGTTTTCTCCATATTCTTGTGTAAAACCTCTGGCTACAAGTCTAGCTTTGTATTTTTCTATCTCACCAGTGCTATTCCTTTTTATCTTAAATACCCATCTTGAATCAATAATATTGGCGTCTTCTGGAACTTCATCTATTCTTTTGAACACTTTTCTTTCTTTCATATTTAGCAATTCGGCTTCTATTGCTTTTATCCACTTATCCTTATCTTTTCTTTTAAATATATCATTATAGGAATTTGGCTCCTTGATTTGTGCTATAGTTAGCGCCACTTCCTTAATTTTCTTCTATGACATCTTCACTTGGAACAAGTTTCCGCTTTCTTGGGAATTTTTCTTCCTTTGGTGGATGATTTTCATTTAATTTAAAATTTTTATTGGATTTTAATTTTCTATTTAGATTTCTCTTATTCAAAAAATTTTGTTTTGATAATAACTTTTTCTTATCAAAAAATTTTTTCTTAGATTTATCTTTATTGATTGGATCTTTAATTTCATTTTTATTTTTTAAATTTCTCAAATTATATTCCTTTTTATTTTGATTATTTAAATTACTTTCTTTTTCATCAGAAATATTTTTAAATTTGGACTTTTCTTCAGGAATATTGATATTTTCTTTATTCAAATTTCTTCTTATATCATTCTCATTAATAGGTATGTAATTTTTCTTATAATATTCTTCATTCTTATAATTTACTTTTACATTTGAATAATTATTTTCTATTTCTTTTCTATTATTTTTATTTATATTATTTTTGACACTCTCAATATTTTCAAAATCAATTTTCTTTCTTGTTTCTAAATCAATGTCAGGACTCAGGATATTTAAAAAATCATTATTGTCAATTTCTCCAGTTAAATCATTTATCTCCATTTCTGATGGTGTTTTTAATACTTCTTCAATTAATTCATTTTTATTTACAATGTCTGAATTTTCTTCTATAAAATAAACATTTCCTTTTGTATTCAGGTATTTATTATTCCTTTTATTATCCTTTGATATATTTGAATTGTCTTTACTGTTTATATTTTTATTTTTCTTGTCGTCATTTCTCTTTATATTCACTTCTTTAATTTCACAAATTTCAGTTTCGTCAGCACTATTATATTTTAAATTATTATATTTTAAATTATTTTCTTCCAAGGTAAAGTTATTTATATTGCCGTCGTTACTTCCTGAAATGTCATTATTGTTTTCTTTTTCTTTATTGGTTTCACTTACAGATTCCATTGAAGTACTTATTTTAATTTCTTTATTTTCTTCCATTTCTTCAATTTTCCGGTAATTATTTTTGTTCAAACGTTCTTTTTTCTTTTCTTTTAGTTTAATATAGTCTAAGAGATTTAAGTCTTCTTCTTCTGAGTCTTCTATACTCATATTACTATCATTAGTGTCCTCGCAGACTTGCATAAAACTTTCAGAACTATTATTTTTTTCTTTATTTAATAGTGATGTGAGCTTATCCAGCTTTTCTTCTATATTTTTAAATTTTTCTTCATAATTTACTTCTTTTAAGTCTTCTTTATTACTAGTTTTATCATTGAGTGTTTCTAGGTTTTCATTCATTAATTTATCATTTTCATTTGAAATGTCCTTTTCCTTTTTGTCTTTATTGTTATTGTTTTCATTTTCTTTATCATACATATAATTAAAGTTCCTTACTTGAAAAGTTTCTGTATCTTGACTATATGTTTCATTATTATTTTCTTTTTCTAAATTATAATTGTAGTCACCAGGTTCTTCTTCTAAAAAACCTACGACTCTTTTCACTTTAATTTTCCTTGATTTTATGTCGAATATTCTGTATCCTACTGAAGATTCATCATATCCGATAAAGATTCCCTCCTTAGTTTTGTCTTGAAATTTTGGAATGTTACTGTCATCTAAATAATACACTTTACATCCAAATACTCTTAAATTTTTATAATCAACTTTTCTGTTGTACATTAATTCAAATGGTATTTCACCATTAATTCCACTGTGCGGAACTCGATTATGAACATAGTTCGCTGTTTTCACAGCATCTTCCCAAAAGCGACGACATAACCTTGCGTCCATTAACATTGCAGTAGCAGTTTTTATTAACTTTCCATTGAATCTTTCTGCTCTTCCATTCTGCTCCGGATTTCCAGGGACGGTGAATTGTTGAGTTATTCCATATTCGTTACATAACTCCTTGAAGTTATTAGAAGTGAATTCAGTTCCATTATCGCTTCTAAGATATTTTACTTTGGATGATAATTCATTAGTAGTTTTATTCAGCCAATTTCCAAATTCTTTGAAAACATCACTTTTATTCTTGACAAATATTACCCATCCATATCGACTGTAATCATCTAAGATACTTAAAAAGTATACGTTGTCATGAATTGATGGTGTGATTGGACCTACCAAATCGATGTGTACTAGTTCCAAAACACTTGATGCTCTACTATCTGACCTTTTATGAGGGATTTCTTTCATTTTGCTTCTCATGCATATTGTACAATTGTGAATATTGTTCTTTTCATCATTATTGTTGAAATTCAGATGCCCTATTCTTCTATGCCAGTATTCACCATTGTTTCGTACATTATCGCACATTGAGTAATTATTAACTACATTACCTTCTTTGATGTACAAATTGAATACATCATATTCATTTGCTTTAACTTCGTATACATTATCTGTTTTCTTATCTTTTATATATGCAAATACATTATTGTTCTTCTCATCAAAGATTATTTGGTAGCCACTTTTAACTAACTTGGCAACAGAAATTAAATTTCGTTTTACATCTGGGATGTACATTACATCTTCTAATTTTATTGGTTCTTCATTAATAGATCCATTTACTTCACCCATATGTGTTGACTTTGTAGTCGCTCCATTTGCATAATTGATTGGTTCTACATGTTCAAAAACATTTTTGAGAATTCCTATATCTTTGGTAATATGATTAGAAGCACCAGAATCTAAAGTCCATGTAGTAAAACTTGTAGGTACATTTTCACAAGATACGTAATTGCATGATTTATTATTACATTCATCATTGTTATTGTCAAATAATGTATTGTAATCAACTGTAAACAAATCTTGATATCCAACTTCTGGTTCAAAGTCTTCAGTGGTTTGTTTATTTACTGTTTCACCTGTTGCTAAAAATGCTTCCTTGCCTTTATTTTTCTCTTTTCTTAGCCTTCTTGTAACTTCTTCTGAAAGTTCTTTTTGAATACGACATTGTTTTACAGTATGTCCTTTTTGATGACAAAAATAACATGTAATGTTTTGTTTATTTTTGTTATTCCAATTTCTTTCTTCATTGGACTTTTCTTTTCCTTTATTTGTATTTTTATTATGATTATTACTTTGTTTGTTGCGGTAGTATTTAGTACTTTCCTTTCTTTTATCACCTTTGTAACTACCTTCAACACTAAAGATATGTCTAATTCCGAAGGTTTCAGATTTCTCTTTCGGATCAAATTTGTTCATCTTATCTATCATTCTTGCTGTGTCCTTTTTGCATTCTTCCCAGTCTTCATGCTTAAGGACTGTGACTTTCCTATATTTTTCTGGTAAGGCTTGATACAGTAAACCAATTTTTTCTTCATCATCTATTTTCACATTTAGTTGTTCTAACTTATTAAAGTTGGAATTTAACTTATTTACAAATCTTGAGAAACTTTCTTTCGGGTCGTATTTTAAGGAGTTTGTTTCCTTAATAAGCCTATTCTTTCTTTCTATTTTATCCCCTAAATAAATGTCTTCTAATAGTTTCCACATTTCGTAGCTTGTTAAAGACCTATCTTGGATATCTTGTTGGCAGTTTGGGCCTAAAGTATACCTAATTAAAAATTGGATATTCCTATCTGTTTTTAAGTCATCTTCGGTTACGTTCTTATCATAGTAGGTATTGATTTCAAAAGGTGCCTTTAGATATTCTTCTCCGTCGATATCCATTCCTTCGTCACTTTTGATCTTTGGGGTTTTGTTTTCATCAACCCAATCTTCAAGACCATAATAATTTAAAATATTCCTCATAAACATTTGCCACGTTATGAAATTTTTATTGTTCAATTCATAAGTGACCTTTCCTAGCATAACGGTAGGATCGAATATAGGAATTGATCCAGTATCTCCGTTAGATTTTCTTTTTGACATATTAAAAAAAACTTACTTAAATATAAGAGCAATTGAGACTCTTAATCTGTCAGATAAATTTAGTTTACACTTAAATTTATTTATAAAACTATTTGGGTTTTTATAATCTTTTATTTATTTATATTTATTTTATAATATAAATATTGTAACTTTCTTAAAATCTTTTTATTAAAAAATAACCAAAGAATAAAAATGTAGTACAATATTAATTTATAATTTTATAAAATACAAATACATAAAAAATACATAAAATATTATTTTGGAATGTATTTTATTTTCACAGAAGGAATCAAGGCTATAGGTTAGGATTACCATACTAATTAATTAATATTTTTTACATTCAAGAGCACAAAGGATTGATAAACAAGGATGATCTAGAAAACATGTACCACTTTTTGGAGGGATCGATTTCGGGCCCTCTGAAGTGAGGTATTTTCTAGATCTTGTATAACTTTACTTTATTTTAAGAATAGAAAAAAAAATATATATATATAAAAATAGGTACTCTTTTTATGTATGTGCAAAATATTTTTTTTATTAAGAAAATTGTTTTAATATTCAAGTAGTAGTTTCATGTAACAAATGTAATAAATTATATTTAAGTAGTAGTTTTTCGCTTTACAAATAAAAATAAATATTAAAAGGATCAAAAATAATAAATAATAATGCATATGTACTTTATACATAATTTTTTTTTTTTTTTGGTAAAATGATATAATTTGAAGGAAGAGAAAATATAAATATTTATATATTAAAAAAAAAATATATATATATATAAAAAAATAATAAATATTATATAGAAAAGTATTTAAAAAGTATCCTAAAAAATAATCTTGTTAATTTTTGATATCAAGCAATTGCTCTTATTTGATATAAATAGGAAAAATAAAGATTATTTTAAATATCTATAGTACAGTAAGAAGAAAAAAAAAATTACCCATTAATCATATATTTATCATGCCTATTAATACTAGTATATTATTATTTAATATTTATATTAAAAATAGCTTTTTTTTTTATATATATATAAAAAAAAGCAAAAAAGAAATAATTATGATGTTTGTTTGTTTGTTTATAGTTATGTAGAGGAAATGTTATGTAATGATATTTATTGAAATATCATTAGAACGGAATTATCATAGATATATGTAATATTATTATTTTACTTTTTGATAGTCTATAATTTTTGAAAAAATAGATATATATATATGCATAAATAAAAATAATAATAAAAATTAATTTAATTTTTCAAATAATAAACAATATATATATATATATTTACTAAAACAATATAAAAGAAAATACTTACAAAAATTTAAAGTAAATTTTGGCTATATTATATATTATATTTTTGCTTATAAACTACAAATAGCATAGAAGCAATAATAATTTATAAAGGAATAAAAATATATATATATATATATATATATACTTTTATTTTTTTGCTTTTTTTTTTCTATTAATTGGATTATAAAGTTAGAGAATATGCTCCCTTTCTTTTTTTTTCATCATTATGTACAAACGTTATTAATAGTATGCTTTATTACTATTAATGAAAAGCAAAAATATATATATTATATTTTTATTCTTTTTAATCATCTTATTTAATCATAAATAAAATATTATTTGTTTTTTGTTTTTTCGATGGGGAAGCGCATTTTGAAGTATCTTTGGAATTGGTTGAAAGGGATTCTTCTTCTTTTTTTTGACCTGAAATGGAGGTTTCACTAGATGGCAGGATGGATTGAATTGGAGTTAATGATAAGTCTAATTGAGATAAATTTAAATTTTTAAAAGATGAAGAAGTCATTAAAACATTTTTTAATACTTCGTATTTTTCTTTTAAATCCTTGATTTCTTCTTGATAAGAAATGTTATGTTTCTCTAATTCAATAACTTTTTCTTTCAATTGTTGATTCTCCGAAATAAGTTCCTGAGCATGAGTTTCTAACTTGTGTAATTGTTCTCTTTTTCTTTTTCTAGAAAGATGGGCAGCTTCGCGATTTTTCAAAAGACGATCTTGACGTTTTTGATATGCTGATTTTTTATCATTTTTAGTACATGTGTTAGATGGATCGTTGGAGGAAGGAGAAGCTAGGTCATTTAATTTTTGATTCATTTGTTGAAGAAGATTTTGACTCAATGGGAATGGAAAATGTTTACCTATGGAGGAAGTGGATTGACATAAAGGAGGAGTGGAAGATAATTCATGATTTTTAAAATTAAGATTGGTATATTTAGTACTTTCCTTTTTTATCTCTTTGCTTTTATCAAGAGATGGCAAGATACTTGATGGTTTCTTACCAGTAGTATCTAAAAGGGATGGAACCTTTTTCATATCTAATCCATCATTTAATGGAAAGAGTGGGGTCTTTCCATGAATTTGATTCAAAATAGATAATACAAATGGAGTGGATACCTTTGTGGGTTGACTTTTAGGTTTCAAAACAGGATATTTTTGAAGAGATGGATTAATTTTAATATCTTTTGAGGCTTGACTTAAAACAGGAGTAGATAATGGTTTTGAAACAACTGGTTTAATATCAATTGACGGTGATGATGATAGAGAAGAAATCTTATGGATACCATTTTTTCTTTCATTAGGTTCAATTTTATTGATAGGAGAAGAACTTGCTTGTGGTTCCGTTTTAATAGTAGCACTAGTCGTAGTACTAGTAGTGGTACTAGTAGTAGTATTGGTAGTTGTACCTGATTTCTTTTTTCTTCCAGGTTTTCCTTTTGTTTCCTTGAGTAGACTTAAACAAGATTTAGCTACATTTGATTTTAAAATTGGCATAATGTTGCTAAGTTGATCAGATTTTGGTATATCATTAAAATCCATATTCAAATTGGAAAGTGATTCTAATGTAATTGGAGGGGATGTCATTGTGGAAGATCCACCTGAATTTAGTGTGGTCATTTGGGTAGTTGGAGGAGTAATTGCTTTATGAGGAGTTGTCGTTAATGAAAAAGAAGTAGGTAATGAAGTAGAATTAATTTTATTTGATGATAATAAAGTCGTTGGAAGAATATTTGATGTAGTAGTGCCAGTAGTAGTAGAGAAAGATGTTGGAAGTGTATTTGCTGTAGTAGTGACAGTAGTAGTAGAGGAAGATGTTGGAAGAGTATTTGCTGTAGTAGTGACAGTAGTAGTAGAGGAAGATGTTGGAAGAGTATTTGCTGTAGTAGTGGCAGTAGTAGTAGAAGAAGATATTGGAAGAGTATTTGCTATAGTAGTGGCAGTAGTAGTAGTAGAAAAAGGTATTGGAAGGGTATTTGCTGTCGTAGTAGTGGCAGTAGTAGTAGTAGAGGAAGATGATGGAAGAGTATTTGTTGTAATAATGGAAGTAGTGGCGGCAGTAGTAGTAGAGGAAGATGTTGAAAGAGTATTTGTTGTAATAATGGAAGTAGTGGCAGTAGTAGTAGAAGAAGGTACTGATGGAGCAATACTGGGAACAGGAGATGGTATAGAAGTAGTTATTGAAGTACTTTTAATAGTAGGTGTATTAACAATAGTTGTTGCATTGATATTAAATGAATTTTCTTTCGAAGGAAGGATTTTAACCATTTTATCGTTGACTATTTCAAAATTTTTGTTATCAAAAGGTTCTTTCTCAAAAGTGGTGATCTTTAATTTTAAAGTTTTATCAAGGATAGGTATTTTTCTTGAGTCTGAAAGGGGCTTTTCTTTAATTACTGCATTTGAACTATTATATTTGATTTCTTTTGCTACCTTATTTTGTTGAAGTAATGCATTAGCTTCTTTTGCTACCTTATTTTGTTGAAGTAATGCATTAGCTTCTTTTGCTACCTTATTTTGTTGAAGTAATGCATTAACCTCTTTTGCTACCTTATTTTGTTGAAGTAATGTGTTTGTTTCTTTATTTCCCGAATTATTTTTAATAGAATCTGGTTGACTATGGTGTTCATTTTTTTTGGATATTACTTTATTGCTCTCATTATTGTTTTTAATTGGTGGGATTTTGGTATCTTGAGATTTTTTATAGTCTTTAGTAAGAATAGTTTTAGTAGTACCTTTATTACCTTCATTTTTATTTTTAACGGTAGTCTCTTTAGCTAGTGGTGTAGTTGTAGTGGATAACAAAGATGATGTAGTATCGATTTTTCGATCAAAATCAATATAATTTAAAAGACTATCTGTCTTTGAAGTTGTAGATAATTGAATTTGATTTGATAATGGTACGAATAAGTTTTGAAGTGGTAATGTTTCTAATGGTAGAGTAGTTGAAGGAGTAATTGATGATGGCATAGAAGTTAATTGATTTAATAATAATAATTGATTCATTTGTTTTAAGTATAATTCAGAATCTTTTTTTTTTTTTTATTTTTGTATTAACAATAAAAAAATTAAATTTAAAATATAGAATAAATAAATGTATATACATTAGAATATAATAATGGAATGAATTTAAAATTGCTAGTATGAAATTGTTTTCTTTTTTTTTTTAAATATTTATATTATATAACCAAACGGAATGAATTAAACATAAAAATATTTTAAATTAAAATAGGTTAATAAAGTTTTAAAATTTTCAATACGTTACCAACTATATTATTATACAATGTATTGGAAGAAACTAATGGATCAATTCTTTGAAAATTATTTGGAAGAACGGATGAATTATAGTAAGGATAAGGGATATTATTTAAATAATTGTCTAACATTCCTTCTGGAGAAATTACACAATTATTTAATGGGAAACAGGATAATAATGGATTTGTAGTTGGAAGATCGGATTCCTTATTTAACATAGAATTGGCATTAACATAAAAAGGTTCTATGGTTTTTGGTAATGACTTGGTCTTATTAGTTGTAATGTGGGGTGTATTTTGTGAGGATAGAGACGATTTTAATTTTCCAGTTTTTATTTCATTATTATTATCATCGTCAATATCCATGAATTGTAGAGTGGGTTTTTTTGAAATACTTTTAGATGAATGAGTCCCACCTTTTTGAAGTTTATCATTACAACTTTCCTTATCCAACATGATGTTACTTTTTAAAATATTTGATTCTTTTGATTTAACATACATAATTGTGGCGTCACTATTATCATTATTTGAAGTACAAGAATCAGATGGGGATGGAAAATCCATTATATCTTGATTGTATGATATGGAAGCCGTGGAAGTGGAATTTGATAGTGTAGGTGTACTGATACCATGGATAAAATTTGTATTATTTTGAATAAAAGATAATGAAGGTGAAAAGTGGTTACTTTGTTCATTTAAATGACTTTCATATCCAAAAATATGATTATTATTAAGTTTAGAATGATAGTTGTCTATATCATTTATAATTTCAGAATATGGCGATAATGGGGTTACAGCCTTTAACATATTTTCTGTCGAATTTAACATATTTGAGGAAGAAAGAGTCGTTGTTGTTGAACTAAGTGGTGAATTAATCATACTATGGGATTGGATTTTTTCTTGCTTTTTTGGTTTCTGAGACAAAAGTTTCTTATTTGCAAGAATAGTCGTATTCATTTTTATTCTCTTTTTTTTTTTTATTTTCTTGAATATATACGTATGTTATTATAAATTATTTTATGATATTATTCTTTATCTTTTTTTTTGAATTGTTCCTTTAATGCTATTTTTAAAGTTGTCTTTCTTTTTTTTTTTTTTTTTTTTTTGACGCAGTATTTATTTATCTCGAATTTTCCTTTTTTTTTTTTTTTTTTTTTTTTTAAAGAACAATACTAATAAATAATAATAATAATAAAAGATAATATAAAAATATAGATAGATAGATATAACAATAATAATTAATATTTTAAATTAAATTAATTTATAAAAAATAATAAAGATAATTTTTCCCATAAAAAAAAACATGCAAAATTATATTTTGAAAAAATAATTTAACATGAATATATAATATTGTCTTTTACTTTTAATTCTTTATTTTTTTTTTTTTTAATTTCACTTTTTCATTCTAAAGATATGCATAATATTAAATTTTAACTGACGTTTGAATATACTATTTTGTTATAATATATATGAATAGCTTTTTATATCTCTCTTTATATATATATATATCTCATTGTAATTATAATAGTATATTTGTTGTAAAATTTTAACATTTGTAGTGTATTTTTAAAATTATTATTATTTAATTATTTCTCTTTTTATTTAAATATTTTTTTTTATTCTCGACATGTTTTTTTTTTATTTTTCCAAGCCTTGTCAAATAAAATATATATATATTATTCCTATGACTGAATTTTCAATATAAATATGAATAGATATACATATATATATCGTTATATTACTTTATATTAGCAACGCTCTCCATTATAAAATCGATATAAATCCTGGTTTCAGTGATATATTCAAATATTTTTTCAAAATTTGAATTTTAACATAGGTTACTAATATTATATTTATAATAACATTGATTTTTTTTTATTATGAAAGCAAAGTTTAAAAAAAAAGAAAAAAGAAAAAAAAAAAAAAAACAACTTTTTTCATACTAATATTATTGAAACTATTATTTCTAAATCTTAATTTTTTTAATATTTTAACTTTAATTCTATTTATTAAAATTTGGAAAAATTGATTATTTAATTATTTCTTGTAATGGAAACTAAAAAATTAATTTAATTAAAAAAAAAAATATTATTTAAATAAATTAATTAAAAAAAAAAAAATATTTTTTTTTTCTTTTCTATTGAATAATAATTATTTAAATTTATACATTTCATTCATTTATTATAACAATAATAATAACAATAATAGCAAGGTTATTTATTATCATTATCATTATGATTTTAGTTTAATATCAATATCCTTTTTCAATTTTCTATTTTTTTTTTATCAAAGTAACAATCTACCAAAAAAATAAAATAAACCAAACCACAATTTTGCCATTCAGTATGAATTAAAAAAAGAAAAACTAAATCAGTATCAATTAATATATTAAATTAAATTTTATTAAATAAAAATAGAATAATATATGAAAAGAAAAAAGCTAATCTTTAAAATTTATATACAGAAAAATAGGAAGATTTATTAATAATAACTTTAAAATATTTGCTAGAAATATATTATTTACTGATAAAAGATTAATGAAATTTGATATTAGATAGCACCACCTCTCTTTTTTTTTTATTAAAATTTATGAATCATTTCACATATTGATCTTGAGAATTTTTTTTAATAAACTACATAAATCTATAAAATTTTCTAAAGACATTTTTAGGATCAACTTTAATTTTCTTAAAATTCACAACACTATATAAAATCAAGCCAATATAAAGTGTTTTTTCAAACGATTAAATATCAATTATTATTGAATGAATATAAATTTTGTATTTATTAATTAATTATATATTCTTTTTTTTTTTTCTTTTTTAACAAAAGAATAAAAAAATTGATAAAAACCTTAATGGTTTTTTAGTTTGTTTTTTTTTAAAAAAAAATATAGATTTTTAATAGAATTCAAAAATAAAATTTTATACCTTTAATCATGTATTAAACTTTTATATAATGTTAATTAGACTCTATATATTTCTTTTTTTTTAAAAAAAAAAAAAAGATAAAAGTTTCTTAATCGTTTTAAAATATTATCATAACACTTTCTATTTAATAAAACATAATTAATTGTAGTAATTAATTTCAAAGTTTATTAATTTATCTATTAAAAACAATAAACTTTTTAAAAATAATTAATTAATATTATAATTAATTAATTTTTAGAAACTTTATTTTATTAAATATGAAATTCTACCCTCACTGAATATCACCTAAATTTTGCCAAAAAAAAATCCGTATATATTAGTATATATTATTAACAAAAAAAGTATCGAAAATAAAATGAAATCCGAAAAAAAAATAAAAAGTTTAAATATATTAACATAATTATCCTTTTCAAAATGTAATAAAACAAATAATTAAATAAAATTTAATCTATTTATTTTTTTAATCTATTTTATAATTTAATATTATAAAAATATTTTAATAAATACTAATTAATAATAAATAATTAGAATAATAATAATAAATAGTAATAATAATAATAATTTGACATGATAATACTAATAATATGAATAATATGAGATAATGTAGATATCTTCAATAATAATGTATACCCAATAACTATGATATATAATAATAAGATATAAAATGAGTATCAAAAAATTTAATAAAATGAATCCATTTACTTTTAAGAAAAAAAGAAACATTATATGTAATAAAAAAAATCATTATTGAAATGAATAAAGGAATTACACTTTCTGATATTTAAGGTTATAGTTTTTTTTTAAAAAAAAAAAAAAAAAAAAAAAAAACATTAAATTCCTTTTGTATCAATATCAAAATCCAAATATAAAGATTTTAGTTTTTTCAAATAAAATTTTTTTAAAAAAAAAAAAACTTTTAAAAGTTTAAAATAAAAAAGGACAATTACTCCAATTTTTATTTTAAAAAAAAAATGTTCAGAGTGCAATTGATAAAGAAAAAAATGTATAAATAATAATAATAAAATATTTATAATTCATTATTGTATTGTATTTTTCATAGTATGCGTAAAAGTGGAATTGGATATTAAAAAATATGAAATAAACTCTCATTTATTATATCTTAACAGTAATTATCGTTAGTGGATTTATTTCTTTATTGTATAACATCCTTTATATTATTTAAAAAATCATATCTATTTATGGATCTATATAACTATGTCAATGCAATATTAAATTGGTTTTTAGAATAGGATGATAATTACTATTTTTTCTATTTTTATGTGTTTTTTTTTAAAAAAAATAAAATAAAACAATAGGTATGGCATATGTGTATTCCATTTGAAGGATAATACCTTTAGAAAAATTGTTCCCTTTTAAACAACCTATGATATTTATTTTGATTGTCTTTCATGCTTCATGATATGGTTGAATAACATAAACTTTAAATTTTTCCAAACTTTAAAAAAAAAATTTTTAAACTTGTACTACTCCTTATTAAAAGTAGGATCATCTTTTTTTTTAAAAAAAAATAATAATAAATGTTGACATATCACACAAACTCTTAATTTTGATTTCTTTCTTTTTTTAAATATATATATTACTTTTTTTTAAAAAACCATTATTACCCATAGTAATTAAAAATATATTTAAAAGGAATGGTGATTCAGCTGAATGAATAAAAAAAAAAAAAAGTAAAAAAGCATACATCATTATCATAGATTAAAATAAAAAAAAAACATTTTTTTAAATAGACATAAAAATATGAGTTAAAAGGTTTTATTCTATAAAATAACCCAGAAATAATCCACTGTTTAATAAAAATTCTTAAAAAAATTATTCTTTTTTACTACCTCAACTTCACCTTTTAAATACTCTATTATAAAATTCTTCATTTTTAAATACCCAATATACAATTTATAAAGTGCACTTTGTGTATTTGTTTTAAAGATTTTATGATTAATAAAAAAATTTATTTTTTTATTATATTTGCAGATTATTTTTTTAAAATAGGTTATGACGTTTTTTTTTTTTTTTGCTTTTTTTAGTTCATCATTAATTTATCTTTTTAGTATAAATAGTGATGGAAGTTTGATAATAGTTTTAGGTTGTTTATACAGGTATATACAAATTGGTATTTATCTAATTAATAGCAGTGGTATATATTTTTACTTTTTGCTTACTAACTAGATTTATTTACTTCTTCTTTCCAAAAGTAAGTGGTTCACCAATATTCTTTCCTCTAAGCTTAACACCTAAGTTTCTTTCTAACTTGCTTAAAATTTGTTGATTTGGCTTAGCTCTACCACTTTCATATTCGTTAACAACTTGTGGCTTTTCACAAATCTTAGTAGCAAGTTCCTTTATTTATTTGAAATAATAATTTTTAAATTTTAAAATAATATATTTATATTAATATTGATTCATTCATTTCTTATTCAAAGTTTTTAATTTTTATAATGTGTCTTTTAATAGTATAAATATTAAAATATTGTTTTTTTCTCATCTTTTTCAATCTTAATAGGCTATGCTATTTATTATTATTTTTTTTTTTATTTTTATTTTTTCCCCATCTTTTTCAATTTTAATCAGCTATGTTATTTTTTATTATTATTTTTTTTTTGACTGTTTATTTTATTTTTTTACCTTTTGAGTCCAACCCTTTTCTTGACGAGCCTTTTGAATGACCTTGGAAACATCGTTGGAAACAGTGTTAATATGGAAACCATTTTCACCAGTATCTCTATCAATCTTAGCAGCACGTTGACCTTCAGTGTTACCCTTACCCTTGTTAAGACCACCTAATTGTACATTTAACTTCTTTTGAGTACTAACAATAGCACCTTCTCGACCAGCAGCATTTAATTGAGCTTGAGTTCTAATAGTGTTAGTACGTGCTTGCTTCTTACGAATAATAGTAACGGAATCCCAATCAGTGTTCATTTTTTTTTTTTTTAAAATAGTTATTCTTTATTAATTAATAAAAAGATTATATAATTAAATTAATAGAATATTTTAATTAAAAGAATAAAATTAAAAGCGGAAAGTCCTTTCCTTTATATATAATTTTTTATTTTAAATGTAATATATGATACAATATATTTCAATATATAATAAATGTTTTAATCAATCTTTTCATGTACAATGATAATGATAATCAATGATTACTAATTAATATATTTAATAATAAAATAAAACTAGATCTTCCCCATATAAAATGTAATGTAATGTAATTAACCCACATATATAAAAAACTTTACCAGACCACTAAACAAGGATAAGCAAAAAATAAGGCATAATTTAAGGCTTTTTTTTTTGTATTACTTTAAGAAACAATAATAATAAAAAAAAAAAAAAAGGAATTAGGAATAAAAAAAATACAATACATAGCATCACATGAATGAATGAATGAATCATATAAATAAAAATAAGAATAATAAACCATTTATTAAAATAAAAATAGTTAATCTATGACGCAAACACTAGATAAATATATAAGCATATATTATTCCTTTTTTATTAATGATAATTGATATTTAAAAAAAAAAGGCACCTTCTTTTCATCATAGCAACAACTATTTTTCATCTTTCCCGTTTTTGATTAAATTGTGTATTAGTAATAATTTTTATTTAATCTGCCAAATTACACTGCCAAATACATGAATGAATGGATGAATGGATGATAAATACATAATACAAAGGGTTAAGACTTTAATTAATTCCACAGATTAATATATGTAAACTTTATTAAAATTAGAAATATTCTATAATATTCTTTCATATATTAATATACCAATCATATTATTTTATGTATAATATGAATAATTGAAAAAACTTTAAAACACGTGAAATAGAATGATCAGATGATAAAATAATGACAAATTATAAATTATAAATATTATACATAAAGGTATGTAATAATATTAATGATTAGGACTTTATATACTTTTATTATTTTAAAGTTGTATTTTTTTTTGAAAATTACAATGGTTGATAATTTAAAAAAAAAGGTATTTCTAATGAGAATTATATGCACTTCTTTATAAAATATTGCTTAATAATTTAAAAATGTAATGATTGAAAAAATATTGTTAAATGTTTATGCAAATTTAAAAAAGTTTTCTTTTTTTTTTTTTTTTTCGAATGAATAATTAAAATATTTAATGAATATAATAATTAAAAGTCTTTGAATTTAGAATTAGCTTGTTGTCCATATTCATGTATTGATTTTGTAAAGTTGGTATGACGTGGGAAACGTATATCATTACCTTGGCATTGTTCTTTTTCATTTTCGGAAGTTGAGGAATAAACATTTATATCTTTATTTTTAATATTATCATTCCAGTAGGTAATTGGAACAGAATATTTTTGTATAGTTTCCTATAAAAAAAAAAAAGAAATGTAATAAATATAATTAATTAAAGACAAAGACACTAAAAATTTTAATTTTTTTTTTTTAAAAAAAAAAGCATACTTGATCTGGGAGTTTTACACCTATAATTAAAAATATATATATATATAAAATATAATTATTATTATATATATTTTTTATAAATAATGGAAATAATGGTATTTAATATAGTGAAAATTACTTGATTTAAAATCGAAACAATAATCTTGTTGGAAAGTGGATTTCCATTCATCAACACCATCATCTGGTTCACTTTCTAATTGTTTTCTACAAATAATATAAATTATGTGATATATAATATTAAATATATATTAATTAAATTATTATTATTTTATTTTATTTTATTTTTTAAAAAAATATATTATAACATTAAAAATTTATATATATATATATTAATCATGAATATATTCTTTATTAAATAATTTTTATATATTACTTTGCTAATTCCATTAATTCGGCTTCCATCATTCTTCCTTTTTTACCTGGTCCCATATTATGTTTTTGGAATGCATTAGTAGCTGCCTGCACATTCTGATATGGCATATTAGATTTATTTTCTTTTTCTTGTTTTTCGAGGTTTTCTGTGATACACTCCATTTTTATTTGAAGATCTTCTTTCATCTTTGCTAGATTTTCTTGTTCTTTTCTTAATCTTTCTTGAGCCTTGTCAATTTCGTCACTTTGTTTTTGAATTTTTTTAAGTTCTTCTGGTACTTTACCCTTTTCTAAATCTTGTATCTATCATCATTTTTTTATAATAAAATAATTATTTAGTTATTATTAAATACATAAAAATATATATTTGAAATCCATATTTAATATATTGTATGTGTATATCAGAAGAAGAAATTAAAGATCAAAGAGTACATAAGAAAATTATTTAAAATTTATTCAATATTAATTTGTTTTTTATTTATTTTTTTTTTTTTTTAAATAGGACTACATAAAAAAAGTTAAATTTACCATTCTTTTATTAATTTCTTTTTGAGCTTTTTCATTTTCACTAATCATTTGTTCAGCAACAGCTCTTTCTTCAAACCAATTTTCAATTAATGTAACACCAACACCATTGTGCTTATTCCAATTGGTACCAGTATATGAAGGTTTAAAATTTGCCATTTTCTTCTTTCTTTTTTTTTTATATTATATTAATTTATAAAGCGTTAAAGTGATGGTATTATAATATGGAATTTTATTAGTATATCAATATGTACAAAGTATATATATAAAGGATCAATTAATAATTCATATATGATATGGGTAATAAAATAAAATTAGTTTAATTCAAGAATGAAATATATAGCCTATTTTAACAATACTATTATTAAAACAATTCTCATCTTTATTTAACAATATATATATATATATATATATTTTTTTTTTGAAAATATATGTATATATGTATATTAATACATATTAGTAATATACCAATATAACTATATTTAATAATTATCGATTCGATTAATATAAACTATAAAGTAAAGTTTTTTAATATTCATTATTAATATTCTTTTTCATGATTTTTTTTTTTTTTAATTCAAAATAATTACTTATCAAATCTTTAAAATTATTTATATTATTGCTTTATACATTAGTATATACCTTTATTTAATAAATGATTTAATAGAGATTCTATAAAGTTAAGCGTTTCGGTGATTAATAGAAAAATGAATTAAAAAAAAAAAAAGTGCAATAAATTAAAACACTTTAAAAAAAAAATTAACGAAAAAATTTCGATTTAAATAATTATGTATATAATTAGGTTATATAGTAAGGTTTGATGAATAGATTAAAAAGAATATAAATAAAATAAACAAGTAATAACGTAAATTTTTTTTTATAATTTTTATTATAAATCAAAATATTTAACACTAAAGAGTTTAATTTCCATAGAATTGTTTTGTTAAAGAAAAAATACATTTTAAAAAATAAAAAAAATTTAAAGCTAAAAAATTAGAAACTTTAAATTTCTTAACTCAATAATACGATTAAAATTATTAGAATTTTTTTATTAAAATGAAAGGGAAGTTTTTTTTTATCAATCGTGTTTAGTTTATTTTCGTTTTATTTTTCTTTTTTTTTTTTTAAAAAAAAAAGAAAATAGTTGTATAAAAGTAAAGTCATTTATACTATTATAATAATTCCACAATAATATATATATCTTTACTCCAAATTATTATTATCAAATATAATAATACTAATTTAAAATATTTATAAATATATAAATGTAATTCAACAATATCTATACTTAATTGTAAAAAATTATTAAATTATCTCTTTTTTTAAAGTGTTTTACAAACTAACCTTCTAAAGCCATTTTTAATATTTGCTTGAAAAAAGATCTTACATGAATGTATTGTACATCAAATTAATTTAAATTTAATTAATTATTTTATTATTTAACCCTTTTACATATTTTATTATTTTTATTTTTTTTTGATCATTGACAGGTTTAATTAAATCTGTGTAATAGTTTATAATTTAATTAAATCAATGGCGTAGTAGTAGTAGTAGTGATAATGATTATAATAGTAGTAGTATATAAAGATTGAAAATAATAAATAAAAAATAGGGAATATTAATGAAATAGGATAAAATAATTATACAAAAAAAAAATAAAATACCATAATATGTATAATATGTGGCAATGATATCTTATTAAAAATTTATTAATATTATTTTTTTTAACCACAAAAAAGTTATCCGTAGTGCAGTGCCTTTTTCGTGGTTATTTATCAACAAGGAACTTGATGATTAGATTTATAAAAATATATATTAATTATAGATTAAAAATAAATAAATAAATAAATAAATATATAATAAAAAAAAGTTAATTTAAAATTTTTAAAAGGCCATAAAAGAAATTCTTTTTTTTTTTTTTTTTTTTTTATTATTCATTACTTTTTCATATTTTTTTTTTAAAGAACCATTTTTAAATTAAATTAAAAAAAATATATATATAAAAAAATATAGATATAAATAATGTGTATGTATTATTATTTAAAAGTGTATATAATATATATAATTTTTTTTTTATTGTTTTTTTGTTTTATGTCAACTTTCCCCTCTTAATTAATGAAATATTTACTCTATAAAAACCAATAGCATTTAAAGGAAAAGCTGTAATTGGTTCTCTTTTAGCATTAACCGCCGGTCAAGCTTCATATTCTTATGTTCAAAAAAAAAGAGAAGCTACAAGGGTATGAATTTTTTTCTTTTTTTCTTTTTTTTTTTTTTTTTTATATTTGTAATTATAATTATATTTTGTAGTAATTGTATTTTAATTCTTTTATTTTTAATAATGAATTTTAATTTTTTTTTTTTTATCTTTTCTTTTTTTATTTATTTATTTTTTATTTTAAAAATAAAACATTTATTTATGTTAAAAGATATTGAATAACCAAGAAAAGCACGGTGGAAAACTTGTTGCTAACACATTTAAAGCTCACGGTATAACTAATGTTTTCACATTAACTGGAGGACATATTTCACCTGTACCTATTTGTTTTATATATATAATGATAATGATAGTTAATAGAAAAATGCTTTATATCTAATTTTCTATTCTTTATTATTATTATTTTAAATTAAGATTTTGGTTGAATGTGAAAGATCAGGAATTAATGTTATTGATACAAGACATGAAGTAAGTAATATAATATTTTTTATACGCCATTAAAATAATAGTTTTCAAAATGACGTTTTTTTTTTTTTTTTTAAATTGAAGCAAAAGTTTAATTAAAAAAAGAAACAAGTTTTGTCATATTTAAATAAAACAAATTCTATATATTTTGTGATTTTTTTTTTCTTTTTCTTTTTCTTCTTCATTCCTTCTCTTCTCTTCTCCTTTTCTTTTATTATTATTATTATTATTATTTTTTTCAGTCATTTGAATTTTAATAATTTCAAAAAATCTTGATTTTAAAATCTTTGAAATATTAAAAAAATATGTCACTATAGGTTACTGCAGTTTATGCTGCTGATGCTATGGCAAGATTAACTGGTAACGTTGGTATTGCTCTTGTTACTTCTGGACCGGTATTGTATATTAAAAATATATAAAGTTATACTATTATAATGCATTTTTTATTTTATTTTATTTTATTTTACTAAAAATTATTATTATAATAGTGTAGGAACAACTATTATTGACTAACTAAAATATTATAAATCAATTGATCTTTATTTTTAAATAAATTATCAATTAAATACATTATTTTTTGTTAAAAGGGTTTAACCAACGCTGTTACGGCTGTTGAAAATGCTCACTTGGCTGAATCTCCATTATTACTTATTTCTGGTAGTGCTCCACTTGTTCAACATAATAGAGGTGCTCTTCAAGATATTGATCATGCTGGTTTAATGAAGACTGTTACTAAATATTCCAAAAAAGTATTTGCTGTTCGTGACATTGTTCCAGAAATTAAAAAAGCTATTAAGATTGCTTTATCTGGTGTTCCAGGTCCAGTTTTCCTTGAAATTCCATACGATGTTCTTTACTCCTATGAACATGTTAAAAGCTCTTTAGTTCCTTCTGGTACCTGTGTAAGTTTTCCAATGGGTAATATTAGTCTCTGGAGACGTGAATGTCAATTAAATGACATTTTCAGCAATGCCTGGACTGATAAATATAGTTATGAAGATTTCAACGACAATTATTACGCTCCACTTAAACTAGATATTCCAAGTTATACTCGTTGCCAATTCAAAAAAGCAGAAAATTTAATTGCTAATGCTAAGAAACCAATGTTAGTTCTTGGTAGTCAAGTCATGTTACCTCCAGTTCAAGCAGAAGAACTTAAACAAGCCGTTCTCAAATTGAACATGCCAACTTTTATGTCAGGTATGGCTAGAGGTTTATTAAGTGATAAAGATACCGAACAAACAAGTAAAAATATTCAATTCCGTTTTGTTAGAAAGCAAGCACTTAAGGAAGCTGATTTAATCATTATTGCTGGTAAATTTGAAAAAAAAAATTAATTATAATAAAAGGATGAGTTATATATTATACATGTTCAATGTATAGGTTTTTTTTTTTTTTTTTTTTATTTCCTAGCAAATTTTTAAAAATAGTTATAAAATCGGCATAAGATATTAAAATAATATATATTTATATATATATATATTATTTTAAAATATAGGTTTACCTATTGATTTCAGAATTAGTTTTGGTCGAGGCTTCAATCCAAATGCTAAAATTATTGCTATTAATAGATCTGAAGAAGCTCTCAACATGAATACTGATATTTACTGGAAACCAACCTTAAAGGTTCATTCTGATTGTGGTTCTTTCTTAAATGATCTTTCCAAATCTGAAAAAGTTAATAATGCTGAATTCCCTGCTGAATTTGTTGCTAATTTAAGAAAATTAGAATTAGAAGAAAAGGAAAAATTAGCGTAAGTAAAAAAAAAAAAAAATCAATATAACAATTATCAATATCTAATTGAATTATATAAATTAACGAGTCCTTTTTATTTTATTTTATAACCTTAAATTATTTCATTTTTCCAAATTTTCCTTTTTTTTTTTTTTATAAAATATCTATAGTAAAAAGGTTACCGATGCTCAAAATATTGAATCTATTGGTAAGGTTAATCCATTGGTATTCCTTTCTAAACTCAATGAAAAGATTCAACAGATTAGAGAAAGAGAACAAAAGGATATTATTGTTGTTGCTGATGGTGGTGACTTTATTGGTACTGCCGCTAAATTTATTTGGCCAACCAAACCTCTTCAATGGTTAGATCCAGGATTATTTGGTACTCTTGGTGTTGGTGGTGGTTTTGCCCTTGCAGCTAAACTTCTTGCAAATGAAAGAAAACTAAATGCAGATGTTTGGTTATTATATGGTGATGGTACTGCTGGTTATAGTATTGCTGAAGTTGATACTTTTGTTCGTCATAAACTTCAAGTCAACATTTGTATTGGTAATGATTCTTGTTGGGCTCAAGTTTGTCGTCAACAAAAACCACTTTTTAATGGTTCCGATGTTGCTTGTCCATTACAAGATCGTCATTATGAAATTGTTGGTGCTGGTTATGGTGGTAAGGGTCTTTTAATTGGTTCATGTAAACCAGAAGAAGGTGAAACTTCCGATAAAGAAAATGAAGAAACCAACTTTACTCAATATGTCATTGATCAAAAACTTTCAGAATTCTTTGAAATGAAGAATAAATATCCTAATCGTCCAATGATTATGAATGTTATGGTTGATGGTGGTTCTATTGAAAAGTTTAGAAAAACTGCTAAATACATTTAAGTATTTTTTTTTTTTAACTGTTAAATCATTTCTACCTATTCTTTTTTTTTTTTTTTTCATTCTTTTGAATGAAAAAGAATAGAAAAAAAAAAAATTAACATTCTATCATAACAAACAATGTTAAAATAATGATAGCAAATACGGCTTTATGACATTGATTTTTTTTTTTAAAAAAAAATAACAAAATATGAACAATAGAATGATATAAGCAACAACAATTTTATATTATAAATAAAAAAAAAAAAAAAAAAAAAAGGGAAAAATATCTATAAATGAAAATTTATATATAAAGGATAAGATAAAAAAGAAAATAAATTTTTTTTTATTATTTTATTCTTTATTTTTTGTTATTTCCTGTTCTTTTAGTTAAAATAAATACTATTTTATACCATTTATTCTTTTTTTAAGAATAAAAATAAAAATAATATTGTGTAATATATCAAATTAAAAAATAAAATAATAAGCATAATTCAAGTAACAACAACAACAACAGTATTAGTAAAAATACTAATGAAAAATAATAATAACAACAAAAATAAAAATAAAAATAAAATTAAATATAATATAAAAAATGTTTTTTTTTTTTAATGTATATTGTTATCTTTGAAAAGCTATGCATAATAATAGGCATCCATACAAGTGAAGTTTTTATTATACTTTAAGGTCAATATTTAAGTCACATGATATACACCATTAACAGACTTGTTTTATGCTTAATAACCTTAAATATATGCAAATATTTCATTAAATAAAAAAAAGTATTGCATTTCATTCGTTACTAGAAGATTCTTCCAAGCTCTTTTTTTTTTTTTTTTTTAGTTATTTATAGAATTTTTAATTTTTTTTTTCCTTTTTTATTCTTATGAATAAACCTTTCTATATGAAAATTACTTTAACTAAAAATTTTGATGACATTTAAAATCATGCCATTTTTTCTGGTAAATTTTTATTAAATTCTTATGAAATGGAATTGATCCATGATGTTAAAGATTAAGAAATTCCATCCCCTCTTTATCTAGTTATAATAAAATAATAGTATGAATACCTTCTTCTTAGCCGTTACTTTATTAAATAATATTCTTATATATTATATTCCATCTAAAATGCCACTTTAAAATGTTTTGTTGTCATTTTTTTAAAAAAAATTAAAGTTTAATTTTTCATATGAAAATAAAAAAAATTCTACAAAATGCTAGAAAATTTAATTAAAAATTCATTTACCAAGAGTAAACTTAATTTAATTTGCATATATTATAATATATGAATAATATATGATACTTTTTTTTAAACTTTAAAATTATTGAAAGGTGAAATATAAAAAAAAGTGGGATGTTGGTTGGCAATAGAAAAGAATTTACCTAAAAAGTGGTGTGAATACCACAAAGTATTTATATATATGCCTCGTTTATAATAATAATAATACTAATAATTAGAGTAATAATGCTAATAATTAGAGTAATGCTAATTAATAAGTTATTTAAAAGAGTACATTGATTTTTCTTTTTTTTTATTATATGAAATTATTTTTAGTTGTTAACTATTATAGGATATGCTTTTTTTTTTTTTAAAAATCTCATTTCTTATACATTAATCGAAATTGTAATGCATCTTTTAATAATGATAATATAATCTAAAAATATAAAATAAAATATTTACTATTATATGATGATTATTATTAGACTTGTGATTTTATACTTGTTACATTTAATAATGTATTACTTGATTCTATAAAAAAAAAGAGGTTAAAATATCACTATTAATTATAGTTTTTTATTTTTTAAAAAAAGTTGTTTTATGGATGTTTTATTTTAAAACAGTCTTGCTTATTTTCTTTTTATTTAATAATGACAAAAAAGCTAAACTTTTATTCCTTTTATAAAATGGCATTAACAATAGAAATTACAAGTGTAAAAATATTATTTATAAAGATAAACCAATAAATTGATAAAAAAAAAATAGATCTTTCTATAATTCATTACACCATAACGACAGTCCATAAAAGCATGCCTAGCAATTAAAAATACAAGCACAATTTTTCCTATGAAAAAAAGAAAGATAGAAAATGGCAGTAGCATGTTCAAATATCATTTTATTTTGATTCACCAATAGATTGCACTATATTAGTAATTCATGTTTTTTATGTGGATTAAATTCCAACAATATATATTTATATATAGAGAAATATATTAAAAATTCAATTTTACAATAGTTATTATTGATAATTATAATCTAACCTTTCTACTTAATAAAAGTTAAAGGTATAAATAGGAAAACGAAGAACTGTGTAATTTTAAATATTTTTACTAAAAAAATTAGAAATAGTCGTCTATTGAAGAGCGGCAGTTGTATGTATAAAAATAGTTATTGTATTCATGTGATTTCAGCTCTACATTTATCAATTCTCCATAAATCTATTATATAAAACATAAATCTATGTAACTACTTAAAGTAATAATAGTTATAATTACTTTAATTTATAATTACATATATTTTAATATATGAATCAATACTCTATAATATATAAAAAACAAAAATATAAAATTCCCAAAATTTGAAAGTTTTTATTATACACAATAATAAACTTTAATAAGATAAAAATTATTTATATTGTTTTATTAACCACCACTACTACAACACCACACCACTACTGCAATAGACATTCAACATTTTAAATATAGAATATTATTATTAACTACGTTCATTTTATTCCTATACTTGATTTTATTCATTAGATACTTTACCAAAAAATAAAAATCTCATCAAAAAAATGGTTTACCTGTTGATTTGATTATTCTTTTTAATTCGAAATTTAAAGGTAAATACTATTAGTTTTTTAATATAAAAATAATAATAAAATAATAGTAATTAACAATGATTAATAATTAAAAGGATTAGTAATAATTAATAAATAATTAATAGTAGTAATACTAATAAACAATAATAGATTGATTAATAACAATTAAAGATTACATAAAGTAGGTTTAGAGCGTCAATTTTTTTTTTTTTTTTTTTACTATAGATTAGTTTATATTAATATATTTGATTTATTTGATTTATATTGGGTGATATAAAAATTAAAATTAAAAATTTTATAGGAAAAATAGGTATAGAATTAAATTTTAATATATAAAAAAAGAAATATTAAAAAAGTTGTGCCATAATTTTATAAAAAAAAAATTTTTTTTTTTAAATTTTTGCTCTATTCATTTTTTTTTTCATTTTTTTTTTAACTATTCATTGTATTCGTTGGCTCAGTATAACTTAAAATTAGTTTGATTCTACAAAAGATTAGAAAAGAAAAATTAATCAATTTGAATTTTTAACAAGTAGTAAGGTTTACAAGAATATTGGATTTACTAATCTATTTATTATTCAATTCAATTATCATTTGTAACAAAAAATACGAAACAAAAAATATTATTCAATATCATTTCAATTAAAATATTTTCATTTGAATATTTTATCTTTTTTTTTTTTATTTTTAAAACTCTATAGTCGTTATTTAAATAAACCTATTCATATTTATTTTTAAAAAAAACTATATTTTTAGATATTAATATTTTTATTTATATACTATTTTATGTAATAATAATATAAAAAAAAGCAAATCAATGAAAAAAATATTTTTAAAGACTTTACTGGCTTAAACCAATTTAATTTTTCTTTTTTTAAAAAATAATAAACAATAAGATATTACGTATAAAAACACTTAACAAAGCAACACATTTACATCAATTAAAATCAATAAAATATATAAGAGAAAATTAATCATTCGTTCACACAACTTTTCTTAAAAAATATAAAAAATAATAGAAAATAAATGAGTCCAATGCCTCTTAAAAAACCTGTTTCTAGAAAGAGGTCTCTTTCCAATTCTTCAATTGGTCCAGTCTTTCCGCAACGTACTGTACCGGCTTCAAAATTGCCACAAATAGTATCAGCAAGTAATACAGGATTAAATACTCGTGCCATCGCATCATCAGCTTCCAAGAATGTACCTGCTTTTTTAAATAAACTTTACAAGTAAGAAAAATATTTTATTTTTCTATAACTATTTTGTATTATCAAATATATATATTTATAAATAATAAATAAATAAAGAAGTAAAAAGTGTTAGAGTAAAATTATTGATATTTTAATAATAGAATATTTTTAGAGATAATTTATTGGTTTAAATTGAAATTCAATTTTAATTAAATAGCTAAAAAAAATTATAATTTCAAAATAAAATATCGAACATTTGAAATAAAAAAATAAAATATTCATCAGTTTATAACTCTACTTTTTCATTATATTTTATATTAAATATAGTATGGTAAACGACCCTTCTACAGATGATTTAATTCATTGGTCAGAAGATGGTTCAACTTTTATTGGTAAGTTGTCGAAATTCATATAAAATACATAACATTGCATTTACTAATTCTAACAATTATTATTATTTTTCGATATTATTATATTATTATACTATTAAATTTTTGAATTATACATATATGATATTTTTTTTTATTTTTTTTTATAAATATTACAATATTACAATTATTGTATTGTTTCTATACCAATTACCATTTGCAATTTCTAAAAAAAAAAAAAAAAAAAAAAAAAAATTCAAAATCAATTATATCGATCTAATTAATATATAAATAAATCTATTGTGTGATGGAATCACATTAAAACATTTCACAAAATAAACTTTTGAAATTATTTTTATTCATTCCACATATTAAAAGTTCAAAAACATGAGGAATTTGCAAAGGAAGTTTTACCTCGTTTTTTTAAACATAATAATTTTTCAAGTTTTGTACGTCAACTAAATATGTATGGCTTTCATAAAGTGCCACATTTACAACAAGGTGTTTTACATTCAGATTCTGATACTGAGCTTTGGGAATTTGCTAACCAACATTTTCAAAGAAATCAACCCGATCTTTTATGTTTAGTAAATAGAAAAAAAGGAAGAGATAATGAAGATAAAGAAATGTTTGATATTAATCATTTAATTTCTGAAATAACTGCAGTAAAACGCCATCAATTTACTATTAGTGCAGATTTAAAGAAAATTCAAAGTGATAATCAAGCACTTTGGAATGAATCCATAGAAATGAGAGAAAAGTATCAACGTCAACAGGAAGTTATTGATAAAATTATTAGATTTTTAGCTTCCTTCTTTACTAATAAAAAAGCTGTACAATCACCTAAACGTCCTCGCTTATTATTAGGTAGTTCTAATGATTCAAAATTTACAGCCAGTATTAATGAAATTAAAAGTCCAGATGTTACTAGTCTTGCTAGTCTTAGTCCAAAAAATATTACTGTTGAAACTCCAACATCTCCCTTTGAATCTTTAAGTCCATTAAAAGAAGATAAGGATGGCCTTACTAAAACTATTGAAAAGATGGAAAGTGATACTCTTTCACAATCATTAAGTAAATATAAAATATATATAATTATCGTCATATTTGTAAATTTATTATACTTTTATACTAATGGATTATTTTTTATTTTTTAAATATACTGGATTTTTTTTTTTTTAATTATTATTCTATTCTATAAAGATAAGAAAAGTATGGATTTAGTAAAATTAAAGAATAATAGTAAAAGTAAAAGTAATACAAATCAAACAGCTTCATTATTATTAAATTCAAATTCTTATAATAATGATTCCCAATCATTGTTTGACACAGAAAATGCTTTTCAATATATAGATAAAATACAGATGAATAACAATGGTATAGACTCTCTTAGTCCTTTGATAAATAATACAGCTCGTTTACAAAATGCAACTCTTAATATAGAAAATTTAAATAATGACATTAATAAATTACAAACTAATATTGATAATATTACCTCTTCCATTGGAATTGAACCAAATTTTGATGTGGAAGAATTATTAAGAAATTATGATGATAATTCATCACTACCATTTAATAATGCAACTCAAGAAGAGAGAGAACGTTTATTAAATATGCTTGAAGTAAATAATGACAGTACTTCTTCACTTGACCAAAATAATAATTTATTAGGTAGCAATACTTTCGGTTCCAATCTTAATTCTTCTGTCAATAAAGTAAATCCTATTATTCTTTCACCTTCACTCAACACCAATACCTCTAGTACCACTACTGCAGTTGTTAATAAACCAAATAATAAAAAATTAAAACTTTCCAACCCTACTAGTGTATCATCAGTGACTTCTACTTCTGTTAACCCTGAAACAAAATTAATAAATAGTCTCATATCTTTAAATTCTCTTACAACAAACTCACCTGTCACCTCTAATACTGTATCCCCAACTTTACCAATAGGTCTAAATAAAAATGACCTTTCTTTACTTTTACCAGCCTCAGAAAAAATAACCACAGAAGTTAATAAAACAACACCTACTTTACCAGTTGCTCTTAATTCTTTAGCAAATGATTCTGATGCCCTATCGTCTAATTCAGCACCAAATTCCTCTTCTTTAGCTACCATCTTTGGAAATCCACTTTATTCTCAAACTTTAAAAAACTTAAATAATAATCCTATTTTAAGTCAATATTTACTTAATAATTTAAATAATTCTAATGAATTAAATTCATATTTAAATAACCTATTGATAAATAGTACAAACAACCAGACTAATGCGAATGCTTCACCTAGTACTGGTCTTAATTTTAATTCTACATTGGGTAATTCCTTAAAAGCAAATTCCAGTTATCCATCAACAACTACCTTAAATTTCAATACTATTGCTAATACAACATCTAATAATTTGGAACAATTATTAGCTTTATCTCAAATGATAAATCCTTCAACTGTTCCATCTTCCTTTGATAGTAATACTGTTACCAATCTACTTCGTAACTCAACATCTTTATTCAACAATAAATTAACTACAACTCCAACCGCTGCGACTACTACAACAGAAAGTCCTCTTGCATCAAATCCATATATGTATCTTAATAATAATACCAATGATTCAGCATCCTTCATCAATAATTTATTAAATAATCAAAACCTACTTAATAACGCTGTTCAAGCCGATAATATAACAACATCAAATCTAAATCTTTTACCTACAAGTACCAATTCTACTAATACCACAACAACGGTTAAACCAGCCGATTTAATGCCAAATTTCATAGATAATCCATTAAAATCAACTAATGATGATTCCTCTACAAATTTAACTTCAACCTCTATTACTAAGGTTTCTAAATCTGTACCATCATTATCTACGACAAAAGCATCCAGTAAAAGCATCTAGTAAATCTGATATTATTTTATTTACTAATCTTTTTTTAAATAATTTGAAATTGAGGTCATGTCATTAATAAATTATGGGGAAAAAAAAAAAGCCAAATATGGTCGAAATTTAAATAGGAGAAAAAATGCATTAATGACATTTTTAATACATCAAAAAAAAAAAAAAAAAAAAAAAAAAAAAAAAAAAAAAAAAAGCAACCGTAGCACATCATCATACTAATTATTAAAAGTTTATAATATATTTAAAGACCTTTGAATGGGCGAAATAATGTTTTTTTTTTATTATTAATTAATATTTAATAACCTATAATTTAATTCTTTTTAAGAAATAATACATATACAATTTAAAAAAAAAGTTTTTTTTTTTTTTTTCTTTTTTTCATAAATTATTTTCTTTTCATTTTTTTTTTTTTTTTTTTTCGTTTATTATTTATTATTTTATATTTTAAAAATTATGTAGGATTAACATTTTATTTTTAACTTATATAAAATAATACAATATATAAAAATGTTGTAAATAATAACTAAATATACATATTCAAAAACAAAAACAACTTTTTATATTATTTATTAGGTATTCTTTTTTTTTTTTTTTTTTTTTTTTTTTCTTTCTCTTCTATATATTTAATCTATTTCTGTTTCTATTTATTTAATTAAAAAAAAAAAAAAAGAAAAAAAAAAGAACAAGATAAATAAAATAAAGCAATTAAATTAAATAAATAAATAAATAAAAAAAAAAAATAAATAAAATAAAAACAGTGTATTATATATATATATATATATTATTGAAATTTTTGTAATTTGGTGTAAAAGAAGAATGATTGAATGAATATAGAGACAAAATATATATATATTTAAAAAATTCCTTTTTGCAGAGGAAAATATTTTAACAATAATTAAAATTTAATATGGCCAATTTAGAAAACCATAAAACTGTAAATATTTTTGATTGAGTTTAGGAAGAAACCTTTTAAATTCATATACCCTCTTGGGAACGTGCCTTCATTTATTTAATAAATGTAGTTTCTCAAGGGGGTCTACTCATGCTCATGGTACTGAGAGAGTAGAAAGAATTAAATCCAAGTATTGCGCAATGGATGCTTGGTGCCCTCTTAGGAACGTGCCTTCATTTATTTAATAATGGAGTTTATCAAGGGGGTCTACTCATGCTCATGGTACTGAGAGAGTAGAAAGAATTAAATCCAAGCATTGCGCAATGGATGCTTGGTTAGTCTTTAAGGGAAAATTATTAGGACTAAGCTCATGGTACTGAGCGATTAAAAAACATTTTATTCATCGAATTAAGTATTTGATGAATAAGTTGAATGTTTGATATTCAGGTAAGTTTGTATAGTATTTAATTAGAAGAGTAATACATTTTGTTGCTGTATTTTTTCTTTTATTCATGTATTCATGTAGTACTACTCTTCTCTTGTAAGAATCCAATGTAGTCAACTTTAGCATTTGCATTGTACTTTTATATTCATGTAGCTATTGTTGTATTGTTTCTTGTAAGAGACTGATTCACTCTACATCATGTAAAAATACTATTCACAAGCTTTCTGGTGTCGACATTCTTGATTCAAATTTTTTACCAATTTAAATATTTAATGAAAAGTAAAGTCAAACAAGTTTAGTGTCAAAAAGCGAATCGAATTTACTAACAACAAACCAAAACTAGAATTTTTAAAGAAAATTTACAACTAGAATTCAAAAAAAGAAACTTTAAACAAAGCATCGTAACAATTTTTGTACTATCCAGTACTTTTAAGAAGAGAGAGAGAGACAGATTTTTTTTCCATATACGTTATATTTATAATTTTTATTAGTATTTATTTTATATTCAATATTTTTAATTAGAATTTATTATCATGTCAGTCCTTTATATTAAAGACAAGAATTATATCAGACGTGGTACCCGGTCTTATGGTATCCCCTTAGATGATATTCGCTCCTTCTTTATCCGTGGTATTCGATCATGGTCAGTAAATATGCTATGGGAAAAACTCGAGGTTATTCTAGAAGATAAATTTAATTCAGTTATTAGTGTTAAATATTTTCAGACTTTCAATGATCACTTTTTCTTAGTCAAGGTTCATGGTTCATCGAAAGATTGTATTAAAATCTTACACATGTTAAAGAAGAAACTTTCAGTTACCTCAATTTCCTTTTCAGCTCGTAGTAGAAGGAATCACAAATACACTTTTTCCACTCTCAAACGTAAAATTTTAGTTTCTAATAAACATCAACATTCTATTCAACAATCATTTCAACAATCAGTTCAACAATCTCATCAACAATCCGATCTTCAACTAGATCTTCAACAAGATCTTCAACAAGTTTCCAATCATGAAAATATTCCAGATCTACAGCAAACACAATTTCAATCTCAACATTCAACAATTAATTCTAATAGCTCTATCAACTCTGATAACAGTTCAATAGTTGATAGTTCTTCAGTTTCACAGCCATCTAGTAATAGTTCTACTTATTCCTCTGATGCATCATCCATTAATAACGATGACTTTAATAATAATAATAATAGCAACGATTCTTCCTCATCCAACAAGCCTGATAACTTTTCTTTTTGTCTTAGTTGGAACACCAATGGGTGGAATCACGAAAAGAGAGATAGTATTAGCTATTTCACAGCTATTTTCAAACCATTATTTTTATGTTTCCAAGAAACTGGTAATGGTTCTGGATCGAATACAGATTATCCTTGTCGTGTTACTTTGCGAAACTATAGACACTTTTTCAAGAAAGCTGATGAATCAGTTCCTGGAATGAGAGGTTTATATTTAGGTTTTCACAATTCATGTCAAGCCTCACTTGAAAACTTCTCTGGAAAGTATATTATTTCTATTTATACTTTTAGTCTTTGGAATAGATTCAAATGCTCGATTGGAAATGTTTATATGCCTCATAGTCATCACAACATCTATGTTGATCATGCAAAGTTAGAAGTTCGCTTGTGGTTACAAACTCATTCATCCCATCCATCGATTCTTGTTGGTGATTTTAATATGTCTAAAGTAAAATTATCCAACTGGTTATCAACTAATGGATTAGGAGATTGGGAAATTCTTCCGCTTAGAGGGTCTACTATCTCTTGGACTCGAGGTGATCAATCTTCCGACATTGACCATGCTCTTATCAATTCGAAGATGAAAGATCTTATTCACTCAGGATCATTTATAAATAATTTTTATCCTGTATCAGACCATAAGCCACTTCTTATTAATGGTAAAATTATTCCTATGGAAGATTTTTCTAATGACTTTAATGTTCCTAAGAAAATTCTGAAATGGAATAGATTAAAATGTTTTGAGGAAAAGGAATCTATTATCAGTCATAATAAATTCCAAATACTTTCAGCAAAATTCAACGATCCTAATGTTTCTACAGATGAACTTTCCAAAGAGTTTACTTCAACTGCTTTTTCAATTGCAGACGAGCTCAGTATTACCTCAGCAAATAATGTTATAAAGTCTTCATTTCATATTTCACAACAAATTTTTAATCTCCAAAAAATCAAAATGAAGTTGTATAAGAGATTTAAAAAAGAAAGAATTTATGATATAGATGAATTTATTAAAAGAATTAAAATCTACCGTAAGCTCATTGATTACATCCACAAAAGATGTAATGAATTTAGGAAGCAAGAATATCTTCATTGGATTAAAACAGGATGTGAGTATATGAAGAGTCATAATCCTAAGAAGGCCTGGAAATGGATCAAGAAAACTGCAAAAATTGGAAAAGATTCTTTCTTTATTGCTCAACCAATTAAAAATAAAAATGGAGAATTAGTTGTTGCTACGGAAGAACAACTAGAAGTGTGGCATGATCATTTCGAAAATCTTGCATCAGACCCAAGTGGTGTAAGTCTTGATTTGGAGCATTGGTATGAAGAACCAACGAATAAACGTTTTTCACTTCCTATGCTTGATGAGTGGGATATCAACCAAGATATTAGTATTGATGAAGTCAAGTCAGCTATCCTCTCTACTCCAAATTATAAAGCATCAGGTCCGGATGGTATTCCAATTGAATTTTACAAAGCATTAGTTCCATCAAGTAATGATTCTAATAATGCTACAGATAATAATTCTTCCGGTAATACTACTTCAGATAATGATGCTCATGGTTTAAATTTTATTCTTAAATTATTCAACCGTATTTGGGATGGAGACTTCCCCAACTCATGGAATGAATCCAGTATTGTTTCTATTCCTAAGAAGGGAGATTTGACAGATTGTGATAACTATCGAGGTATATCACTTATCAATAATGGTATTAAGTTGATTTCCAAAATTGTCACCACTAGAATCTCAGAATATGGTTTAAAGAATAATTTCATTAGACCTGAACAATTTGGTTTTCGAAAAAAGGAAGAAAGTATTAGTCTTTTCATTTCAATTCAAGAAATATGCTGTAGACGTCAATTAGATAATAAAGAGACATATTTGGCCTTTTTAGATCTCAGGAAAGCATACGATTCAGTCCCAATCGGTAATATTCTCCATAAATTAGATTGTTTAGGAATCCGAGGTAAGAGTCTACAATTTATCAAAAATTTATATTTAACATCTAAGGCTAATGTCAAATTAGATGGACAATTCTCGAAATCTTTTGATGTGAAGAAAGGAGTCCGTCAAGGTTGCCCTCTTTCTCCTATTCTCTTTAATCTCTTTATTAATGATATATTTAGAGAGTGCGAAGATCTAGGAGTCAGTTTAGGTGACACTCGATGCTGTGGTGGACTTTTTGCAGATGATATAGTTATTTGTGCTCCAACAAGAGGATGCTTAAAAAAGATGCTTAGAAGAGTTAATGAATGGGCATTGTATAATGAAATGGAATTTGGTATCCAGAAATGTTCAACGATGGTGATTCGTCCTGAATCAATAGAAAATCAGAACAAGAGAGATCCAACATTTTACTTAGCAGGACAACCCATTCCAACTACTGATTGCTATACTTATCTTGGTGTTCCATTTGATAAGAATCTGTCCCTTAAACCAGTAATTAAAGCTCTTAATAACAAGGTTTTGAAAGGGCTTTTCTCAGTCAGTAAATTCTTAAGAAATCCTAATATTCCTATTCCTTTCAAAAAACTAGTACTTAACTCACAAGTGATTAGCAGAGTTTCATACTTTGCACCATTACTTGGATCCAACAAAGCTAGGTCTAGGATTGCTCAGAAGCATGTTAACAAAGGAATACGATGGGTTGCCGGAGTTCATAAAGCTGTATCGTTTATATCTTTATACTCTATTTCAAAAGATTTGAATATTCCTCCATTGTCAGCCAAATGTGCGTTAGCTCAGGTTAGATGTTTTAACAAATGGAAAAACTCAAATTGTATTATCTCACACCTTGTCAATTACATTCCTAAATTTAGAAAATACACGTGGTGCAAATCAAGTGTCCACTTGATAAAAAATTAAAGAAACATGGAGATGTTAAAGCAGTTAAAAACTTTTATTGGAAAGATCTCAAAGGGAATTCAATCAAAGCGCAATATTATGATGATAATAAATTTATTGAAACTAAAGATTTTATTAAATTATGTTATGAGTACCCAGAGTTTGCCTATGGCTTCTACTGGCTATTGAAAGCAAGAAGCGGATACAAGTTGGATGCTAGAGTTGCCAAAGCTGCCAAATTTGTTGATCCAGTTTGTCCTAACTACTGTCCATGTTGCAAGTGTGGAGATCAAAGTATTAAACATTGGTTATTAGATTGTCCAACATTTAGAGATATCCGTATTAAACATTATGATTCTATAGTCCAGCTATTAAATTTTTTCAGTCAACGTAATTCCAATAGTCCTATCAATAATAATGAAATTGACAATATCAGTAGAGATAGTAATAACATTAATAGTAATAGTAACAATAGTAGTAATAACAATAGTAATAGTAACAATAGTAATAGTAACAATAGTAATAATAACAATAATAGAAATAATAATATTAGTAATGATAGCAATAGTGAAGATAATAATTCTAATTTAGATAGTAATTTAGTTAATGATAGTAATAGTTCTAATAATCCGGTGAATATTAATGTGTATGATTATTCTAGTGTGTGCAGTAAAATATTTAAATTCCTTCTTGGGGGAAGAAGTTTTAACAATATTAATTACAATTCAAGGGAATGGAAAGAACTTTGTAAGCGTCAGATTCAATCTGGTACTAATGAAGGAGCACCATTCTTGACGGTAACCGCGGAACTTCTAACCAAAATCATGCCTTTTGCTATTGGCCAGCAATGGTCAATGTTCAAAAGGTTTGAAGCAACATCCAAGAGCGTCAATGCTGAAGAAACAGTAAGACAGGCCAGGAGGGCCAGCGCAACCAATGGAGATCATAATTTTGTTCCATGACAAAATTTTGATCTTTGGCTCGGTGTCCCATTGGAAGTCAAATACAATTATTATACTTTAGTATGATAGTGGCTTTCTTACTTTAATTAAAATTACTAGAATACATTATACCCAAATTTTATTCATTTGTGTTTATTTAAACATATTTTTTTTATTTTTATTTTTATTTTTTAATTTTTTATTACATGTATTATAATTTTAATTAAATTAATAATAAAGTTTAAAATATTTGATGCCGTTAAAAAAAAAAAAAAAAAAAAAAAAAAAAAAAAATTTAAATTCATATATATATATATATATTGTATCTTTATTTTCATATTTAAGGGCATTAATTTAAAAATTTTTTTTTTTTTCCAACAATATTTACTAATTTAATGATTTCTTTTGAAAATTTACCTTTATGAATATTTTTAGTTTTTCAGTCAGTTTTAGTAAATTTTTTTTTTTTTTTAGGAATAGTGTTGTTTTTTTAAATCCATAGCTTAAATACATTCCTTGGTATGACAAATTTGTGTTATTTTAGTGTTAGCTTTGTTGGGTCCAAAAAAAAAAAAAAAGTGGTGTATAATAAGGAACCTGTAGTAAGAACAAATGGAACTAACGTACATATAATGAGGTAGATGGATATAAAAATATAAAAACACTTAAAAGTTGAAAGAATAAGTTTTAACTACACAATCTTAATTTTACTATTCATTTATATAAATATAAAATTATAATTTTAAATGGCATAAAAGTTCAAGGAACTTTGCAATTCGTACTGTGTTGGATTGGTTCCTACCTAATAAATTAAAAAGAAATAAAAATAAAAAGAATTAACATCAGGTAGAACAGTGTGGTGTCCATTAAACTCTCCCATGAGTTCATAATGTTTTCATTCGAAGAAATACTAATACTGAACCTTGTATACAGAACATTAGGAATGTTCCTTTACCATATCGGTACGACGTGTCTTACTAAACCTATCAAAAAGTAGCTTCATTGAGCTACTAATGATAGAGATTGTTTTAATATGAAAAATCGCGAGACCCTCTATATATTAAATATAAGACCCTGATGAACTATAAAACTATTCATTCAAATTTTTTATTACATGTAATATAAAAATTAAAAATAAAAAATAAAAAAAATAAAAAATATGTTCAAATAAACACAAATGAATAAAAATTGGGTATAATATATTCTAGTAATTTTAATTAAAGTAAGAAAGCCACTATCATACTAAAGTATAATAATTGTATTTGACTTCCAATGGGACACCAAGCCAAAGATCAAAATTTTGTCATGGAACAAAATTATGATCTCCATTGGTTGCGCTGGCTCTCCTGGCCTGTCTTACTTGTTTCTTCAGCATTGACGCTCTTGGATGTTGCTTCAAACCTTTTGAACATTGACCATTGCTGGCCAATAGCAAAAGGCATGATTTTGGTTAGAAGTTCCGCGGTTACCATCAAGAATGGTGTTCCTTCATTAGTACCAGATTGAATCTGACGCTTGCAAAGTTCTTTCCATTCCCTTGAATTGTAATTGATATTGTTAAAACTTCTTCCCCCAAGAAGGAATTTAAATATTTTACTGCACACACTAGAATAATCATACACATTAATATTCACCGGATTATTAGAATTATTACTATTATTAACTAAATTACTATCTAAATTAGAATTATTATCTTCACTATTACTATCATTACTAATATTATTATTTCTATTACTACTATTGTTGTTACTACTATTGTTATTATTACTAATATTATTATTTTTACTACTATTATTGTTATTAGTACTATTGTTACTATTACTATTGTTAATGTTATTAGTACTATTGTTACTATTACTAATAATATTATTACTATCTCTACTGATATTAACATTTTCATTATTATTGATAGGACTATTGGAATTACGTTGACTGAAAAAAATTAGTAGCTGGACTATGGAATCATAATGTTTAATACGGATATCTCTAAATGTTGAACAATCTAATAACCAATGTTTAATATTTGAACACCACACTTGCAACATGGACAGTAGTTAGGACAAACTGGATCAACAAATTTAGCAGCTTTTGCAACTCTAGTATCCAACTTGTATCCTCTTCTTGCTTTCAATAGCCAGTAGAAGCCATAGGCAAACTCTGGGTACTCATAACATTTTTTTTTTTTTTTTTAGACTAGGAAGAGAATACACATCTTTTATTTATTTACTTATTTAATTAGTGATATTACATAATATTAGGTGATAATACATTTTGATATTGATATAATAAATAATAAATAAAAATAATAAAATATATATAAATAAAAATGTAAATATAAAAAAATATAAAATAATTATTTAAGTTGCATAAAAGTTCAATGAACTCTGCAATTTGTACTGTGTGGGATTGGTCCCTACCTAATAAATTAAATGAAATAAAAAAAAGAAGTATTTTTTTTTTTTTTTTTTTTTTTTTTTTTAACGGCATCAAATATTTTAAACTTTATTATTAATTTAATTAAAATTATAATACATGTAATAAAAAATTAAAAATAAAAATAAAAATAAAAAAAATATGTTTAAATAAACACAAATGAATAAAAATTGGGTATAATGTATTCTAGTAATTTTAATTAAAGTAAGAAAGCCACTATTATACTAAGGTATAATAATTGTATTTGACTTCCAATGGGACACCGAGCCAAAGATTAAAATTTTGTCATGGAACAAAATTATGATCTCCATTGGTTGCGCTGGCCCTCCTGGCCTGTCTTACTGTTTCTTCAGCATTGACGCTCTTGGATGTTGCTTCAAACCTTTTGAACATTGACCATTGCTGGCCAATAGCAAAAGGCATGATTTTGGTTAGAAGTTCCGCTGTTACCGTCAATAATGGTGTTCCTTCATTAGTACCAGATTGAATCTGACGCTTGCAAAGTTCTTTCCATTCCCTTGAATTGTAATTTATATTGTTAAAACTTCTTCCCCCAAGAAGGAATTTAAATATTTTACTGCACACACTAGAATAATCATACACATTAATATTCACCGGATTATTAGAACTATTACTATTATTAACTAAATTACTATCTAAATTAGAATTATTATCATCACTATTGCTATCATTACTAATATTATTATTTTTACTACTATTATTGTTATTATTACTATTGTTACTATTACTATTGTTATTATTATTACTACTATTATTATTATTATAAATATTATTACTATCTCTACTGATATTAACATTTTCATTATTATTGATAGGACTGTTGGAATTACGTTGACTGAAAAAATTTAGTAGCTGGACTATGGAATCATAATGTTTAATACGGATATCTCTAAATGTTGGACAATCTAATAACCAATGTTTAATACTTTGATCTCCACACTTGCAACATGGACAGTAGTTAGGACAAACTGGATCAACAAATTTAGCAGCTTTGGCAACTCTAGCATCCAACTTGTATCCGCTTCTTGCTTTCAATAGCCAGTAAAAGCCATAGGCAAACTCTGGGTACTCATAACATAATTTAATAAAATCTTTAGTTTCAATAAATTTATTATCATCATAATATTGCGCTTTGATTGAATTCCTTTTGAGATCTTTCCAATAAAAGTTTTTAACTGCTTTAACATCTCCATGTTTCTTTAGTTTTTTATCAAGTGTCCTACTTGATTTGCACCATGTATATTTTCTAAATTTAGGAATGTAATTGACAAGGTGTGAGATAATACAATTCGAGTTTTTCCATTTGTTAAAACATCTAACTTGAGCTAATGCACATTTGGCTGACAATGGAGGAATATTCAAATCTTTTGAGATAGAGTATAAAGATATAAACGATACAGCTTTATGAACTCCGGCAACCCATCGTACTCCTTTGTTAACATGCTTCTGAGCAATCCTAGACCTAGCTTTGTTGGATCCAAGTAATGGTGCAAAGTATGAAACTCTGCTAATCACTTGTGAGTTAAGTACTAGCTTTTTGAAAGGAATAGGAATATTAGGATTTCTTAAGAATTTACTGACTGAAAAAAGTCCTTTCAAAACTTTGTTATTAAGAGTTTTAATAACTGGTTTAAGGGACAAATTCTTATCAAATGGAACACCAAGATAAGTATAGCAATCAGTAGTTGGAATGGGTTGTCCTGCTAAGTAAAATGTTGGATCTCTCTTGTTCTGATTTTCTATTGATTCAGGACGAATCACCATCGTTGAACATTTCTGGATACCAAATTCCATTTCATTATACAAGGCCCATTCATTAACTCTTCTTAGCATCTTTTTTAAGCATCCTCTTGTTGGAGCACAAATAACTATATCATCTGCAAAAAGTCCACCACAGCATCGAGTGTCACCTAAACTGACTCCGAGATCTTCGCACTCTCTAAATATATCATTAATAAAGAGATTAAAGAGAATAGGAGAAAGTGGGCAACCTTGACGGACTCCTTTCTTCACATCAAAAGATTTCGAGAATTGTCCATCTAATATGACATTAGCCTTAGATGTTAAATATAAATTTTTGATAAATTGTAAACTCTTATCTCGGATTCCTAAACAATCTAATTTATGGAGAATATTACCGATTGGGACTGAATCGTATGCTTTCCTGAGATCTAAAAAGGCCAAATATGTCTCTTTATTATCTAATTGACGTCTACGGCATATTTCTTGGATTGAGATGAAAAGACTGATACTTTCTTCCTTTTTTCGAAAACCAAATTGTTCAGGTCTAATGAAATTATTCTTTAAACCATATTCTGAGATTCTAGTGGTGACAATTTTGGAAATCAACTTAATACCATTATTGATAAGTGATATACCTCGATAGTTATCACAATCTGTCAAATCTCCCTTCTTAGGAATAGAAACAATACTGGATTCATTCCATGAGTTGGGGAAGTCTCCATCCCAAATACGGTTGAATAATTTAAGAATAAAATTTAAACCATGAGCATCATTATCTGAAGTGGTATTACCAGAAGAATTATTATCTGTAGCATTATTAGAATCATTACTTGATGGAATTAATGCTTTGTAAAATTCAATTGGAATACCATCCGGACCTGATGCTTTATAATTTGGAGTAGAGAGGATAGCTGACTTGACTTCATCAATACTAATATCTTGGTTGATATCCCACTCATCAAGCATAGTAAGTGAAAAACGTTTATTCGTTGGTTCTTCATACCAATGCTCCAAATCAAGACTTACACCACTTGGATCTGATGCAAGGTTTTCGAAATGATCATGCCACAATTCTAGTTGTTCTTCCGTAGCAACAACTAATTCTCCATTTTTATTTTTAATTGGTTGAGCAATAAAGAAAGAATCTTTTCCAATTTTTGCAGTTTTCTTGATCCATTTCCAGGCCTTCTTAGGATTATGACTCTTCATATACTCACATCCTGTTTTAATCCAATGAAGATATTCTTGCTTCCTAAATTCATTACATCTTTTGTGGATGTAATCAATGAGCTTACGGTAGATTTTAATTCTTTTAATAAATTCATCTATATCATAAATTCTTTCTTTTTTAAATCTCTTATACAACTTCATTTTGATTTTTTGAAGATTAAAAATTTGTTGTGAAATATGAAATGAAGACTTTATAACATTATTTGCTGAGGTAATACTGAGCTCGTCTGCAATTGAAAAAGCAGTTGAAGTAAACTCTTTGGAAAGTTCATCTGTAGAAACATTAGGATCGTTGAATTTTGCTGAAAGTATTTGGAATTTATTATGACTGAGAATAGATTCCTTTTCCTCAATACATTTTAATCTATTCCATTTCAGAATTTTCTTAGGAACATTAAAGTCATTAGAAAAATCTTCCATAGGAATAATTTTACCATTAATAAGAAGTGGCTTATGGTCTGACACAGGATAAAAATTATTTATAAATGATCCTGAGTGAATAAGATCTTTCATCTTCGAATTGATAAGAGCATGGTCAATGTCGGAAGATTGATCACCTCGAGTCCAAGAGATAGTAGACCCTCTAAGCGGAAGAATTTCCCAATCTCCTAATCCATTAGTTGATAACCAGTTGGATAATTTTACTTTAGACATATTAAAATCACCAACAAGAATCGATGGATGGGATGAATGAGTTTGTAACCACAAGCGAACTTCTAACTTTGCATGATCAACATAGATGTTGTGATGACTATGAGGCATATAAACATTTCCAATCGAGCATTTGAATCTATTCCAGAGACTAAAAGTATAAATAGAAATAATATATTTTCCAGAGAAGTTTTCAAGTGAGGCTTGACACGAATTGTGAAAACCTAAATATAAACCTCTCATTCCCGGAACTGATTCGTCAGCTTTCTTGAAAAAGTGTCTATAGTTTCGCAAAGTAACACGACAAGGATAATCTGTATTCGATCCAGAACCATTACCAGTTTCTTGGAAACATAAAAATAATGGTTTGAAAATAGCTGTGAAATAGCTAATACTATCTCTCTTTTCGTGATTCCACCCATTGGTGTTCCAACTAAGACAAAAAGAAAAGTTATCAGGCTTGTTGGATGAGGAAGAATCGTTGCTATTATTATTATTATTAAAGTCATCGTTATTAATGGATGATGCATCAGAGGAATAAGTAGAACTATTACTAGATGGCTGTGAAACTGAAGAACTATCAACTATTGAACTGTTATCAGAGTTGATAGAGCTATTAGAATTAATTGTTGAATGTTGAGATTGAAATTGTGTTTGCTGTAGATCTGGAATATTTTCATGATGGGAAACTTGTTGAAGATCCTGTTGAAGATCCTGTTGAAGATCTTGTTGAAGATCGGATTGTTGATGAGATTGTTGAACTGATTGTTGAAATGATTGTTGAATAGAATGTTGATGTTTATTAGAAATTAAATTTTACGTTTGAGTGTGGAAAAAGTGTATTTGTGATTCCTTCTACTACGAGCTGAAAAGGAAATTGAGGTAACTGAAAGTTTCTTCTTTAACATGTGTAAGATTTTAATACAATCTTTCGATGAACCATGAACCTTGACTAAGAAAAAGTGAACATTGAAAGTCTGAAAATATTTAACACTAATAACTGAATTAAATTTATCTTCTAGAATAACCTCGAGTTTTTCCCATAGCATATTTACTGACCATGATCGAATACCACGGATAAAGAAGGAGCGAATATCATCTAAGGGGATACCATAAGACCGGGTACCACGTCTGATATAATTCTTATCTTTAATATAAAGGACTGACATGATAATTAATTCTAATTAAAAAATATTGAATATAAAATAAATACTAATAAAAATTACAAATATAACGTATATGGAAAAAAATCTGTCTCTCTCTCTCTTCTTAAAAGTACTGGATAGAACAAAAATTGTTACGATGCTTTGTTTAAAGTTTCTTTTTTTTTGAATTCTAGTTGTAAATTTTCTTTAAAAATTCTAGTTTTGGTTTGTTGTTAGTAAATTCGATTCGCTTTTTGACACTAAAATTGTTTGACTTTACTTTTCATTAAATATTTAAATTGGTAAAAAATTTGAATCAAGAATGTCGACACCAGAAAGCTTGTGAATAGTATTTTTACATGATGTAGAGTGAATCAGTCTCTTACAAGAAACAATACAACAATAGCTACATGAATATAAAAATACAATGCAAATGCTAAAGTTGACTACATTGGATTCTTACAAGAGAAGAGTAGTACTACATGAATACATGAATAAAAGAAAAAATACAGCAACAAAATGTAATACTCTTCTAATAAAATACTATACAAACTTACCTGAATATCAAACATTCAACTTATTCATCAAATACTTAAATTCGATGAATAAAATGTTTTTTAATCGCTCAGTACCATGAGCTTAGTCCTAATAATTTTCCTTTAAAGACTAACCAAGCATCCATTGCGCAATACTTGGATTTAATTCTTTATACTTTCTCAGTACCATGAGCATGAGTAGTCCCCCTTGAGAAACTCCATTTATTAAATAAATGAAGGCACGTTCCCAAGAGGGCACCAAGCATCCATTGCGCAATACTTGGATTTAATTCTTTCTACTCTCTCAGTACCATGAGCATGAGTAGACCCCCTTGATAAACTCCATTATTAAATAAATGAAGGCACGTTCCCAAGAGGGCACCAAGCATCCATTGCGCAATACTTGGATTTAATTCTTTCTACTCTCTCAGTACCATGAGCATGAGTATTTTTTTTTTTTTTTTTTTTTTTTTTTTTTTTTTTTTTAACGTCATCAAATATTTTAAACTTTATTATTAATTTAATTAAAATTATAATACATGTAATAAAAAATAAAAAAATAAAAATAAAAATAAAAAAAATATGTTTAAATAAACACAAATGAATAAAAATTGGGTATAATGTATTCTAGTAATTTTAATTAAAGTAACAAAGCCACTATCATACTAAAGTATAATAATTGTATTTGACTTCCAATGGGACACCGAGCCAAAGATCAAAATTTTATCATGGGACAAAATTATGATCTCCATTGGTTGCGCTGGCCCTCCTGGCCTGTCTTACTGTTTCTTCAGCATTGACGCTCTTGGATGTTGCTTCAAACCTTTTGAACATTGACCATTGCTGGCCAATAGCAAAAGGCATGATTTTGGTTAGAAGTTCCGCGGTTACCGTCAAGAATGGTGTTCCTTCATTAGTACCAGATTGAATCTGACGCTTACAAAGTTCTTTCCATTCCCTTGAATTGTAATTAATATTGTTAAAACTTCTTCCCCCAAGAAGGAATTTAAATATTTTACTGCACACACTAGAATAATCATACACATTAATATTCACCGGATTATTAGAACTATTACTATCATCAACTAAATTACTATCTAAATTAGAATTATTATCATCACTATTGCTATCATTACTAATATTATTATTTCTATTACTACTATTGTTATTATTACTATTGTTATTATTAATATTATTACTATTACTATTACTGTTATTGCTATCTCTGCTGATATTAACATTTTCATTATTATTGATAGGACTATTGGAATTACGTTGACTGAAAAAATTTAATAGATGGACTATAGAATCATAATGTTTAATACGGATATCTCTAAATGTTGGACAATCTAATAACCAATGTTTAATACTTTGATCTCCACACTTGCAACATGGACAGTAGTTAGGACAAACTGGATCAACAAATTTGGCAGCTTTGGCAACTCTAGCATCCAACTTGTATCCGCTTCTTGCTTTCAATAGCCAGTAGAAGCCATAGGCAAACTCTGGGTACTCATAACATAATTTAATAAAATCTTTAGTTTCAATAAATTTATTATCATCATAATATTGCGCTTTGATTGAATTCCCTTTGAGATCTTTCCAATAAAAGTTTTTAACTGCTTTAACATCTCCATGTTTCTTTAATTTTTTATCAAGTGTCCTACTTGATTTGCACCACGTGTATTTTCTAAATTTAGGAATGTAATTGACAAGGTGTGAGATAATACAATTTGAGTTTTTCCATTTGTTAAAACATCTAACCTGAGCTAACGCACATTTGGCTGACAATGGAGGAATATTCAAATCTTTTGAAATAGAGTATAAAGATATAAACGATACAGCTTTATGAACTCCGGCAACCCATCGTATTCCTTTGTTAACATGCTTCTGAGCAATCCTAGACCTAGCTTTGTTGGATCCAAGTAATGGTGCAAAGTATGAAACTCTGCTAATCACTTGTGAGTTAAGTACTAGTTTTTTGAAAGGAATAGGAATATTAGGATTTCTTAAGAATTTACTGACTGAGAAAAGCCCTTTCAAAACCTTGTTATTAAGAGCTTTAATTACTGGTTTAAGGGACAGATTCTTATCAAATGGAACACCAAGATAAGTATAGCAATCAGTAGTTGGAATGGGTTGTCCTGCTAAGTAAAATGTTGGATCTCTCTTGTTCTGATTTTCTATTGATTCAGGACGAATCACCATCGTTGAACATTTCTGGATACCAAATTCCATTTCATTATACAATGCCCATTCATTAACTCTTCTAAGCATCTTTTTTAAGCATCCTCTTGTTGGAGCACAAATAACTATATCATCTGCAAAAAGTCCACCACAGCATCGAGTGTCACCTAAACTGACTCCTAGATCTTCGCACTCTCTAAATATATCATTAATAAAGAGATTAAAGAGAATAGGAGAAAGAGGGCAACCTTGACGGACTCCTTTCTTCACATCAAAAGATTTCGAGAATTGTCCTTTTTTTTTTTTTTTTTTTTTTTTTTTTTTTTTTAACGGCATCAAATATTTTAAACTTTATTATTAATTTAATTAAAATTATAATACATGTAATAAAAAATTAAAAATAAAAATAAAAATAAAAAAAATATGTTTAAATAAACACAAATGAATAAAAACTGGGTATAATGTATTCTAGTAATTTTAATTAAAGTAAGAAAGCCACTATCATACTAAAGTATAATAATTGTATTTGACTTCCAATGGGACACCGAGCCAAAGATCAAAATTTTATCATGGGACAAAATTATGATCTCCATTGGTTGCGCTGGCCCTCCTGGCCTGTCTTACTGTTTCTTCAGCATTGACGCTCTTGGATGTTGCTTCAAACCTTTTGAACATTGACCATTGCTGGCCAATAGCAAAAGGCATGATTTTGGTTAGAAGTTCCGCGGTTACCGTCAAGAATGGTGCTCCTTCATTAGTACCAGATTGAATCTGACGCTTACAAAGTTCTTTCCATTCCCTTGAATTGTAATTAATATTGTTAAAACTTCTTCCCCCAAGAAGGAATTTAAATATTTTACTGCACACACTAGAATAATCATACACATTAATATTCACCGGATTATTAGAACTATTACTATCATTAACTAAATTACTATCTAAATTAGAATTATTATCTTCACTATTGCTATCATTATTAATATTATTATTTCTATTACTACTATTGTTATTATTACTATTTCTATTATTACTATTACTACTATTGTTATTATTACTATTGTTATTATTATTATTGTTACTATTACTATTACTGTTATTGCTATCTCTACTGACATTATCAATTTCATTATTATTGATAGGACTATTGGAATTACGTTGACTGAAAAAATTTAATAGCTGGACTATGGAATCATAATGTTTAATACGGATATCTCTAAATGTTGGACAATCTAATAACCAATGTTTAATACTTTGAACACCACACTTGCAACATGGACAGTAGTTAGGACAAATTGGATCAACAAATTTAGCAGCTTTGGCAACTCTAGCATCCAACTTGTATCCGCTTCTTGCTTTCAATAGCCAGTAGAAGCCATAGGCAAACTCTGGGTATTCATAACATAATTTAATAAAATCTTTAGTTTCAATAAATTTATTATCATCATAATATTGCGCTTTGATTGAATTCCCTTTGAGATCTTTCCAATAAAAGTTTTTAACTGCTTTAACATCTCCATGTTTCTTTAGTTTTTTATCAAGTGTCCTACTTGATTTGCACCACGTGTATTTTCTAAATTTAGGAATGTAATTGACAAGGTGTGAGATAATACAATTTGAGTTTTTCCATTTGTTAAAACATCTAACCTGAGCTAACGCACATTTGGCTGACAATGGAGGAATATTCAAATCTTTTGAAATAGAGTATAAAGATATAAACGATACAGCTTTATGAACTCCGGCAACCCATCGTATTCCTTTGTTAACATGCTTCTGAGCAATCCTAGACCTAGCTTTGTTGGATCCAAGTAATGGTGCAAAGTATGAAACTCTGCTAATCACTTGAGAGTTAAGTACTAGTTTTTTGAAAGGAATAGGAATATTAGGATTTCTTAAGAATTTACTGACTGAGAAAAGCCCTTTCAAAACCTTGTTATTAAGAGCTTTAATTACTGGTTTAAGGGACAGATTCTTATCAAATGGAACACCAAGATAAGTGTAGCAGTCAGTAGTTGGAATGGGTTGTCCTGCTAAGTAAAATGTTGGATCTCTCTTGTTCTGATTTTCTATTGATTCAGGACGAATCACCATCGTTGAACATTTCTGGATACCAAATTCCATTTCATTATACAAGGCCCATTCATTAACTCTTCTAAGCATCTTTTTTAAGCATCCTCTTGTTGGAGCACAAATAACTATATCATCTGCAAAAAGTCCACCACAGCATCGAGTGTCACCTAAACTGACTCCGAGATCTTCACACTCTTTAAATATATCATTAATAAAGAGATTAAAAAGAATAGGCGAAAGTGGGCAACCTTGACGGACTCCTTTCTTCACATCAAAAGATTTCGAGAATTGTCCATCTAATTTGACATTAGCCTTAGATGTTAAATATAAATTTTTGATAAATTGTAGACTCTTACCTCGGATTCCTAAACAATCTAATTTATGGAGAATATTACCGATTGGGACTGAATCGTATGCTTTCCTGAGATCTAAAAAGGCCAAATATGTCTCTTTATTATCTAATTGACGTCTACGGCATATTTCTTGGATTGAAATGAAAAGACTAATACTTTCTTCCTTTTTTCGAAAACCAAATTGTTCAGGTCTAATGAAATTATTCTTTAAACCATATTCTGAGATTCTAGTGGTGACAATTTTGGAAATCAACTTAATACCATTATTGATAAGTGATATACCTCGATAGTTATCACAATCTGTCAAATCTCCCTTCTTAGGAATAGAAACAATACTGGATTCATTCCATGAGTTGGGGAAATCTCCATCCCAAATACGGTTGAATAATTTAAGAATAAAATTTAAACCATGAGCATCATTATCTGAAGTAGTATTACCAGAAGAATTATTATCTGTAGCATTATTAGAATCATTACTTGATGGAACTAATGCTTTGTAAAATTCAATTGGAATACCATCCGGACCTGATGCTTTATAATTTGGAGTAGTGAGGATAGCTGACTTGACTTCATCAATACTAATATCTTGGTTGATATCCCACTCATCAAGCATAGGAAGTGAAAAACGTTTATTCGTTGGTTCTTCATACCAATGCTCCAAATCAAGACTTACACCACTTGGATCTGATGCAAGGTTTTCGAAATGATCATGCCACACATCTAGTTATTCACAATAAAATAATCATTTTTTAATTGAATATTACATAAATTTTTTATAAATTGACGAATATAATTATTTTAACACATACACATATAATATATAAATTTTTTTTATTTTTTTATTTATTTAATTTAAAATATGTAAATAAAAACGAATAATTAAAATAATTTACATTTTTAATAATAAAAAAGTAAATAGTTACATAAAATGTAAAAAGAAAATAGAAACTAATAAATTATTTAAAATACTTCAAATATTTCTGACATTAAAAAAAAAAAAAAATTTTAATTAAGGATTTATATTTTTCTTAAATTATCTTTTTTTATTTTTCTATAAAACATTTTCAGGAAATTAAAAAATTATTTTGAAGAGAAATTATTATTCTTTTAAATAATTTGTTTTATATTGCCTATTTTTTTTTACTTACAATAATGAAATTAATGATTTTTAATATATACATTAATATTTAAAAGAATATATTAAATCTTCAAGTTATTTTTTATTTCCTTTCAATAATATTAAACGTTGTAAATATTAAAAGATATATTTTTAAAAAAAATTTTAATCCTTAACTATATATTTTATCTTTTTTTTTTTTTTGTCTTTTTTCTTTTTTCTGTTGTTTTGATATTTTTACAAAAATATTTTCATATCTTAAATAATTAAAATTGTTTCCTTTTCTTTAATACTTAAAAAATGAATAAATTATAAAGTATTTAAAAATTTACTTTATATAATATAAAACAAAAATAAATTATAATTAAAATTGAATTTTCAAAAAAAAAAAAAAAAAAAAAAAAAAAAAAGAAAAAAGATAAAAGAAATATTTTTTCTTTACTTTTTTTTTTTAATGTTTCTTGATTTGAAAATTTTGTTGTTTTTGTTGTTAATTCTAGGTTCTTTGAAGTATATGTATATTGTGTGTGTATTTAATTATAAAAGAAATGTTGAATTTTTTTTTTTTTTTTTTCATTTTGATTTTTTTTTCATTTTGATTTTGTAATAGGTTTATGTGAAAATAAATGATATATATATATTTTTTATAAAATTTTTAAATTTAATATAACATGATACCTAAGAATACCATAGCAACAGCAATAGCTACCTTAGATAAGAAGATAGTCATTGCAGAACTTGGGTTACACTTGTCTGGGTTTTCGGAATCGTCGTTACAACCAACGAAACCTAATTTGGAAGTAGAACAAATTTGTGGTTCCTTTTCACTGTCGAGAACGACGTAGTTTTCAATACAAACAAGATCGAAGCTAGCCATCTTTTCTTCCTTATCGTAGGTACAGTTAGTGAAAATACCTGGAATAACGGTAAGGTGGTTGGAACCGGCCTTAACGGTAGCAGTGTTGTTGTTGTTCTTGGAAATTTCATCAACAGCGTTCTTAACGTTGGATGGGTAAGTTTCAGAGAAGGCAGTTGGGAAGTTAACAACGACTAGTTCATCATTGTTACAGTACTTAGTGGAAAGAATGTTGAAGATGTTTCCAGTGACACATCTGAAGTGGTAACCACCAATGTAGTATAATTCACCAAGAACACAAGATTGTTTGTTACAAACGGTGGATGAAAGATCATCATCATCAACATTACAGTAGTATAATTCATTGTCGTTGGTCATAACGTACATGGATTCATCAATTAAGTCACAGGAAGAACCTTCAGTGTTTGGACATTCGTACATTTCATTGTCGGTAGTGTAGTAGTAACCATCACTAACCTTAGCAGTAATAGTAACCTTGTTGGTAGAGTCAACAGTGAACTTTCTGACGTACTTTTCTCCTGGTTCAGTAGAAATTAAAGCGTAACCATCAGTAGTTGGGTAGACCCATTGGGAGGAAGAAGCATCGTATTTAACTAAGTAGTGGCTAACGCTGTCGTAGTAGTAGACACCGGTTTCTGGAGTTCTAACAGTGCAGGAAGATAAGGAACAACCGTAAAGAACAATGTCACTGTTCTTATTGCTGAATTCCTTGAATTCAGTAGTACTGTTAGTGTTCATACTAACAAGGAAGTAACCAGTGTTGTCAATAAGAGTGGCATCGTATAAGTTTAACTTGTATAAGTTGGAAGAGTAACCGAAGATTTCGTTGCTAATAGAGGAGGCCTTGTAACAGTTTCCTTCCTTCTTGGCTTCAATATCGTTGGAGGCAATAACTAATTCACCAGCAGCAGTAACACAGAATTCCATACTCTTTAAGTCAGTTTGTGGACTGCACTTGTTGTTGGCGTAACGGCAAATAACATCCTTGTCATAGGCAAAGGAGAAGGTGTTACCAGTGTACTTGAAGATCTTCTTGTTAACATCAACATAGTAAGTAGTGGTACTTGGGTTTGGAATAACAACACAAGAAACACCGTTACACTTGTATAACTTAACGTAAGAGTTGTTGTAATCTTCAATCTTGGTACCAGTGACAAGCTTGTTACTGTTAGTGTTAATGAAGTAGTAACCAGCAGCAGTAATTTGAGTAACTTCACCATCGTCAATGTGGTAGATAGTTGGACCAACAGTGTAATAGAATTGGAAGTAAGCAGAGTTAGCTTGGATACAGTTAGAGGAAGTAGTAACAACAATAGAGTTATCAAGTTCAATGGTGTTGGTAGCGAAGTATAAAATGGTACCTAATTCGTTTCTACAGTAAGCACCTTCTGGAAGAAGAACTTGAGCTTCACTGTTACCACTGTTGCTGCTTCTGACGGCACACTTCTTGCTAGATTCATCACAAATTGGGATCTTTTCAGCTTCAGAAGCGGAGAGTTGGTTACAGCTTGAAGAGTCACACTTAATGAATTGACCACCATCTTGACCTAAAATGTAAATACCGATCTTGGCTTGGACATTTTCACAAGTACCACTGGTACAGTCAATTAAAATGTTTGGATTTGGAGAAATGTAGAAGTTGTTAACACTAGTGTTAGTCTTACAGGTACCGTTACCACATTCAATAAGCTTCTTGGTGTCTTCATCAACGTAGTTACCGGCAGTAGTAGTTAAACCTTCACATTGAGATCCATTACAGTAGATAAGTTGGTTAGTGGAGGAAGAAGAGTAAGCAGCATTGTGGAAGTAGGCTTCAGAAGTGACTGGGACATTGTCACAACCATTAGTACTGGTACACTTAATAACGTAACCAACTAAAGTAGAAAGATAGTAGGCATTACCAGTGAAGGAAGTCTTTGAAATTTCACACTTTTCAGCACCACAGCTAATTAAACCAATTTCCTTTCCTGATGGGTAGAAAGCACCACTCTTACCATCAATTGGGGAAACATTACCAGAACTGTAGTTTCCAAGAGCAGCGGTTAAACCGTCAGCAGCAGCATTAATGTAGTACTTGTTAAGTTCTACACCAGCACTTTCGAAATCTTTACAATCAACAACAAGGTTGGATGAAATAGTACATTCGTATGCTGAATCAACAGTACCAGAGGTAGTAAGAATGTTGTTGTTGGCTTCGAAGAATAAGTGAACCTTACCAGAAGTTACAGAAAGAGTTTTTTGGAAATCTCCAAAGACTGGTTTACAACCAACGTTGCTAACATATTGAGTTAAGTAAATACCATTATCGGCTTTACTTGGTGCACCATATTGAGTAATTTCGGCAGCTTCTAAATCAGTATTATATATACAGTATGCACCATTACAGTTTTCTTCAGAAATTGATTTTACATTTTTACAAGATGGAAGTGTAGTTAAAGCAGAAACCTTGGATGCTATTCCTAAGGCTAATAAAATGCTGTTTGTTCGTTTTTTTTTTTTTTTTTTTTATTGTAATAATACAGATGATAATTTTTAAATTTTTTTAATATAAAATTTTTTTATTTTGATTATTATTTTTAATAATTTTATTGTAAAATAATTATTATTCATTAAATATATATAGTATTATATATTTTAATTTTTTTTTATTTGTTGTTGTTGTTAAGATTGTTATTTATTATAATATGAGATTAGTTTTTTAAAAATAAATAAAAAAAGAAGGAAATAAATATAAATAATTAATATAATATTCTTTTTTTTATATTATTATAAAATATTTTATTATAAAAAATATTTATTAAAATTACCCAAATCGACTTGATAATTTCATTTTTATTATTTAATTTATGGGAGGATTAAATACAATATAAATATTGATAAAAAAAATCAAAAAAGAAAAAAAAAACAAAAATACAAGAGAAAAAAAAGATTTTATAATAAAAAACCCTTTTTTTTCCTTTTTCTCTAATTAATTATTATAAAAATATATTATATAATATTTTAACCTATTTAAAAAATTAAGAAATTATATATATAAAAAAAGAAAATTTATAAGTATTATATAAATATTTATAATAAATTTTTTTTTTTTTTGTTTTGAAAAAATAATTTTTGTTTCTTATTTATTGTTCCATATATAATATTTCTTTTAATGTATGATTTTCTTTATATAACATTTAAAATTCCTTTATTTCATTTAATTAACAACTTTTTTATTATTAATTTTACTACTTTATTCGAACCGTTTTAATATGACTTACTGATTTATATATATTATTTTTTTTTACTCTTTTCTTTTAATAATTTTAGTCTCTTCTATTAAAATTTTTACTACTATTATTTATAATTACTTTTTAAATATAAAATAATCTCTATTCCAATTCTTTGTTAATAATAATAAATTTTTAATTTGAACTTACTTTAATTATTTCTTAATTATACTTCAATATTCTTTTAGAAAAAAAAATGAAAAAGAATAGTTTTAAATATAATTTTATAGATTTTTGAATATTAATATAAAAAATCGGAGTTTTTTAAAAAGTTTATATATATATTAATTTAAAAAATTTTATTTCAATTATAATTTTTTATTTTTTTATGAAAAAATTTTATTTTAGGTATTAATTAGGTATTAAATATTAAAAAATAGATATTTACTCTTTTCGAAAAAAGAAAGTTTTAAAGTTTAATTATAATAATAAATATATATAAAATATTTTAAAAGTGTTAACTATTATTATTTATTATTATTTTAAAATAATTAAGATTAATTAAAATATTAAAATATATAGAAAAATAAACAATTTATAAATAGTAAAAAAATTTATTTATTTATTTTTTATTTTTTTAAAAAAAAAATCTAAAATTGTTAAATAAAAAATTATAATCAAAATATTTAATTATCTATTCTTTTAATTAAAAAGAAGTAGTATTAATTATTATTTTTGATTTTAAAATAAACTTTGAATAATAATCTTTTCACAAAATGTTATTATATATTAATTTTGTGTATTATTTTTTAATAATTAATCAACTAACAAAAAAAAAGAAAGTATTTTTAATCAATAAACAATACATAATATGTTTATTATATAAATAATAATAATAATAATAATAATAATAATAATAATAATAATAAATGTTATTTATTCATAATAAAGTTTTTCAAAAATCAGCATGAAAAATGTTTTTATTTTAAAATTTTATTGATTATGGATAAATTATAATATATAATATATTTAAAAACATTTATAAAAAATTGTTTTTAATAGTTAATTTTTTCTAATAATAGTATTGGTATTTTTATATATATAATTATTAATAACTTTTTATAAATTCCATAAATAATTTATTATTAAAAAGATATACATGGACAGTATTAAAAATTATAAAACTTTTTTTAATGAATCTACTTTTAAAAAAAAAAGAAAAACATAATAAATAATATAGTTATTCAAGTTTGGTTATTTTTATTTACGGTTATGATTTTTTAAATGATATTATAATTGAAAAATTACATTATAAATATATATATTTAGATAATATTCTATAAGGTTTAAAATAAATATGGAAATTTTTTTTTTTAATGTTAAATAATATTGTTATTTTTTTACTTAATTTTTTAAAAAAAAAATATATATTATTAAATATATAAGTTTCTTTTTTTTTTTTTAAATAAACATTTATTTTTTTAGTTAAAATATTTAAACTTATAAAACTTTTTGTCATACTTTTACTTTATTTATAACTTTTATTCTATTTATATATATATAAGAATAATCGTAATTTTTATTTTAAAAACAAAAATATTTAAAGTAAAAATCAATATTTTTTAAAAAAAAACGTTTTTATAATTATTATAATACAATTTTTATAGAAATGTTTCTATAATAAAATTTAAAAGTATTTATTTTAAAGTTAAATATATATTTAATAAAAATATATTTTTATAAATCATACTCTATTAATATATCTATTATTATTATAACTATTGTAATTATAATGAATATAGAATATATATTACTCTAATATTTTATTATTGTAATAAATAGATTATTAACATAGACATAAAAAATAGCTATTAATAAATATATATATATACAACTTATTTAAAATTTTGAAAAAGAATAATATTTTATTATTGTAATAAGTAGATTATTAACATATTTAAAGATAGGCATAGAAAATAGCTATTAATAAATATATATATATACAACTTATTTAAAATTTTGAAAAAGAACTAACTTTAATAAAAGTGGATACATTTATAGGAAATTCAAAAAAATGAATTATTACATTTGTGTAATGTTAATGTGTAAATGTTTTTATAAATTATGTTTAGTAAATTTGTATAGGGTATTTTATTTAATATATTTATAATGAATATTATTTAATATTTTTAAATATTAAGCAAGATATATTAAAATGAAAGTAATAATTAAAATATAAATAATATATAATATATAATATCAATGATTTCTCTTTTAAAATAGAATACACATGTTATAAAATATTCTCAACTGAAAAAAGTTTAATGCATTTTATTTTATTTCTATTTCTATTATCATTTTTTAATGTATAAAGAAAGAATAAACAACTTATTGTAAGAATTGAAATATAACATTACATTATAAATAAATATAAATATATAGTTAATAATGTAATAATATCCCATAAGTTTTATGTGTATTAAAATATTTTTGTTGAAATGTTAATTTAATTTATTAATTTATTCATATACATATTTTAATTAAAATTATATATTAAAAAAAAATTTTTTTTTGATCTATATGAAATTTAACATTTTGTTTTGTTTTATTTTATTTTATTATAGTTTTTATTTTTTTAGTAAATGATATAAAAGTTAAATTAATAAAATATACAAATATGGCTATTCAAAAAGTAATAGTTATATTAACTGATTCTATTTAATAGTAATTCTACAATTCATAAATCCATGCATTCATTGTACTATTAAATTTATTTTTATTTTTATTAGTATTAAAATGCTTCCTTTTTTTTAATTATTTATTCAATAATGAAATATATATTAGTTGTTTGATATATTAAATCTGGTATTTAAAAAAATGTTTAAATTATAATTTATAATTTTAATTTTTATAATTTTAATTTTTATATAAACTTTTAGCATATTCACTTATATTTTCAAATGTAATATTTAATTAAAAATAAATATATGATTATCATTTATATTTTAAAAAAATTAAAAAAGTTATAGTTTAAATTAAAATTTAGTGTCCTTATTTCATTTTTTAATTCATTTAATTATTATAAAAAGAAGTCACTATAGAATACTTTTATCTTTTTAAATTTACACTAATTTTATATTGTATATGTAATATAATATTTTCTTTTATCAATATATGTTAATTTACAACTACACATACTTTTATAAAGTTTACGTAGAATATAAAATGCAATATATTAATTTATAATATTGTTATTATTTCATAATAGCATAATAATGTATTGAAGATGCTTATTCAAAAATTAATATTATTTTTTTGAAATAAACTTTAATATATGAAAATTTCATAAATATATCTATAAAGTTAATTAAAAAAATTAATTAAATATTTTGTTTTTTTTTTTTTTTAAAAAAAGGATTAATCTTTTAATTAGTTTAAACGATAGAAATAATATATAGTATTTTACTTGACTAGACTATTTTTTATGCTGTAAAGAAAAAAAAAAAAAAAACTTTTCAAGGGTTACAATAATAAATTAAATTAAATATTATAAGGATTAAAATTATTTTTTTCTTTTAAAATTCATTAAATATGTAAATTACTATTACATTAATTTTTTTTATTTTATTAGTGTATTTGTATTAGGCATTAGTTTTATTGTAATAAAAAAGTTAATAAAATATATTTTAGTTTAGATACAAAATTTTATAAATTTCTTACTCGTTATTTCAATTTTTATTTTATGTAAATTAATGACCATTTTGTTTAAATAAACTGTTTTTTTGAATATTTTTTTTCTATTATTACTAAAACGTAATGTTAAATATATAATGTTGTAGAAAATAAGTAAAAAAAACTGAATAAAATTTCAAGTAATATTTCTTTTATTTAATATATGATGCATACAATTACAATTACTGTTTTATTGTAACAAGGCTTTAACATTTTATACATTAATTTATTATATAAATTATTTAAAATATTTGTTTTTTTTAATTGGGATGATCCATCAAAAAATTCTTGAAAAAATGAATTATTTTAAGTTTATAACCCTGAAAATATAAAAATTACAAAAGATTAAATATTTATATTTCAATTATTAATAAAAAAGAAATTGTCTGACATTTAAATAATAGTAAATACAATTATTAAAATTTTATCAAAGATCATAAAAATATTTTTTTACACATTATCAAAAGTTTTATTTTTCAATTTATTTAATTTATTAATAAATAATTCTTTTTATGTTTTTTCATAAATATTATTTATTTTATTCTTTCCTTTTATTTCTATTTCCATTATAATAATAAATTAATTGAGTTATTAAACAACAATTTTATAAAGTAAACTGTAATTATAATAATATTTCATTAATATATATTGATATAACTTTTTTTGTTATTTTTATTTATATTTTTTGTTTAAGCTATAAAGTAAAAATAGGATCATTTTATCATTTTATTTTATATTATTATTGTATAAGTATATGTAATAATTAATATAATTTTTTAATTATTAAATAAATAAATATATAAAAAAGGTATAATAATATTAAAAGGAATGTTCTGTTGTAAATAATTAATGTCAATGGATAAGTTATATGTAATATCAATGTGCATTATCATCTAACATAGTTTAAAATCATAAATTGATAAATAAATATAACAAGAAGTGTATTCTCCTAGTCTAAAAAATAAAAAAAAATAGTGCTAAGGGTTATGAAAAGATTTATATAGGATATATTAGCATTATTTAATTCTTTTTTCTACTATGCTAAGATTTTATTAATATTTAATTAAATAATACGTTATATATAATATATATAATATAAATATATGAAATGAAATAAAGTTTAATTTTTAAAAAAAAAAATAATTTATACGTAGTGCTATTATTATTGCAATATCCTTTTTTTCTTGTTATGCATTTCCTTGAACTTTCAACATAAAACAAATACATTAGGTAAATTATTAATATTAATACATACTAAATACATAAATAATACGCCACAAACATTCTATAAATTTATGTTTTTTGTGTTGTAAATAAACAAATGATTCTTTCTTTCTTTTTTTTTCCCTTTTTCTGATTGATTGAACTGATTGAGCTTAGATAACAAATTTCATTTGTTAAAAGTTCTATGTTTGGTTTAATTTCAAATATCCCAAGAATGTTCTTTTCCATAAAAAATTCTGGTAGTAATACAATTTGAATTGAATTCTATTGGCTAATATTATTAATCCATCAATAAAAAAAGAAATACATTTTATAATTATTGGTAAATTGGAAAAATGTACATTAAAGAAGATTGTCGTATATATTACAATCTACATTTTTTATATTAATAAAGTTATTTAGGGATGATAATGCTTTTTTAGTAATAATAGCTTGTTTATTGTTATAGAAAAAATAAACTATATATATATATATAGAAATAAATATGATTATAATATCTCTTTTTTATTATAATATATAATATTTATTTTGATGACGTAGTTATGTGTAATATATATAGATAATTGGTTTATTTAGTATATTAAATAGGCCAATTATTATTAAGCTTATAATTAGTACTTCAGAATTAGGTTTAGTTTAGTGATTGTACTAGGACTTTTTATTCATACACTAAATTGTATGATTTCACAATATACAATATACATTTTCAAAGTATTATTCATAGATCATAACACTTTATGATAAAAAGAATGGTGAATGCTTCTTTTTTTTTTTTTTTTTTTATTTACTTGGTAAATGTAATACAAACTTTATTAAATTATGTATTTCGGTATTTATGTATATATTAAAGTTACCATAAAAAAAAAAAATTGTATAATCCATTACATTAAAATTTTTGGATTATACATTTTGAATTTTGAATTTTTTGTGTGTTGCAATAAGAAAACATTTACAAGAAATTGATTTATTCATAAAGGTAGAAAAAGAAACTTTGATATTTTATTAAATAATTATTATTAATAATGATTGTAATATAGTCTAATTAATTTTATATATAAAGTGTTAATAAAATAATTAAATGTAAAAGGAAACAAAAGATAAAAATGAAGAAAAAAAAAAAACATTTCAATTAACAATTCATTTATTATACTACACTATTATATTGTTTTATTTTTATATAAAAAACTTTATGCAATTTATATATTAAATAAATAGTTAAAATATACTAATAATCATTATTACTGTATTATAATAAGAAAATATATAAAATAAAAAAAAAAAGATTATTTTCATTTAGCAATTGAATATGATCAATAAAAAAAGACATTTAAAAAAAAAAAAAAAAAGAGAATTCAACTTTTATTTTCAATGCAGTTTTTCTTGAAATAAACAAGTATAAATTAGTACAACTAGAAAAATATGTTTAAAAAATAATAATAATGATAAAAATAAATAAAGAAAAATACTTTTTTTTGTGTTAATTTATTTTTTTTTATGTATATATATTTTTATTTTTATTTTTATTTTTGATGATAAAAACTTTTTATTTTCAATTACTTTATTCTTTATTGCTTTATTCAACCTTTGCTTACATCATACAGAGAAGATAATCTATTAATAATGAAATTGTTTTTTTTTCTTAAATTTCTCTTTTTTATCTATTTAAAAAGTATTAAACAAAAAAATATTATATTAATTAATATTTATAATATGCATTAAATTAAAATTTATTTACATTTAATATTTATTATACAATCAATAAATTAAATGAATAATAAAGATTTTCAGCCTCTTTTTTTTTTTTTTTTTTTTTTTTTTTTTTTAATTATTATTTAAAATTATATATATATATATATTTCCTTTTTTTTTTTTTTTTATTTTTATTTTTATTTTTTGAATGACATTAATTTAAATTTGTAATTTGTAATTTAAAATAAACAAATAAACAGACAAAAAAAAATAAAGTAAAATGCTTATGCAATTTGTATAAAAAAAAATAAAAATGAAAGTAACAATATATATATGTATATTTATATTATTTATTTCAATTACTCATGCTTTAAAATGCGGAGAAGGGTATGGTAATTGCCCTACAGGTCAATGTTGTAGCGCAAAAGGATATTGTGGAAAGACAACAAGTTACTGTTCCTCAGCTAAAGGATGTCAACCAGAATTTGGAACATGTAAATGTAGTGGAGACAATGGTATTTGTAACTCTAATCATTGTTGCAGTGCAAAAGGATATTGTGGTGCAACTGCTGCATACTGCTCAGCATCTAATAACTGTCAATCTGAATTTGGAAAATGTAAATGTGGGCCGGGATATGGTAAATGCCCCTCAGGTCAATGTTGTGGTAAGGATGGATTCTGTGGAAAAACAGAAGAATATTGTTCTACTTCTAATGGTTGCCAATCTGAATATGGTGATTGTAGATGTGGTAGTACTTTTGGTAGTTGTGGTACTAATCAATGTTGCAGTGCAAAAGGATATTGTGGTACAACTGCTGCATATTGTTTAATTTCTAATAATTGTCAATCTGAATTTGGAAACTGTAAATGTGGACCTGAATATGGTAAATGCCCTTCAGGTCAATGTTGTGGTAAGGATGGATTCTGTGGAAAAACAGAAGAATATTGCTCTACTTCTAATGGTTGCCAATCTGAATATGGTGATTGTAGATGTGGTAGTACTTTTGGTAGTTGTGGTACTAATCAATGTTGTAGTGCAAAAGGATATTGTGGAAAGACAACAAGTTACTGTTCCTCAGCTAAAGGATGTCAACCAGAATTTGGAACATGTAAATGTAGTGGAGACAATGGTATTTGTAACTCTAATCATTGTTGCAGTGCAAAAGGATATTGTGGTGCAACTGCTGCATACTGCTCAGCATCTAATAACTGTCAATCTGAATTTGGAAACTGTAAATGTGGACCTGAATATGGTAAATGCCCTTCAGGTCAATGTTGTAGTAAAGATGGATTCTGTGGAAAAACAGAAGAATATTGTTCTACTTCTAATGGTTGCCAATCTGAATATGGTGATTGTAGATGTGGTAGTACTTTTGGTAGTTGTGGTACTAATCAATGTTGCAGTGCAAAAGGATATTGTGGTACAACTGCTGCATATTGTTTAATTTCTAATAATTGTCAATCTGAATTTGGAAACTGTAAATGTGGACCTGAATATGGTAAATGCCCTTCAGGTCAATGTTGTGGTAAGGATGGATTCTGTGGAAAAACAGAAGAATATTGCTCTACTTCTAATGGTTGCCAATCTGAATATGGTGATTGTAGATGTGGTAGTACTTTTGGTAGTTGTGGTACTAATCAATGTTGTAGTGCAAAAGGATATTGTGGAAAGACAACAAGTTACTGTTCCTCAGCTAAAGGATGTCAACCAGAATTTGGAACATGTAAATGTAGTGGAGACAATGGTATTTGTAACTCTAATCATTGTTGCAGTGCAAAAGGATATTGTGGTACAACTGATGCATATTGTTTAATTTCCAATAATTGCCAATCTGAATTTGGAAACTGTAAATGTGGACCGGGATATGGTAAATGCCCTTCAGGTCATTGTTGTAGTAAAGATGGATTTTGTGGAAAAACATTTTCTTATTGCGCTCTCTCAAACAATTGTCAATTAGATTATGGCACATGTATAGAAAATACAAAATATAAACCTGAAGTCATGAAAGAATCTTTTAATGAATTACAAAATCCATATCGAGGTTGTTTCCATGGTTCTTTCACCATAGATTTAACAGACAGTGCTGATACTGATTGCAATTTTATCTATACTTTTAGTATGGTAAGAAAAAGTAAAACAGGATTGCAATATTTAGGTGTTAGATTATCAGAATATTATGACTCACCTATTTCCACAAAAGCACTAGAATTTTTAGATTATTTATTAAATGAATATAGAAAAAGAAAGGAAGAGATTGATCCAACAACCCAAATTATTTTAAGATTTTATTATGATAGCGGAAGTTCAAAGTCATCATCATCATCATCATCAACATCATCATCTGTGTTAGAAGAAAGATTATTTGTAAAAAAAGAATTAGATAATGGTGAAGAATATATAACAAATAAAGATATTGAATATATGAAAAGTGTATTAAGTAAAAGCAATATTATGGCTAGCAATAATGATAAAAATGATATTAAAGTAACAAATCAAACCTCTAAATTATCAAAAAGAGAAAATGGAAAATTTACTTTGGTTGAGGGAAGTAATTGCTATAGATACAGTCCAACAGATAAAGAACCAGAAAATATTGATACTATTTTAACACATATTGATCAACTTTCAAGTATAGTTAATAAATATAAAGATGTTATATATATTTATCAAGGAGTTTTTGTTGGTCGATGGGGTGAAATGCATAGTACTAAACATGCTACATCCTTAATTTCAAATACTAAAATTATGGAAGCCATTAATGAAAAGTTTGATAATTCTATATTTTTAGCAGTGAGAACCCCTTGTCATCACAGAGCTATCACTAATGAAATTAAAAAGAAAAGTAGCAAAGAATATGAAGAACTAATTAAAAGACTAAGTTTGTATAATGATGGATTATTTTATAGCGAAACAGATACTGGTACTTATAGTAAAGTGGCTGTTACCTGCTTTAATGATGATACAGAAAAACTTTATGTAAAAATGCCAAGAAAAGATGAAGTTGATTTTCAAAAAGAGTTATGTCTAAGGGTACCAAATGGTGGAGAAGTTCTTTCCAATATAAAAAATGATGAGTATGAGGAAATTTATGAATTATCAGATATTAAAAAGGTCATTGCTAGTCCAGATAATTATAACAACTTTTATGTTTGTGAAAACCATAGCGAGAATATTCATCTATCTTATTACAATGATGAATATGATCGCTTAATTTTTAACCGATGGAATATTACTTTTAGCAAACAAATTTATCAACCAAATTGGAATAAAGTAACAGCTGAAGAATATATGAATTATCATTTAGGTTATAGATATGTTTTAAGAGATAGTTTCTTTGAAAATAATACAATAAATATATCTCTAGAAAATATTGGTTTTGCTCCAGCCTATAAATACTTCCAGTCAGAGCTTTTATTTAAATCAACCGTCACCAATGATGTTTTCATCATAGATATTGATACCGACAATAGAGATTGGGTTTCAAATAAAAGTATAGTTCTATCGGTTAATTTAGAAAGTTTATTTTCTAAATTTTTCAATGAAACCTATGATGTTTTCTTCAATTTATTCGATCCTCATTTATATTATAATATTAAATTTGCTAATGCTAATAATTACCAAGAAGATTATGGTTATAAAATTGGACAATTAATTCATGAAAACTCTATTTAATTAATCGATAACTAAATTAATAATAATATTTCATTATCATCAATTATTATCGTAATAACATACTATTACTATATAGAATACTTTATAAAGTTATTTAATAATTTAATTTAATGTTGTATTGAATTAACTGTATAATTAAAAGTAAATCTATTATTATTATTATTATTATTATTATTATTATTATTATTATTATTATTATTATTATTATTATTATTATTATTATTATAATATCATTTTCTTTTTATTTTGATCTATAACGATATTTAATATTTTAATTATGAAATTAAAAATCTATCTTTATTAAAAGAATTTACTTTTAAGATATTTATAAAATATAATTATCAATTATTTTAATTATTTTCAAGATTAATAATTTAACTATTTTTTTTTTTTTTTCTTTTTTATAATAATTTAAAAAGATATTAAATAAAAATACATCATATTTATAAAATATATAAATTCTTAATTTAGTGGAATTAAAAAAAATTATGATACTTTGAAAATAGACCGATTATCTTATTATATAAAGTAGTTGTTATTTACAAAAAAAAAAAAAAAAAAAAAAAAAAAACCTTCCTTTAATCATTGTTCTTTAATATCATTTTTGATTCGTCAAGGGAATCTTCATGATATTTTTTTTTCCCGGTTTTTGGTAAAAGAATGGATAAATACCAAGATATGATTTTTATTATATAGTGGCGTATAATAAAAGACATTAAAATTCTAACGCCCCAATCATGAACTATATTTGATATAAAACCTCATCTATTTTTCTAATCATGAAATTTAAAGAGTTTTATGATTAATTATTTCTACATTATTTTGTGGATATTACAGACTATTTTGTTATAAAAACGATGTGTTTGTATGAGTGAATAATGATTAATTATATTAAATATTTTATTGAGCTTCCAGATAAAAAATAAAAAAGTTAAGACTCATAGATATATTTTAATTCTTTATCCATTTAAATCTAAATAAATAGAATTTAATAACAATGTGAAGTTATTTATATTTCTATTGACAATAAAACGGATAATAAAATGCTTTTCAAAGGTTTAAATAATAATATCTGTATAGATATGTGGAATCTAAATGTTGTATGTTATGATAATATCTATAATACAAAACGTACTATATTTTTTCTTTATCTATTAAAAAGTCTTAATGTAGTCGGATGTTTTATGAATTCTGTAGAAAGAATAAAGAATATTCATTAAAGTGTTGTAGTGCAGAGATATGTGGATCTTTTCATTATGAATCTTCACTTACGATAGTAAAGGTTGGCAAACTAAAAAGATTAAAAATAATAATTTATATTAAAATAAATTCCCATTAAAAAAACATAAATCATTAATAGATTTATTTAAAAATTCTTCCATTATTTTAAAACTGGATAATTTGATTTTTAATAAAATTTTATCTTTTCAATTTATTTTATTATTATTTATTAATTGTGAGAAGTATTTTTTTTTTTTTTTTTTTTTTTTTTTGGAATTATCTATGAATTGTACAAAAAACAGTGTTTAATTATAAAAAATATAAATTTAAGAATATCAACATAATAACAAAAATAGATATAAAAAGATAAAATCTCTTTTTATATCATTTAAACTTATAAGTAGATTAACAATAAAAAGAAGTCAATAAATTAAAATAAATTCATGTTTTTTCTTTTTCTTTTTTTTAAAAAAAAATATACTATAATAATATATTATATATATTTTTATTGTTATTAAAATATGTACTTTAATTTTACAATATTAATTTTTTCCTTTTTTTTTTTTTTTTAATAAAATCTATATATTTACCTATATGAAATAAACATATAAATATTTTTGTAGATAGATGAATTTATTATATGGATTTTTTTTTTTTTTTTTTGCAATTTACTTTGAAATTCGTTGTAATAACTCATCAATAGAAAGGTTTCGTTGAACAATATCCAAATATAGTTCAATAAATTCTAAATTGGTTAAACCATTAATTTTTTCAAAAATTGGTGATGTGATATCATTATTAGCATATTGATCAACACTATTTCTACGGAAAGAAATAACACCATTGTCATTTAATTCTTTTAAAATTTCTTGATTAGATTTATTATAAGAAGGTGATTCAAACAGAGCTTTTGAATTTCCATTATTAAACATTACATTGGCTAAGGCAACCATATAATACTTTGATAAATCACCTGGTCCGAAAGATCTAGATCTTGTTCTATGACTAGCATGTCTATTTGTATTGATAGATTCATCATCTTTGGTTTCCCATGATTTTTTGGCCATTATTTGTTCTTCATTTAATATGGAACTAATCTTTAAACTGGAACTTTGACTGGTTTTCTTGGTTATACTTCGATGTGAAATTCTTTTACGGTGTGGGAGACCTTCTCTTTTTACTCTTAGAATATTCTTGTTATAGAGTAATGGTGATGGAACACTGGTTGGATTAATTAGAGATGAAGTTCTTCTTGAAAAAGTCATAGTATTAATATCTACAGACTTTGTTTTATTTGTTGAATCATCACACAGAGCTGGTTTAGAAGATTTAACTGGTGAAGATTGATATTTCTTATGTTGAGGTGTTTTGCCTTTAATTTCATTGGTATTAATACGTTCACTTTTAATACTCTTTTTTCCATTAATTTCAACACATTTTGCTGCAACAATTTCATCGGCATTAATGGATTCCTTTGGATATTGATCCTTTAAAATTTTTAGTGATTCATTTCTTGGTAATAAGGATGCTGGCTTCCTTTTCTCTTTTATGATTTTGCTTGATTGAATTATTTTTGATGGATAGAAACTTGGGTTTTCCTCACTGTTGACTAATGTTGAACAACCTACTAACTTGGACTTTTGAAAATTTTTACTATATCTATCACTATTAACCAAGGTAGTACCTTCAACAAAAGATTTATGGGTACTTTTATTTAAATCTTTATGAGTAGAATATTGACCGGAAACAACTGCAACAGAATTGGATTTAGCTGAAAAGCTTTTATAATTATAATGGGTAACTTCTTGATTTCCAACAACAATGGTAAGAGGTTCTTCGGAGGCATTATTGTCAGTTTTTGATGGTAATGCTATTTTCATGGGGGTAAATTTAATTTTTGATATTTCATTTGTTTTTTTAGATTTAAAAATGTCATCTTTACCCAATACTGTTGATTTTTTGATATCAGTGAATAAATGAGATTCTTTCTTGTTCTCGTATGAAATTTTCTTTTCGAATTGACATTCACTCTTTTGGGTTTCTTTACTTGGTGAAAATTGCGAATCAAAATTCTTAAAGGCAGGTGCTAATTGCTGAATACAATCTTGAACTGTTTTAGAATAATCATTAACACTTCTTTTAGTAGACGATCTTCTTAATACATTATCATTTTTTGTTTTTGATGCGGTGGTAACAACGGAAGAATTTCTTGACGGAAAGTCATTTTTATTATCTTTAGATTGTTTTGATGAAGACCTTCTGAATGGAAATTCAAGTTTACTACTTCTTGATTGCTTTGAGAAAGATCTTTTTACGGTTTCTTGATTTTCATTGTTAATTTCATTTTTATTATAGTCATTGCTTTCTCTTTTTTGATTCTTGATCTTTCTTATTTCTTTATTATTAAACTTTATATGATTAGATTTTTCACCATCTTCATTTGATTTTGAATCTGATTGGGAACTTGAAGAACTAGATTCATCACTATTTTTTTTATTTTGAATTAATTTCTTGATGCTACTAAAATTTAAATCATCTGTATTATTTTTTTTAGCTTTAATTGAATTATTAGTATTAATATTGGTAGGACTAAGTGGGGAAGAAAGATTTTTGCTTTCTTTTTTATTGATATTTAAGTCTTTTAATTCATTTGGACTATCTTCAATCTCAAGGCTACTAAATTCATAATTATTCTTAATTTCTTCATTTTTTTCTAAATTAATAGAATTGCAAATTTCATCCTTTAAATCAAAATTTAAATTTAAATCCAATTTTAAATCCAATAAATCTATATCAATATTATTTACAGAATCTATGTCACCTGTAGACTTAAAAGATTTATCTTTCTTAACCATGGTAATACTGTCATTTATGTTAATATCTAGTTTTTCACACGGTTCAGAATATCTTGTTTTAATTGATATATGATCACTATATAATGGTTTTGTTTCCTTTTTATCATCTTTTTTTTTTTTATTTATATTTATTTTTGACAATTTTTAAATTGAAAAGGTACAAATTTTATTAAATAGTTGTAATTTTTTTTTTTAAAGATTTTATATTTTATTTTTTTTTTTTTTTTTTTTTTTTTAATTTTGAATGTTGAACAATATTTTGATAGAATTATTATTATTATTATTATTATTATTATTATTATTATTATTATTATTATTATTATTATTATTATTATTATTATTATTATTATTATTATTATTATTATTATTATTATTATTTATGCATATTTTTTTGCATTATTTTTTTATTTTTGTGGAAAAAAAAAAATAGGATTATTAATGATAATCATTATATAAATATAATAAGTTAATATTGATGATTGATATAAAATAAATAATTGTTTTTAGTGTATTTTTGTTTTCATAAAAATATATATAAAAATATATAAAAATTAATATTTTGTTTTTTATATTTTTTTTTTTTAAAAAAAAATATTTAAAATATTTGTAAAAGGGAAGAAAATTTGTATAGTTTAAACTATTTTTATCTCAATCATCACTATTACTATTATTATAATTTATTATTTTAATAATATTAATTATTTATAACTAATATTCTATCTTTTTTTTTATTATTATTATTTCTCTATTTCTTTCTCTTTAATTTATATTTATTATTTCATATTTCTATTACTTTTTTCTTTGGAGAATAATGAATAACCATTAAGAAGTATAAAAAAAATAAAAATATATATTATTTTTGTTTTGTTAATTATAATTATTATAAAAGGTAAATAATAAATATAATTAAAAAATTAATTCAATGAAAAAATGCTATATGATAAAAAAAAAAAAATACTTCATATGATATAATGAAATTTATAAATTACTATAAATAATTATTAAAATATATACTATAGTTACTATTTATGCTATTGTTGATATTGTTGGTATTGGTAGATATATTGGTTATGATTGATGATGAACAACTTGGGGTATATTTAAAATCCTTTCCATTTTGTGGAAAGTTACGGATAGCGTTTACAGAAGAAGTTGAGTTTAAAGATTCAGAATTGGACAATAATTGATTATTTTTTTTTAATCTATTACTATATGAATCTTTATTATTAGTTTTATCATTATATAAAGTATTACCTTTAGTGTTCTTATCAACTAATGAATTTTCCTTTAATACATCATCATCTTTACCAATTACAATGAAAGATGTTCTATTGTCAGATTGACTTTCAAAAAAGTTACTTATTTCTTCATCTTCATTATGATAAGTATTATTACTACTTTGACGTTTGTTCATTGTATCTTCATGACTATTATGATAAAAAGTTGCTGATGAATTGGTTTTATTATTCAATAATTGTTGATCGAATATTTGAATTTTTTCTTTGGTAAGATCAGAAACGACAGCATCAATTTCTGAATCATATGAAAAGTTTATGGAGGAAATAGATGGCATATTGTGAATTTGATAAAAGTATGGTTCAGCTGGAATATCGGTATTATATTCATTATCTGAAAAGCCGATGTTACCATTCATACTTTCATCGTCTTCATTAAAGTTTCCTTTTAAAATAGAAAAGGATTCAGTAGTGCTATAATTATCAAATTTTATTGAAGATTCATTCAAGATAGTGGTTTGATTTAATGACTTTTCTACAATGTAGGGAATAATACTACTATTACTGATACGCTTTAATTTTGAACTATCTTTTCTATCAATGGTAATGTTTCTGTAAATATTTTTATCTTCACAAAAACTTACTTTACTTTTTTTACTTTCTATAGATATTTTATTTTTTAATTTTTTTGATGGCATCTCATCTAATTTAATTGGAAAAGCATCAATACTACCACTATAAATACTATAGATACTTCCACTATTTCTATTCTTAAGTTTATTAAAAGAACTCTTATTTTTCAATATGGAATATGAAGATCTGTTTTTTAATATACCTGATGTTCTCTTACCAAGATTACTATTCTTTGATTCTTTAATAATTTTTATTGGTTTCATATTTTCAATGTTATATCGAATGGCTTCATCTTGATTTGCTGGATTGCTACATTGGGCTTCTTCTGTTACTGGACATTTAGTAATTGTTGTAGAAAAAAGATCAGAGATGCTAGAATCATCAGAATTATTACTTGTAAAGCTGGTGATAGAAGATCTCTTAGAAATTCTTGATATGTCAGTGTTTTCGTATATATTATCCTTATCACCTAAACTCTTTGCAAAACTTTTTAATGATGTTTTTACATTATTAGATATTTTTGAAAGAGTAGAAATCTTTGACTTAACAGACCCGGCGTTCTCAGTGTTCATTGAGTGTATGGAAGGTTCAGGAATAGTTTTGATAGTATCATCACTTAATTCATCACACAAACTATTTTCAATTTGTACATCTATCGTTTTTACAACATTTACATTTTCTTCAATTATTTCCTTAGAATTTTCAGATAACACTTCCTTTTCAATAATTTTTTCTTTTGAATTATTAATTAATTCATTCTCAATAATTTTAACTTTTGAGTCTTCAGTTAATTCTTCTTTCTCAATAGTTTTTTCTTTTGAGTCTTCAGTTAATTCTTCTTTCTCAATAGTTTTTTCTTTTGAATCCTTAGTCAATTCTTCTTTCTCAGTAGTATCTTCTTTTAAATTTTTAAATGATTTCTCTTTCTTTTCAATAATTTCAGTTTCTGGTTCAGATGGTTTTTCAATAAAGCTAATAATGGTACTTTCTTCTTCTGTTCTTTCTTCTAAATATTTGGCTAAAACGCTTTCTTTTTCTGTTTCTGATACCTTTAATGAAATACACTCTTTTGATTGTTCCTTTTCAATATTACTATTTAAAATGTTGTTTTTGTTCTTTGAAAGAGAATTATTATTTGTACTAATATCAGTTTGTCCAACATTTTCCTTTAATATATCTTCACTGGAAACATTAGATGTAGGTGAAATTGGTGAGGATAGTTTAGTATAACTTAATGCTGGTGACTTTCTAGTTCTTAGTGGTGGTAATGGTGATGTTGTAAGTTTAAGTGAATAACCATTAGGTGAAATTTGTGGTTTATTATTTACAGGGGAATGAACAATTCTTACAGGAACATTGGTATTAATACGAAGACTTGTTCTACTATTATTATTGTTTTTATTATTTAACAATAAATCGGATTTTGACATTTCTACTAATGGATGGGAAGTTGATGATTGATGAGACAATGGTTTATTTTGTATATTTACAGTTAAATTATTAAATAAAGAATCATTTCTACCAGGAACAGAAGGTTTTCCTTTTAAGGAATTAATTCTTGATTTATTATTATAATTGATGCTATTAATTGTATTAAAATCAGCGTTAGTTTTATTATCGTCATTGTTATTGTTATTCATCATATAAACTCTATATCTTGGTGAAGTGGCGTATGGGTTTACTTGAGATTTTAACATTGATAGAGAATAACTGACTTCACTATTGCATTGTTGAGAATTCATTGTATCGTCAAGTAAATCAACATTTGGTTTATTATCATTACTCTCTTTCATGTAAATTTTATATCTTGGTGATGTAGCGATTGAATTTATTGGATATTTTGGAGTTGATGGTGAAGGTGAATGATTAACAACACCATTATAATAACTAAAGTTACGTTGTTGAGAATTAATACTTTGGGAACGTGGTGGTCTTATAGTATTAATTCCGTTTTGTGATTCATCTTTTAATGAATTAAGTTGACTATTCTTTTTTTCAGAATTTCCTGGTGAATTATAAAGATTTGGGCTTACTCTTTCATTAGATAAACTAAATAAACTCATTCTTTCATGACTCAAAGGTGAATTAAGTGGACTAATTCTTTTGTGGTTTAATGGTGAATTAAGTGGACTAATTCTTTCATAATTCATGTGTTGATTTATTGGTGAGCTGTAAGAACTACTTATTCTTTCATTATTACCAGTTATATATCGTGAATTAACACTTATTCTATTTGCATTTTTTGGTGAATGAAGTGGACTAGAACTAATTTTTTTGTTATTTAATGAAGATTGAATTAAATTTAAATTTAATATTTCTTGATTTGATGGTGAACTGAGTGGACTGATATTCATACAATTTTTTTCATTTATTGGTGAAATAAATGGACTTGTACTTTTTCTTTCTAAACTTTTGTGATAGTTTGATTGTGAATTATGAGGATTAGATACTTTTTCATAATTTAATGGCGTACTAATAGGACTTGTACTAATTTTTTCATTATTTAGTGATTTTGCAGTACTTAATGGAGATAATGGTGGAACTATTTTTTCATTATTTAGTGATTTTGCAGTACTTAATGGAGATAATGGTGGAACTACTGAATTTTTATTTATTGTACTATTTCTTTTCATAAGATCAGAATTACATTGTTCCCAAAGGCTGTGTAAAGCGTTATTTTGATTATCGACTATAATCAATCCTTCATGTTCAATTGATTGTGTATCCATAACACTAAAATTTTTGAATACTGTTTTAAATTCCTTATCCTTCTTTTTATCCTTCTTTTTTAAATATCCAAATATTGAATGAGTTTTCTTTTTTGAAGAAATAGATAAGGATGGTGAAAGTGGAGAATGTGGTTGTGAATGTGGTTTTGTACTAATGGTCCTCATTAATGTATTATTATTTTCATATGTTTGTGTTTCTGGATAAGGACTTTCAAAATATCCATCTACAGCAAGATTTTCATTTTGGTTATCAATGTATTCCAAAATTTCATCATTTTTTTCTTGTCTATTTTCATCTTTATCTTTATGAAGGGCCATTAACAATGGATTAAGTGTATTGGAATGATCGTTTGGAGAATTTGAACGCTTTGATGGGAAAGAAGTCATGACCTCATCGTTTGAATTAATAAGAGTAGTGGTATTATTTGAATTTTCAAGTGATTTTACACCAAAAAATTCGTTAGCACCGTGTATTTTTCCTATTGAATTTTTACGAAATTCATTTATATCGATATTTTCTTGATTGATGACTTTTTGAGATGAACGTCTTGACGTTATATATGATTCTCTACGAGAAGGTGATGGTATTGTTGAAACTTGTGAATAATCTAATGATTCTTGGTTTATTTCAGTAACTTCATTTTGTTTAGTTGGTTGTACAACATAAGGTACTGGGGGAAATGATGTAGGAAGTGAGCTAGAACTAATAGTTGATGCTGAATATTTTCTACCATAAATATTAAAATGATTATTTGGATATCCTTGAAAAACACTACTTGTTTTTCTTTGAGGAAAATCAATAGGTTTATAATTTACAGGTGAAGTTGTATTTGGTGATGAAGCGGGGGAAGGAGAAGTTGGTGAAATTCTATCATTTAATGCTGACTTTTTATCATATTTTTTTGGGTTTAATTTCTTAAATATTGTTTTAAACTTCATTTTATTTATTTAAATTATTTTTTTATTAGAATTAAAAATATATATAAAATACAATTATAGCTTTATATAGGTATAAAAAAAGACATGGAATTAGAACATTGAAAAAAAAAGCATAACAATTATGAAAAAAAAAATTTTTTTTTTAATAGTTATAATATGTATCTCAGTAATTAAAAATATTCAAAAAATAATACCTTTGATATCGTTTAGTGGAATAAATTGAAATACAAAATTTAAAATTAAATTAACATATTATAAAACATATATTATTATAAATTATTTAATGGAATGAATAAATTTAAATGGTTCAATAATACCAATTTTGACCTATTAATAATAAAATATTGCTAAAATTTAAAGTAATTATTTATGAATTTTCTTTTTTTTTTTTCTTTATAATAAATTTAAGAAAAATAATAATAATATTGTCGTTGTTGAAATGAATTAAATATAATAATGGTATTTGAGATAAAATATGAATATGTATAATAAAAAAAATATAAGAGAATTTGATGAGATAATTATATGTATATTTCCTTTTCTTATTAAAGAATTAGTTAATTATGAATATTTATATATTTTTTCTTTTTATAAGTAATTAAATGATATTTTGTGAGATAATAAATTATATAATAATTGATAAATAATAAATAATATTAATTTGTTATGAAGCAAGTAAAACACTTTCTTTTTTAGTTGAATAAAAGTGTTTTATTTCTTCATTTTTATTTTATAAAATCATATAAGCATAATTTATAAATTATATATAGTATTAAAAATAATTTTTATATATCTTTTAATATTTATTTATTCTTTATTTTTTTTTATTGATTATTTAGCATAATAAGGGAATAGACGATTAAATCAAACAAATTATTGATTAAATGTCAAGTTAACTTTTATTTTAAAAAAAAAAAAGCTACAAAGTTTATATATTTATTTTTAATTCTTCAAAATTTTAAATTATTATTATTTAAGATTTTGTGTAAATTATTAATTAAAATTGATATATTATTTTTTATATTCTTTATATATAATAATATTGATTTGGCACATTTTTTAAATTAATTTTATAATATATTTATTTTAATATATAAATATGTATATATAATAATTATACAATGTAATAGATTTATTAATATTTATCATATATTATAAATATAATTCAATATATATTTAAATCGTAATTATATTTATTATATATTAATTTATATATAATTCATATATTCAAAATAGTACTTTGAATTTTATATTAAATAAATAAAAAAAATGATATATTTAAATTACATTCTAATCTTTGAATAATATTGACTATATATTATATATATTTATTATATATTATATAGAATAGTTTTAGTAATTTAGAAATTAAAAAAAAAAAAAATGACAGCTCGATCAATAACGTTTTATACCTTGAAAGGTTCTTATAGAATATTATTCATAATGTATATATTGATATATATTGATATGTAATTATAATTTTTTTTTGGTTTTAAAAGTACTACTTGTTCTATTTTAATTTTTAATAGTTACAGTACTATGCTTATTAAAAAAATAATGTTAATGTATTGATAGTGTTAGAAATTTTATTATTTTTTTTGTTACATATAATATTCATTATTAAAATGGTAAAGCCTTCCTTTTCTATTTTTTAGTAAATTAAATTTGCTATATTAAATATTTAAATTAAATAATTTCATAATACATTTTTAATACATTATTTTCTAAATAAGTATTCATTTTATTTTATATGAATATGAAAGGGTGATGGGTCATTGTACATACACATATTATAAATATTTATATATATTTATAATAAAAAAAAAGGATAAAGGGATAAATGATTGGTAAAGGTGAACATAATTATGGGTAATTTTATATTATGCTCATTATCATAAGACACTATTCTCTTGATTTAATTATAAAAAATGCATTACCTTTCAGTCGTTTTTTTTATTATATACAAAAGCATTTACTATTCATTAGATGCTTTGAAAATAATACTCTATCAAAGTACACACGGTTAAACCTATTATTATTTCTATTAATTGTTATATCGGCATTTTAATATTTAATATATGTGCCGTGTCGCATCAACTAAAAAAAGTAATTTTATAATTTTTTTAATTAATTGTTGTTTAGTATCATTAATATGGAATGAGCCTGAATCATCATGGTTTTTTTTTTAATATTTGAGTTGGTTTTCTTTTGGTATTGTTTATATTCCTTTGTTTATATTACATATTTAAAAAAATCTATATTCTATTCTATATTATTCTATATTTTATAAATATAAATAAAATAAATAGTAATAAATATTTAATTTACTTTAGTTTTCTAATTATGGAATATTTTTTTAATTTATTTTTGTTACTTCTATTTTTAATTAATTTAATTTATTTCTGGATACTTTATATATAATATAAAATAATTAATTAATGTGGATAAACATTAATTATTTGCCTAGTTCATGTTGAACTATAGAAAATGCATAAAATATATTATTTTTAAATAAAATATAGTCATGCTTTTAATAGAAATACCAACTCAATATAATTAATTATCAAATTTATACTATATAAAATTACCTTTATACTATATTCCATTCTTTTTCTTTCTATATTAAATTATCATCTTTCTATTTTATACAATACTTCTGCTCCTAATTACTCATTCTTATTTACTTTTCTATATGTAATTTACTGGGATATGTTTATTGGCTATTTCATTTTTATAGAGTATTTTAATTAATTTAATTAAAATATATCGTAATACATTTATTTATATTTATTTTATATATATTTTCTTTTGCATATTATTGGCTCTGAAATAATAATTTTAGATACTTTTTATTATATATTTTATTATATAATATAATTTATTATTATATTTTGTTATATAAAATTACAATATAATTAGATTTATTCTTTTTGGTAATTTTCTAATATTGTTCGTGTAACATTTTATTAAAGTTTAATTATGGAAATTTATTAACCTTATTTAGTAATATTTTTTAATTAAATTGAATTTTTATTCGTTCATTTAATTGGGTATAAAATTTTAAAAACCTTATTATTTATTATTTTTAAAAGGTATGACAAAATTAGAGTCTTTTTTTTCTTTTTTTGGCAAAAAATTTTTATTTGTTTATATTAAAAAATTAAAGTTTTTTTTTGTCATCTGAAAAATTATAATAAATTAAAATAATTAAATCTATTTGAAAATGAAATTATAATCTTATCACCTTTTCAAAATAGTATAACAACTAACTAGTATAACAATTAAATAGTATTATTTTTAGTTTCATGTATTTTATTATTGAAAGGTTTTTATTATAACATAATAGAATGTCATCTTTAGTTTCATGTATTTTATTATTGAAAGGTTTTTATTATAACATAATAGAATGACATCTTTAGTTTCATGAATTTTATTATTGAAAGGTTTTTATTATAACATAATAGAATGACATATATTTTTAATATCATATTATAACCCATATAAAATACATAATATACTTTAATTATCTTTATTAATACATCCTACACAATTATTAATCGTTACTTCTCATATATAAAATAAAATAATAAAAAGCAATTATAAACTTTTTTTATTTATTTTTATTAGATTATTCATATATGGAAGGAATGTTATATATGTATATGAGAATTTAGAAAGCTTTTTGAATCAATATTGTTAGTTTTATGTTTTTTTTTTCGTATTTAAAGTAACATTTATTCATTATATAATAGTATAAAATGGGATTTAATAATACCATAAATACAATTGAATAAATAATTCAAATTTTTTTTATTTCTTTTCCTAATAAATTATATTGCTATATTATTAAATTTAAATTAATAAATATTTTATATAATGTTAATTTTTAACTTTTCTTTTTTATTTTTTATACTATTTAATATTTATTATAATAGTTAATAATAGTTCAAATAAATATAAATATACCACTTTTCTGTTATACCGATTATATAAATTGATTTAAATTAATACATTTAAATTATTATTTTCCATATTTATACTAATTAAATATTTAATATTAAATTTTGATGACATATTTAGTTTTAACGAATAAAATGTTAATGTAACAAAACTAATGAAGCACATATAAAGAGTAAGATAATTTATTTTAGTATCTATTTTTATATATCATAATAAAAATAGAATGGTATTTAATTAATACATTAAAGGATAAATTCATATTTTGAATTGATTTTCTTAATCAAATATATTAAAAATAGAATTAATAGTTTTTAATGGACTTTTTTTTTTTACATCCATTCTATACATGTAATACATGCAGTATGGTTATAATATTTTCATTTTTTATTATTATTCAATATTTTAATATATAATTTATATTGTTCATGAATATATTATAAATAATAACATGTAAATATTCAATAGAACATAATTAATTTTACAATAATAATATTAAATTTAAATGATAAAGTTCCTTATTTTATAATCCTAAAACAAATTATTAAGCACTGTCCTAAATTATTATTAGCAATAATAATAGACAAATAGACAAATAAAATATTTCTCTTCATTTTAATAAACATATCTTTGTTTTTGTTTTTTGAGATACAATATAAAAAGCAATGTTGATGTTTTACCTATTGATACTATTAATTTAAATTGTAAACTAATGTGTAAAAGATTTCATAAAATCCATAATCTTAAAGAATAATTATTTTAAATATTTTTTAGATACATTGATATTAAAATGATAAAAAACAATCATTTTGGAAAAAATATAATATTAAATTATTACATAATTAAAAATTTTAATAATTAAACAATACTCTCTTTAACTATGATAAATAAAATAAAAAAAAAAGGTTATTAAAGAGTATACTTTAGCCTATATATACTGATATACTGGTTACATAGTAGATATATAAATGATAATTTAATACTTTTATAAATTTTTAATGAAAAAAAAAGGAAATGCCAATTGAAAAGTAATAAATATAAAGCAAATTCAATAATAAATACTTTGGAATAAATTATTTTTTAGTTCATTTCGATCATTACTATTATTTAAAGATAAAATAATTAATTAATAATAATTAATATAGAAATAATTTCTGATAAAAATGTTGTATTTTTTGACTCGGTTCCTTTTATTCTTTTATTATAAATAATTATATATATTTAAAATAATTAAAATATTTAATGATAACTGGTTAAAACAATAAAAACTTTAACAAATATAGAGTAGATTAAATAAATAAAAAAAAATGTCTTATATTAGATTATTTAATTAATAGGTCAAATCATGAAATTAATTATTAAAAAGTACAAAGTTATTAAAGGTTTCATTTCATTTAATAAATTTCCACCATTAAAATAAATTCTCTTAAATTCCATTTTAAAAAATAAAGTTCTTTAAAAACAAAAGCTAAATTTAAAAAGTTATTAAATTTCTAAAATGTATCACCAATACTATTCTAAAAATATAATTTTGTAAAGTTTTTTTTAAAAAACTAAAAAGAATAACATAAAAAATAAAGAATAAAAATAGAAATATATATATATAAAAAAAAAAAAGAATATAATATTTTTTTTATTTTATATATTTATAATTATTCATTTTCTTCAATTTAATGTTAATTATTATTAATTACCATTAATATTATTAATAGAAAAAAAAAATTTATATGTAGAATATTATAATACAAATTTATAAACTGAGTAGTCTTTAATGAAATAGTTTTTTTTATGAATAATAAAGATAAATTCTTTAATATTAAACTACAAAGATATATTTTGATTCTAAAAAAAAAAAAAAAAAAAGTGTTATAAATTATAATCATCTATTTATACAGATTATACAGATTCTTTATATATAATATATAAATATCAAAACATATACTGTTAAAGAAACACATTCTTTTAAAGAAAATATTAATAAAAATAATTACTTAAAATTAAAAATACTTAAATGAGCAATAATGATCTTTCTAGAGACATTATTGGAATAAATGAATTAATTTATTCCAATGATAGTAAAGGTGTCATAGATTTATTTAGTTTGTTAGAAAATTCCGAGCACTAGTAAATTTTTTTCTTTTTATATATAATCATTATCATCAATAATACAATAATATCATTATTACTAACAGTTATTATATATTCATATCACAATTTTTCAATCCTTTTTTTTTTTCGCTTATATATATAATATATAAATATTTATTATAAATACAAATATATTATTAAATCTTAAATATTTCTAAATGTACTTTCAAATAATATAATACCATTTCATTAATATCTTCATCTATGGAAAATAATAACTCTACAATTTAATAACTATAATGAAATAATGTTCTTTTACTTTTGATATACATAATACCATATATTTGTTGACATTTTCAAAAATATGGATAAAATATTTTAATATAATAATTCAAACTTTATAAATAAAAAAAAAAATTTATAACGATAGTAAATCTGTGGATATTAAAAAATGGCCAAAAAAACTACATAAACTCTTATACATTGAAAATTTGTAACTATTGAAAACCCATATCATTACTACTAATAATAATATAGAATACTAATAAACTAATATTTTTCATTTTATTATAATATTTTATAATATTCTATTAAACTATATTTTGTTAAACTATCAATTGAAAAACAAACTATTTGTATTCAAAATTTCAATTTTTTTCTTTTTTTTTTTTCCTGTTACGTTGAATTTAATATTAAAACAATTAACTAATTATTCAATTTTGTTTGGAATAAACCAAAATAAAAATTATTCATTATTTTAGATTTTTATGTAATAATGGAATAAATAATGTACCAAAGGAAATTGGAAATTTTCCAAATTTAATTAATTTGTAAATAATTATTTTTTCAAACTTGTTATTTATATGTTATATATTAATAAGATATTTGATAATACAATTATCAATGCAATAAAAATTCAAAATTCAACAGTATAAAATATATTAATTTTTCAGAAATTACTAATGCTTAATTTCAAATATATATCTATATAAAAATTAAAAGATATTTAAATGAAAATAATCTTACATACGTCCCAAAAGAAATTGGAAATTTAGTGGAACTTAGAGAATTGTGATTATTTAAATTATATATTAATTTTATAAATTTATTTTGCATTTTATTCACTCTTTCTTTTAAGAAAAAGGAATAAATTGTGATATTAAAAAACCCTTTTATTCATATATGTATTTATATATTTATACAAATAACAGAGAATTGAATAATAATAAAATTCAAGTTCTTCCAAAAGAAATTGGAAATTTAACAAAATTAAGAGTTTTGTAACTATTAGTATTAATAAATAATCTGAAAATTATATTAATACCAAAACTTATTGATATATGTTTATATATAAATTATTTATTATTAAAGACGGTTATCTGAAAATCAAATACATTCTTTACCTCATGAAATAAAGCACCTTTCAAGATTGGAATTATTGTAAGTTACCACGACTAACCTTATCAATTCAAAATATAATAATAACCGTATTCTCAGTTTGACTAATGAACCATTATCATTACATAATGAAATCTATCCTATTCACAACATTATTACTATAGATATATTGATAATAATAAACTTGAATTTCTTCCAAATGAAATAGGAGACCTCTTATTTTTGAAAAAATTGTAAACATTCCATTAAAATATTCATATAACTGTGTATATTTTCAATTTTTATATTAATTTTTTATTTAATTACTATTAATCTTTTTATAGATTCCTTCATAATAACTTTTTAAAAGAGATTCCCGAATCTATCAAAACATTGAAAAATTTGGAAGAATTGTAATATTCCTTACTTTTTTTTTCCTCACATAAATATATATAATAATAATTTTGAAAATGATAATATAATTATAATATTATTAGTTCATTTTTTAGTTTATTAAAATTACAATTTATTTTCTCCTAATTTTTTATAATGTTCGATATAGACGTGTTTACAATAATAAATTAATTTCAATTACTCCAAAAATTGGTGAATTGACGAAATTGAAAATTTTGTAAGATGAATTAAAGGATAAAGAAAAATAATTCTTAAGAAATTAAAAATCATCTTTTACTAAATTATTAACTATATTTTATTTAATATTATATTACAAAGGAGAATAAATGACAACAATTTAACATCTTTACCCTATGAAATTGCTAATTTACCAAATATAATGATTTTGTAACTATTTCAACAGCTAATATTTAATATAATAAAAATTAACTTTATTGTAAATGTTAATTAGATAAACTCTTTCAATTTATTTTTATTTCATAGAAATATTAAAAATAATCTTATTAAAAATATTCCAAGTGCCTTAATCGATAAAAACGTCAAAATTGTGTATGTAATAAATGAAAAAAAAAAAAAAAAAAAAAAAAAAAAAAAAAAATTATATATATTAAAAAATATTTATTTAATTAATTAATGATTCATTTATTTAATTATAAAATTATAATAAATAAAATTAAAAAGTGGTGTATTTTTCTCTGATAATCAAGATTTATGTAATACCTATGAATTTAAAGATGAAACCTTGGATATAAAGAATAGACCTTTTGATTTACAAAGATTTGATAATTCATTAAAAACTTTGGATTTATTGTAAATAAGCATAAATATTTATTTATGATATATATAATAATAATCATTCATATACTATTTTTTTAAAAATAAATTTTAACTTTTATCTTCATCCTCCTTTTTTTTTTTTTTTTAATATAAATTCTATTTTATTCCTTTGATAAAAAGAATTCAGGAAAAGAAAAGTATAATAGAATATCCAAAAAATTATGAAGACTTTAGTAATTTAGTGGACTTGTAAAGACATATTTAAATTTTAATAATAATATAAAAGATTAAAACCACTTATACCTAATTTTTTTTTTTTAAAAAAATATAAATAATAATATTATATATATTTATTAATATATAGAAATTTATCAAATACTGAAATGACTGTATTAATTTCAGAAATTGGAAATTTAACAAAATTAGTCAATTTGTAAAATATTATTTATATATTTTTTTTATAAAACAATGAAACATGCTAATATTTAAAAAAAAAAATAAAAAAAAAAAAAAAGATGAATCGTTTTATTAAAATAATATATATATATATTACTATTATCATATATTTACTAGATATTTAAGTAATAATAAGTTAACAACAATTCCTAATACAATTCAAAATTTAGTAGAGCTTCAACATATGTAATACAATATGAAATAATAATTTCTTAAAACTATTCAGTTATTTATTTGATTTTTATTTTTTTCCATAATGATAATTACATTTAAAAAAAATTATATAGAGAAATGGAAAATAATAAATTAGTTGAATTTCCATCTATTCTGAAATCATTACCTAGTTTATATTGGATGTAAATTTTAAAAGTAGAAATTTTGATATTTGAATTATTACTTATTATAGTAATTCACTGTCTTTTTTTTTTTTTTCCTATTTATATACCTAATTAGTAACGTTAAGAATAATCCAATTAAAAAAATACACAAGAGTTTTATGACATATAACCTTTGGGTTTTGTATGTATTATATATCATTATTAACAAAAAAAAAATTTATTTCTTTTTTATATTATTATTTTTTGAATTTTAATTCATTAAAAAATATATATATATAAAATATGTTTATAGGGAAATCGATGAAAATGTTGATGTTATCGAGGATTTCAAGATTGTAAATAAGGTGTTAAAGATTAATAGAAATTCATGTGATATTGTAAACTTGACAGATATTTTGGAAAAACTATATGTTATGTAAGTTATATAATGATGTAATTTATTCAATAATAATTCAATAGAAATATTAATATTAATTTATTATTAATAATTATAATAATATTTGAATTTATATATGTCTTTATATATTTTTTTTAATAGTAAAAGAGAAAATAAAGATATAAGTACAGAAGAAGAATATACTCAAATTATTGACTTGAAAAAATTGTAAAAGAAAAAAAAAACATAAAATTTATTATAATATAAATTAATTTTATTAACTAAATAAATATTACATTTTTCAAAAAAAAAAAAAAAAAAGACATTTATGCGATAATAGTTTATCTCAATTTCCAAATATCTTTTTCTTGAGTAATTTAGAGGAATTGTAAATATGCTTTTTATATAAAATATTTTAAAGAGGTTTTTTTCACAATAAAATATTTAATCTTTATAATAAAATAAAAAAATTTTTTACGCATTTTTAATTAGATCATTGGATAATAATAAAATAGTTTATATACCAAAAGATATTAAACAATTGAAAATGTTAAAAATATTGTAAGAATAATGTATTTTTAATATTCAATCCAGAAAAAAAAAGCAATATTTTCAAAAAAAATATTAATGGTTTTAATGTTTTAATATATACATAAATTTTAATCTCCTAAAAAAACAGATCTTTAAAGAACAATAATATTGAAACAATACCAATAGAAATATTAGAATTAACTGAACTATCAATACTGTAAAGATAAAAAAAATAATCTAATTTTTTTATATAAAAATATAAAAATATAATAATAGAAAAAAAAATTTTTTTTTTCTAATTTTTAATTATTTATTATTGATATTATATATGATATAGTGATTTAAAAAATAATCCAATTAAAGAAGTTCAAGAAAGAATTTTAAAGCAATTACCTGATTTGTATATTTTATTTTTTTTATTTATACCTCTATATATCATCATTTAAATTTTAATATATGGAATTAGTAATTTTCAAAAATAATATATATATATATACTCTACTCTGCTTTTTATATTAATGAAAAAAATAGGGAAGTTAATGAAGGCACTCGTATTGTTGATGATCAATTTAATGATATTGGAGAATATATTACATCTGATGAAAAAATATATTATAAAACAAAAAAAGATTCCCAAGATAGTAGCACAGAAGAAATTCATAAACATAGCAAAGGTAGTTCACAAGTAAGTCAGGGTGGTACTTCTCTTCTGATTACTATGGACGATAAAAATATTACTATTAATATGGAATGTTCAGATGACAAAAGTATGATGACGCTTAGTAAAAGTATAAATAATATGCAAAATGTACAATCCCATGAAACCTTATCTCAAGGAGAACTTTCTACTGTTAATGAGAATGATTCAGATCTTGAAATTGGTATATCTTTTTTTTTTTTTTTAGTTTTTCGTATAAATAATAATAATGATGATGATGATACTTAATAGGAATAATTAACTTTAAAAATTATTATTTTTTAAAAAAATAAAAAAAAAAGAAAAAGTTGAAGCTAATAGTAATAATGAGGAAATTAATGAAAATAAAAACGAAACAGAAGAAAACAAAGAGATGGAAGAAACTATAGATAGTGATAGTATTATTAATGATTATGCTGACGATAATGGATCAGAAGAACAAATTGATGAAAATTCGCAATGTAAAGAGGATATAAAAATACCAGATCAAGGCAATGAAGAAGAACATGATACTCAAAATGAACAACAGGAAGAAAATGAATCAGGTTCATCAGGAGTTGAAGAAGAAAACTATAATATGGAAATGCAAGGACATTTATCTGAAAACAATGTTAATGAAGAACAAGGTAAAGAAAAAGATCTATCCAACTCTGAAATAGAAACAACTCAATCACAAACTCAAGAAAATGACACATGTAATGAAGAAAAAGTTAAAGAAGAAGAAGAAGAAACTAATTCTCTTCAAGAAAATGAAGAAAATGAAAATAATGAACTAGCTAATATTGATCTTGATGATCCATTAACATCCGAAAAAATCATTAATGCTTTAATTTATATTGATCAAAAATCTTTGTAATTATTCTTTTTTCTTTTCTATATATCATAAAATAATGCCTAATGCAGTTATAAAAAAAAATAAAAAATTAATATCCTTTATATTTTATACCACTAAAAAATATTAATAGGGAAATTCCTGATGAAATCAAAAATATCTTTAATAGTGTAAAGACAATGTATGTATATAATATTATTTATATTTTAAAAATTGGTATATTCACTAACAGAAATTTTTAAACTTTTATAACACATTGATATATAATCTATTATTAATAGTGAATCTGACAATAACCAAATAGAAAGTATACCAAAGTCTATTTATTACCTTAATAATCTATCAGAAATGTAAAGAAATTTATAGTATATTATTATTATTATTATTATTATTATTATTATTATTATTATTATTATTATTATTATTATTATTATTATTATTATTATTATTATTATTATTATTATTATTATTATTATTATTATTATTATATAAATATCTTTTGGTATTAACTCTTTACACAATAATTTTTTCTCTTTTTTCCTAGACGACTAAACTTTAATAATATTGATGTAATATCCGATGAAATTGGATACCTAACAAATCTTAAAACAATGTATAACTTTATAATCATAACTATTATAAAAAATAACTTATATTTAAAATATAATACTAATTAATCCTAATATTATATATAAAGATCGGTAAACTACAACAAAATATACAAAATTCCAAAGTCAATTCAACATCTCCATTGTTTAACAACATTGTAATTATATATCTATTTATAATATTTATAAATAATTAAAATAATTTTTTATAAAAATATATGTCAATACATATGCCTGTTAAATAATATTAATTTTTTTAATTTAATTTTGTCTAGATCCTTAGAAAGTAATATGTTATACACTATACCACAAGAAGTATTCAGTATATCTTCTCTTGAAATAATGTAAATATAATAAAAATTATATTAATACTCTATAAAATAGTAATGGTCATAATCAAAATAATTTCATTAAAATGATTATTATTATAAATATATCCTAGAAATTTGAATCAAAACTTTATAAAAATGATTCCTCAAAATATCGGATGTCTTATCAGATTAAGAGAATTGTAAGTAACTTTATTACAGTAATATATATATATATATATATATATGTACTGAAAATAAACTGTTTTATATAAATTATTTTCAATTAATTCCTAATGTAATAGACATATTGGCCATAATAGAATTTCTTTAATACCAGAAGTCATTTCCTATCTTGTAACATTAGAAGTTTTGTATGTGTTTTTATTTTTATTTATTTATTGATATATCCTCCCTTTATAATAATATTTAGTACCTGATAATATTATATAATATTATTAACAATAATATAAAAAACTATACATTTAGGGATGTTTCATACAATAAAATAGTAGAAATTCCTGAAGTTATTTCTTCTTTAAGTAGACTAAAATTATTGTAATTATTATATATAATTGAAAATTATATATTATTTATAATAAAAATTATAATCCTAAATTTTTACATATACCATAAATGAACAAAAAATATAGAAATATCAAAAAAAATAATATTACAAAAATCCCCAAAGCTATTCGTCTTATGGACACGGAAATGTACGTTTAAAAAAATATTATTTTAAAAGAATAACAATTAATAATATTGTTAATATTAATAACTTTCTCAATATTTAACACTCTATATATATATATATATATAATTTATATAATTTTATTCATTTTATAAAAAAATATAGAATTGAATCTTCTTTAGATGATAATGATGATTATGTTGACCTTAATACTAGTAGATACCGACTTCATGAAGAAGCAGATGATTAATACTTTTAATTTTTTTTCTTCAAAAGTAAATATATTTTCAAAAATATATTTATTTTTTAAAGAAATGTAATACAAAATATTATTAATAGCAATCTTATATACTCATAATATTAAACTAACTTGAATAGAATCCTTTATTTTTTTTTTTTATTTTAATCGTTATTTAAAAATAAAAACAATTAAACTTTTTTGTATAATATACAAAATGTATATTACATAAAATAGTATTTCTATGTTAAAAAAAAAAAAAAAAAACTATTAATAATGAATGAATAAATAATTATTAAAAGGGAGAAATTATTTTAAATATTGAATTAATAAAATTTTATAAATTAAATAAAAAGAGTTAGAAAAGATAAATGTTCATGTAAAAGATGAATGAATATAATTTTTAATACTTAGAATATATATATGAAGTAATAATTCTATCTCTTTTATTAAATATATGTAGAGACTTTTTTATTATAATATAACATGAACCTTAAATATAATAATAAATATTATACCCATCCTTTTTTTAAGGAAATAAATAATGTTTATGTTTCCCTGATTAAATTAAAATACGTTTATGTTTTACTGATACAAATATACAATGAATAATGTAATTGTGTAATTCATTGCTTCATTTTGTTAATATCTTTCCAACCATTAATGAAATACTTAACCATAATTTTATTTTTTATTTTTACAAGTAAAAGAGATTATAAAAAAGTATTCATATCATAACAAATACCAATACAAGTTGATAAAAATGTATCTTTTATTTTATCTAAAAAAAAAAAAAGATAATTCATTTTAATAAACGAACAATTTATAATTATTGAATAATAATTTTATTAGTAATAGGAATAAAATCAAAATAACATATGGATGTAAAAATCAACTTAATAATATCAAGTAATATTTTATTTCCTTTCTTTTAATAAAAGTTTTTTTTTTAATGATCCTTTGAAAAGTAATAAATCAAATAGAATCTCTCTTAAAAGAATACTTTATTTAGATCATTAATTATTTCAACATGAATAATATCGATGTAGAAACTAATACAATATATAGCTATACAATCCCCAGTTTAAAAATTAGTTCCTTTTTTTTTTTTACCTAAAAACAACAATACCATTGCTTTTCTTTCTTACCTCCCTCCTTCAATGTCAACTTTTTTTTAATAATAAAAAATCATATTCTTTTTTTTCAATAATTTACTAAAAAAGGAAATTATTAATTTTTGTACAAGCTTTTTCAATATATTAATTAATTAATTTTTATATATTTCAAGTAAATTTACATAATATATTAAATATAAATAAATAAAATTTTTTGATTTATTCATATGAAAATATCTTCATTATAATAATTTTTAATTAAAGTTAATAGATTTACTTTTTATTAAGCTTTTGTCGTTCCAGTTTTTATCCTGGTTGTTAAGGCGTTTCCTTAGCATACATAAGGCTTCTGGTTCGACCCCGCAGATGTCAGTGCCTGTGGATTTTCCCACTGGGTTTGCCATGGGTTGGGTTATGATATTCAGGTAAGTATAAATGAACTTTCTAATTTACTACTATGATAATAACACTCGTCTAGCCGGCCTGAGAGGGTCTAGTGTACATGGTACATTCCAAATTAGAACTTAATAAGTGGTGACTTAGGCTATGCCAAAAACACATAATATTCCTTAATCAATTTAAGTGTAAACATTAGGGGGCGGTTGACACGTGATCAAATTGACTATAAGAGGCTTAGCATTGTAGTTGTGAAATATCGTACAACGACATGCATCTAATGTACATGGATTAAGTGAGCGTCGAAGCTGAAGAAACAGTATGACAGACCAGGAGGGTCACAACCACCTAGCAATAGGAATGAGCCAACGTTTCTCTAAGAACCACCATTGGAGCTAACTCTGATCGATGGGAGAAATGCACTCGGACGTTAAAAAAAAAAAAAAAAAAAAAAATTTATTAAGCTTTTTTAAGTATTAATATAAAATGATCTATTATATTTCCCTTTATATTATAATATACTGTAATATATTATTAATACAATATTTAATTAAATTTTGATTTTTGAGCTTTTTATTCCTTTTATTTTAACAGCTAAAAAGAAAAAAAAAGCAGGCGGACAGGCGGGCAGGTCTTTTTTTTTACAATTAAATTAACATACTACTTTTTTTATGTAATCTCATTTACTTGTACATCAGTTCAATTCTTGCTTTTTTTTATAATTTATCCATTAAGTTAGTGAATAAAAAGATTCATTTTTAGATATTTAAAAAACTATTTAATTTATTCCACCAAAACTTTTGTATTAAAGGTTAGGATATGTATATTTTATCATTTGGTTTTATCTGTTTTAAAGTTCTCCCTTTTATACTTTAAATTTTTTTCCTAACAAAACATTCCATTTCATTTAAATTTGCCTAAACTATATTGAATTTAGATTGGAATCTATTATAGAACATGAATCATAATCTTTATTTGTTTCTCTTTACACATTACTAAAATATTTGTATTTATGTATTTAAATTTTAAAAAGTATTTATTTCGAGTCAGACATTAAAAATACTAACGCCTGTTTCAATAATCCTTAAAGAATTATTTTTTATTTTTATTCCTTTAAATGTTAAACATTATATTATTTGATAAGGTTTACAAAGTAACTTTAAAAATCATAGGTAAAATTTCAATAGCATCTATTCTTTGATGAGTAAAATTTTCTTTTAAAAGTAAAAAGTAATAAAATAAAAAACAACTGTTTATCGATACATAGCATTTATTATTCAATAAAAATTAAACAATTCTTTGCTAATGTTGTAAATTTTGTAATGTCATCGTTGTTTACCTATAAACAAGTTTCATTATCATCCTTCATGTTGATGTGGTTTATACACCTTCTTACCAACTAATAATAATAATAATAATAATAATAATAATGAAAAAAGATTTAATTTAATTTATCCTATTTTAATATAGATTTTTAATTTCAATATATTATTTAATTTTCTATTTTATATTAAATTTTTTTCTCATAAATATCATCAAATTTTAAACGTATTTTTTCTTTTCTTTTCTTTAACATTAGTCACATCTTTTTCATTTGCTTTATGTATATCAGTTAAAAAATACTTAACGGTTATATAATAAAACAAAAAAATATAAAATAAAAAAGATAATAATAATAACCAGGGAAAAAGAAAGAAATTTCTTGAAAAAAATATATTTTTTTTCTATTGAATTTATTATTTTATTATTTAAATTTTAATAACTTAGGACAAATTACCAAAAGACATAATTTATGCTTTGTAAATATTATATATAATTGATACTATTTTGTTTTCCTATTTCTGAAAGTTGAACGAGAAAAAATAACTTTTTTATAATTCAATTTAATTAACTTGTATATTTTAATAATAGTTGTTTTAGGGTATTAAATTTAATCAATATTAATAATAAATAAACATAAAAAAAAAAAAAGAATAATATATTATATTGGTTATAACAATAAAAAATCGCAACTTTTCAAGTACAAAAAAAAAAAGAAAGTAAGAAACAATATATTTTTTTTAAAAAGAAAAAAACAAGAAAATAATATTTCTCTTTATAATTCTACTAGTAGAAATAGATCATTTCTTACAAAGTAGTAAATTGTAAGTATATAATTAATTGATTTTTATATAAATTTGAGATGTTTTCGAGCTATTGATGAAAAAAAAAAAAAAAGAAGAAAATAGTAACATGGAAATTAAAAATAAATTAGTTCCTTTTATAAACAATTGAATTTACGCTTTCTAAATAAATGAATTTGACAAAACTATTAAAATATTTTATTAGTAAAGAGCTTTGTTCTGGCACATAAAAGTCACACTTGGCCTAAAAAGTTTCCAATATTTACTCCACTTTAATAATTTTTAAAATCATCAAAACAATTATTGTAGCCTATTGTTGGGTGTTACATAATAATTTATAATTTAAATAAATTATTATTAATTTATATTTACACAAAATAGACTATAATATATTACAATATAATTCATCATATATTATATAACATAATTAATAATAAATTGTTCATATCATTAATATATTAGAAAATAATAAAAATGGTTATAATTAATTAGTATTAATTAAATAAATAAATATATAAACAAATAAATAAATAATATATAAAGATAACTCTATCTTGTGAATATATATATATAAAAGGAAAAGGGTACTTTTTACTTCTTTATTCTTTAATATATCTCTAATAGAAATAATAGTAAAAGAGATTAAAAAAAATATTTTAATATTTATTCTTTTTTAAAGCTGACTAATACATATAAATATATAATAAGTGCAATAATTATTACAATTATATTTTATAAATAAATAAGAATATTAGTAACTTTTTAGAATCATTTTATATTAAAAAAGAGTAATATCAAAAAAAAAAAAAAAGAATAAATATAATATTTTTTTTACCTATATATTGTATATAAAAATAGTCTAAACTTGAAAAAGAAGAATTGTACCATAGTTAAACAAATACAATATAGATAAAAAGTAAATATTAAAAAAAGTAATTTTATAAATTTATAAAATATAAAAATATATATTAAATTGTAATAGTAACAAAAACAACAACAACAACAATAAATAGTAAAAAAAGATTAGAGTATTATTTTATAAGGCAAATAAAAGAGAGATTTATGATATTATAATATAATCAAAAGTAATCGAAAGTATCTCTTATTTCTTTCTTCTCTATTTAAAATAGTATAATAAATTAACCTTATATTTTTATTTATTTTTTTTTTAAATAAGAAATTTAAACAAATTAGGTAAAACATTAATTGTCAATACAAACGTTATACCATTTATTATTATTACTAAAATTTCTATAATAGAAATAAAATTATATATTCTTTGTATTTATTTATTATTAATTCTATATATCCTATATATAATTCTTTTTATTTCGCAATTTCACTTCATAAATAAACAACTTAATAGAAAAAACAATTAAATAAAATAGTTAAAATAGTTAAACCATAGATAAAAAATAAAATATTTATCATTATGGAACAAAAAAAAACTAAAAAGGAAGAAAAAAATTCTGGTTTTTCAGGAGTTTTAAACCTCTTTTTGGGTGATACAAACTTGGAATATGAAAATTACAAAAAAAAGAAAACTATTGGAAGAACCTTACAAACCAATATTGGTACGTAATAATTTTTTTTTTAAAAGAATGGTATATTTATGAAATCATTTTAGAAAACTCTTCCTATTATAATAGGATTTAAAAATTTCATTTCTATGATATATTGTAATTTTTGAAATATCAATCAATAAATATAACTTTTTATTAATTTGAATAAAAATATTTCTTCAAATAAATATATTAATGAGAGATGCTGAAACGAAAATATTTTTTAAAATATTTGTAATAATCGTAATAATAAAATAAATATTTTTTCCCCTTTTTATTATATATATATATATATATATATATATATAAAACAACAACAGAGTTTGAAGTTCCATTCACTACTGATGTAATGAATAATCTTTTTGATATCACAAAGTTATTTAGCCATTCAATTTTTGAATATGCTACTCTTTTTGTATATTTCATTCAAATATTCCTTTTCTTCTGTACTAATACCAGTGGTTTATTCTTTTTAGTCACTAGTATTTTATGGCGTTTATTATATAATGTTGGTATTGGTTATCTTTTAAAGATACAAAGTGATAGACAAGGTGTTGTTAAGTTCTTAAAGAAACATATTTTCAATCACGTTAAGGGAAAAGAACATCAAGATGAAGAAAAGTTTATTGTTCGTTTAATTCGTCAACAATTCACAAAAAAGATGAATGATGATTACGATTTTGATGTAAGTATTTTTAATATTATATAATTCCTAGTTATATTCCTTTCAATAACTAGGAATATAACAATGTTTTCAAATGGATAATATTATTAATATTTTTCATTAAAAATATTCATTATATATTCATTCTTATATTTATTAATTGTATTGTAAAGGCTGTTCCAGTTGAATACAACTGTTGGCTTTTATTCCGCTGTATTGAAGATTTAATTTTAGTTAATGATTTCACTTCGTACTGTTGTTTCAGTTTCCGTTATGTAGAAATGCCAGATCCATTCACTATTATTGATGTTCTTCGTTTCCTTGGCTCCTTCATTTTAATTGCCTTAAACATTTGGGTAAAGCATGATGCTCATCGTGTTGTTAAAGATTTCGCTTGGTGTAAGTACTCTATTTATTGAATAATGAAATTCATAATATTTTAAAAAAGATTTAATTTATTTTTCATTAAAAATCATATCTTTGATTTGGAATTCTATTTTTAATGGAAAAAACTTCTTTTATTATTATTTTATAATGTTATGAAATATTTAATCTGATAGACTGGGGTGATTTCTTCTTCCTTGTCGATTCTAATTTAACCTTTGATGGTGTTTTCGAAATTATTCCACATCCAATGTATTCTGTTGGTTATATTGGTTACTACGGTTCAGCTTTAATGTCAAAGAGTTATTTAGTATTATTTATTTCACTTCTTATTCATGCATTACAATTAGGCTTCCTTGTATTTGTTGAAAATCCACATATTAATAAGATTTATGGCTCAAGCAATCCACAACGTCCAACTAAAATCGAACTTGAAAAACTTCGTCAATACTTTAATAATAAGGATGCCATTGGTTTCTTCCGTCTTGATTTATATAAGAGTAGTGATATTCTTTGTGTTGTCGTTTGTGCCATTACCATTATATACACCTTTGCAGTTGATAAGTCAAGTAAAATGCCAATAGTGTAAGTATTTATACATATATATAATACATATAAATAAATGGTTAAACTTATTATAAGATATAAAAATTAACCAAACTTTTTTTTTTTTATAATAAAGTATGTGTTGGATATGGAGACTTGCTTCTTCTTTAGGTGTTGGTACTATCTTATACTTCCAAAGTAAATTCAATTCTTGGAACAAGCATTACATTAAAAATGGTCAATCTATTCGTGAAGGTTTCCAACAATGGAAAAAGTAACTTTAAATTTTATATTTATAGTAGAATTTATTAATATTACATATTCTATTATCTTTCAAATACTAATCAACATATTTATATATTCTTCACTGTTTTTTTTTTTTTTTAAAAAAAAATATTTACCCTAATTCATTCCTAATTCATCAATATATAATGTTTTACTATCTTTTCGAATAATTTTTAATCTTTCCATAATCATTTAGTATTTACAACTTTGTCATTTGTATTACCTATGTCTCTTTCATTGCCTATGCCATAAGAAATTATACTTTACCAGATCAATGGACTTACGGTACAGTTTTATTAAGACACACTGTTGGATTCGTAAGTATATCATAATATACTATAATAATTAGATTAATTATTTGTTTTTATATAGTTCAAATACTAACTTTGTTAATATAATACTATCAATTAAAAAAAAAAAATAGTTATTAATCATTTTACATATTTACACTGCTACTGAAGTTTATGAAGTTCTTGGTGACTATGGTTGGTTCTATGGTGATTTCTTCATCAAGGAATTAATTTCTACCGAAAGATTATACTACAGTGGTATTTACCGTTTCCTTAACAATCCAGAAAAATTCATGGGTCAAGCTGCTTTCTATGGTATTGCCTTAATTACTAACTCATGGCCATTAGCTTTTTGTACTTTAGCAGGTCACATTCTTACAATTATCTTCTTAGAATTTGTTGAAAAACCACATATGAATAAGATTTATGGTAATGCTGTTGTTAGAAAGAAGGCTGGTGCAGAAAGTGGTATTATGAAGGAAGTTAATAAGATTATGAGCAAGGATGCCAGAATTAAGAATATTTATGATACTGTTCAAAAGGATATTAAGGAAATTGGATTAAAACGTGTAGTTTCCAACAAGAGTTTAAAGCGTGCTGTTAACAAATGGGCAAATAGTTTAAACGATCCAGAAACTGTTTCACCAACTACTGACGAAGAAGATAGCGATGGAATTGTTCTTGTAGCTAGTTCCAGAAATGATAGTAATCCAAATTTAAGAAGACGTGGATCCATTAGTAACTCAGCTACTAAACTTTTTGAAAAGACAAAGGAAGTTGTTGATGAAACTGCTGAAAAAGTTGTACAACAATTTACAAAATCGTAAGTATTAATTCGACTTTTTTTTTTTTTTTTGACGACAAATAATTAAAATTGCTTATTTTAACTATTGTTTGTAATGTGTCTTGAAATACCTAATTTTATTTACTAAATATACCTTTTATTTTTCTATTATTATATATGATGTTTCAATTATTGTTGTTGTAATTCATAGTCATGATAATACCCAATCCAATAAAATCTCATATTCTCAAGATAGTCTTCCATCTAATGAATTCTATCAAGTTGAAGTTCATCATGTTTCAGATTTAAGTTTATCAGAAAATAAGACCAACGAAATAGAAAGTAAAATGTTTTCATTAGGTTCACCAATAATAGTTCAATGGTCAGCTCCAAAGAATACAGTTACTCCATTAGATTGGATAGGTATTTACCGTGTTACCCAAAATAAAAAGCGTTCTGTTACTACTAAGAGTTGTAAGGGAAGATGGTTATATTGCTTATCTGGTAAAGGTAAAAATGATGATGAATCAATTGAAGACGAAAAGAAAGAATCATGGACTGATGAAGAACATGAAGAATTCATTAAGGCTTCAAAGATTGTTACTGAAGTCTACAATGATAATAATCAAGATATTGTTAAGGGTGAATTAGTTTTTGAAAACAATTTAATTCCATGGGAATTAGGTTCTTACGAAGTTCGTTATCACTTTAAAGATGGTTATAATGTATTATCTGTTAGTCAACCATTTGAAATTGTTGGTATGTATTAAAAAAGTTAAATTGATTTTTTTTTTTTTATGATATTCGTATATGACATTAATAATTAAAACGTTATATTTCATATTGTATATTGAATAGCCAATGAATATGAAATTAAAAAGGGACTTTCCGAAGAAGAAAATATTAAAGATATTGCAGAGAATTTATTACCAATTGTAAAGAATTGTTTATTCATGAAAGAAGATGAAACCTTAGGTTTAGATGAAGATTTTGTAGCTACTAAGGGATGGCCAAACCGTGTTGGTACTGGTGGTATTCCTACTGAAGCAGAAAAACAAAAAGATTTATTTAGTAAAAGATTATTTTATTCCATTAAGATGATTTATGGTATTGAATTTTCTAAAAATATTATTGATTATTATTCTACTGTTCAATCATTAGCTACTCAAGTAAGTTCACGATAAATTTAGTGGAAGAAGAAAAAAAAAATTTTTTTTTTCTTAGACTATGAAATATTATTATTTTATATAAAGTAAAGTAAAAAAAAAAAAAAAAAAAATTAACTTTATAATCTTTTAATTTTTTGTAAATAGATCAATCGTGCTCAAATTGTTCTTTCACCGGAATATTAAATTATCATTTAACTATTTATATAAATATAAATTACTTTATAATATTTTTAATGAATAATAAAAAGTGGGAAGGATAAAAAGACAATAATAATAATTTACTATTTATTTATTTATTTATTTATTATTTTATTTTATTGTCTCCTTTTTTTTTTTTTTTTTTACCCTTTCTTTATTTTTATTATTGATTATAAATATTCTTTTTTTTTTTTTTAATACACAAGTAAAAAATTTTTCATATTATAATAAAAAAAAAAATTTAAAGAAGACTTTTTATTTTTTAATTATTAAGGCTAAAAGCGAAGAATCAAAAAGAAAGAAAAAAAAAAGCAAGAAGAAAAGACAAAAAAAAAAAAAATTCTATTTTATATATTAAAGAAACAAACAAAAATTAAAGCAAATGCAAATAATAATAATAATAATTACAACAAAAACTTTTAAATTATGCACATATAATATATAAAAATATATATATAAAAAAAAAAAATAAAATTAAAAAAAAAAAAAATCTTTTTTTTTTATATAAAGGGTTTAGTTTTTTTAAGAAAAGTATTTAACGTTATTTTAACTGTATATGTATTCTAATTTTTTTTTTTTTTTATTTCAATTTTATTTAGTTGTAGGTGATTTTTATTTATTATATTTTATTGTATATATATATATATAATACATATTATATTTAAAAAAAAAAAAAAAAAGACCTATGAGATTAAAAAATATATAGATTAAAAAAAAAAAAAGCTTTTTTTTTTTTTTAGTTACAATTTTCGATAAAAAAGAATATTCAAAAGTTTTTTTTTTGAACTGTAAAAGGATAAAGAATGATTTAATTTTATATAAAGGTAAAAATATAGATTTCAAAATTTATTAAAAAAAAAAATTTTAAAAACATAAAATGATGCTTTCCTTTTTTTTTTTTATATTATTTAAAAAAACAATTTATTAATTTAAATATGAGAATTATGGTTTATTTAGTTATTTTTTTAATTTAACGAAAGATAAAATTGTATATACAGTATTTTTTATTTTATTTTATTTTTTATTTTTTATTTTTTTATTTTATATCCTTCATACTTTTTTTCATTTTATTAAATTTTAAAATAAATAAATATGTAACAGAAAGGAAAAACTATATACATTCATGATATATATATTTGACAATAGTATTGGATTGGATTGGATTAAAATTTATAAAACGATTTTCTAAATAATGTTTTAATATGACCTTTTTTTTTTTTTTTTTTTAACCTAATGTATAAAAATATATATATTTATAGTTTTACATATTGTATTTAAATAGTAGAAATGTAGTAACCATTGAAATTTAATCTTAGACTTAATGATTTAAAAGCTTCATTTTGATGGTTTGAAAGTCTTGTGATTAAATAGGAAAAGTTTTCCTGTAGAGATAAAATCAAGTTTTGAAAAAAAATTTTTTTTATTAAAAAAAAAAAAAGACATTTATTAGTATGATACTTGCTATGCTATATATATATATATAATATATTTTGTTATTATAATGATTATATTTTAATAAAATAAAATAAATTATTTTTACATGGAATATAGCTGCTGTTTGATACAAATTATTTTTTATATCGTAAAATCTTTGTGTATCTGAAATTTGGGAATCTTGTAAATAAGTGGTACTACTTTCTAAACCAAATTTAGCCTATTTATTTATTTTTTTAAATCAAATAGATAGATTCCATTTTGGATTAAAAGAATGTTAATTTTTTTTTTAAAAAATATATTTTTAAAATTTTTATTTATTTATTACCTCAATTTTTTGTTGATAAGATAATCTTGCTTTTTTCTTATTTCTTGAAAATTGATTTTCGGCAAAGTTATAAAGTTCATTCTATTTTTTAAATATATTGAAAAGGTTAATACAACATATCTATTTAAAAAAGAAAATAGATATTTTTTTTTATTAATATGTACTTGATTTTTAGAATAGATTAAAGAACAATCAAATAATTTATTTAATGTTGGTATAAGTTTCTATAATTGTATAAAATAATAATAAAAGAAATGACATTTCATTAGTATTACAAATAAAATAGAAAAGAAAATAAAATGTATATAATTATATTTTACTTCTGATGGTGCTAAAAGACCCTTTTGTATAATATTGGCTAAATAACGATTATGTTCTTTAATTAATTGATCTAAATTACCAGTATGTTTATCAATATATTTATTTAATTCGTCCCATGAACATTCCAATACCTTTTATTATTATTATTATTATTATTATTATTAATATAAATATTAAATTAACATTATTAATATAGGATGTTTTTTTTTTTTTTTTTTTTTTTTTTTTTTTTTAAATTCTATTAATCTATTAATTTTTTACTATTAAAATAAAATGATACACACCTCGAATAAGAAATAGTACTGAAGTTGATATATAAAATGAATCATTTCACTTAATATTAAATTAGATTTATGTAGTTCATTTCTTATTTCTATTATTATTAAATGATATATATATTATATAAGCATATTTAATGCATTGTTGAATAAATTATATTTTCATTGCATTTATAAAAAATTATATTTAACCTCTATTAATTTTTATTTTTACCTTGTGTTTTATAATCTCTTATTAAATGACGTTTCCAGGAAGCAGATAAAGTATGTTCTACTCTTTTTAATCGCCATAAGAAATGGAAAAGTTTTCTATATTTTTCCATTGCACTTGACGTTATAATGGTATTTAATGGTTGAGAAACATGATAATCTAATGTAAATACATCCCATCCAACATCACCTTCAGATGGCTATTTATTTTTAAATAATAATAAAAATTTTTTTCATTTTTATTTTTTTTTTTTATAATTTAGAAGATGATTATTAAAAATTAATAGCATTAACATTATAAATATTAATCTAAAAAAAAAAAAAAAAAAAAAAAAACATACGGATAATAATCTAACGTCAAGATGATTCAAAATTTCATCATCATCATATTGGGCATTTGAAGCACGAATTGCAGTTTCTAAGCTTCCAGTTAAATTATGACGATATAAACCAACTGCTTTATTTCTTAAACTTGGTCTAGTTAAAAAAAAAAAAAAAAAAAAAAAAGGGCATGATGACTTAATAATAAAAACTTTTTTAAAATCATGTCTACTACTAAACTTTAAAGTATTTACCCTAATGAATCCATCAAATTTTGAATAAAATCACCTTGACCTAATAAGAGATACCGCTTCAAGGCATTTAAATGATCCTTAAGCTTATACCGAGTAAAGAGAATATCTAATAAATAATTACTTGTATTAATATAATTTTCATCCACAATTTCCTCTAATGCTTCTATACTATCATAGTTAAATACTTTAAAATAAAAAATTATAGGGTTAAACAATTTTTGTTTCATAATATTTTTAGTATTTTATTATTTATAAATTATTATTAGGATAATAATAATAATAATAATAATGATAATAATAATAATATTTTACCATTTAAATTTTCTGCTTCTTTACTTCTATTTAAAACGTATTCACTATCATTACAACTATCTTTTATAAAATTTAATGATTTTCCAATAACTAAAATCTAAAAAATATAATAATAGTTTATATTATAAATAGTTTATTAAAAAAAAATTTAATATATATATCAATATAGATATATTGAAATTATACCTTTTTTGCAAGTGTAGTATTTATAAAAGACGGTAACATACTACCATTTTGACGCATAGAGTATTTTAAATTCCATAAATCTTCTCCATGAATATCTTGATGCTCTTCTACAAAGAACTCATTATATTGATCATTTAATTCACCTTCGTAAATCCACTTCTTTAACATATCAAAGAAAGGTGTTGATACCTTTTTAATGAATAATAGGACATATACGAATTAGAAATTATTATCAATGTATAATGTATAAGTACTTTTTTTTTTTTCTAATATGTTATGATATATTATTCATATTCATACTTCACAAAGAAGGTCATGTATAAAGTTTTGTACAAATGGATCACCATGATTAACAAAATTATGAATTTTTGATATTAAATCACCACCTCCACATTCTATTTATATTTAATATATATATTAAAAGTTTTATCACAGAATAATAAAATTAAATAATTGTTTAGTTTTTTTTTTTTTTTTTTTAGTTTTATGAATTGGTCAGAAACTCTTTTAGTTAGCGTTTGCATTATTATTATTTTTATTATTATTATTATTATTATTATTATTACTTTTAAATAATTTAACCAAAGTTTCTAAAAATCTTATTCTTTGAAGAGGTTCTTGTGTCCACACTAATAATCTTTTTAGTGATAATTTTTTTGAAACAAAATTTTTATTGCTTTCATCAGATGATCCATACGCTATCAATTGACTTTCTAATACTGTAATTAATTTATAATATTCTGTAAGTTCTTTTTGAAGGGCAGCACAAAATCTCTAGATGAATAGTTTGTCATTATAATAGTAATATATTGAGAATATAAAGAATCAAATTATAATCATAAAAATATAGAATTAATGCTGGTACTATTATATTAATTCATTATTATTATTTCCTTATCGTTTTTAAATATTATTTACTTGTCGAACTAATCCTATCGGTTGAACCTGATATGTAAATTGATGAATTTGTCTATAAAGCCATCCCAATTCAGATAATTTTGATATTAACTCATAGGTTGGTTTTGGTATTTTTAACTTTTAAAAGTTTTTGATATAATTAAACCATATATTTTTTTTAAAACATATTAAATATTAAAATAATTTTAATTTTAAAATTCAATTATTATTTTTTTCTTTAATTCTTAAAATTATTTGTGATATAAATTGTAATTGTAATATTACTCTTTCATCAATAGTAAATTTATCTGTTTCTGGATTAAATTTAATATATCGGCCATGAATACCTTGGAATATATAAATAAGATCATGAACTAATACATCTTCTGTAATTTCTTGTTGTTCTTATACACATTTATATAGTAAATTTTCAATTAGTATTAATTATTTGAATGAAATTTAATTTTGAAATTTTAAAATGTACCATTTTGATGATAGTATAAGTTTAAAAATTTTAATTGATTAAGTTCTTGCGTTTCTGGAAAATGTATTTTTTCTTCTTCCACTTGAGAATCTTCTTTTTTTGGTTCTATATCAATGTTTGATAATTGTATAGAATCTAATGTTGTATCAATTAACTAAATATATTACAATTTATTGGAAGAAATAAAGTAATTAAAATAAAAAAAATGAAAAATTAATACATTATAGATATACAGGTGTGTGATAAGTTATATACTTTTTAATTCTAAATAAAATAATTAATACGTTACATTTGAAGATGCAGTATAATTTTCTAGTTGTTCTGATAGATTTAATAAAAAGTATAATACTGCCCATTTATTTTTTAAAATCGGCTTATTAAAAAAAAAAAAAAAAATTGATATCATGAATATTAATTTAACAATTATTTATCATTAAATAATAATATATTTATATTAAAAATTTTTTAGTGTTATTGTTATTAGCATACTTTTGATTGTAATTTAATAAATAAGTTATTAAATAATAAGGCTGAATCCATATTTTGATTATTTTTTCTTAATACTATGAATTGATAAAATTATAAAAATGTAAATGAACAAAAGTATATAAAAAAGTTAATAAATAATATTGTTTTTAAATTTAAATCGAAAACTACTATTTGAGAAATTCATACATCTTTTTTTAATTTGAGTTGAAACATGAACCTCATCCTTTAATACCATATGTGACATACGGCTATAAAAATTTAATAGGTTTAATAATATAAATTAATTATAAAATATTTTTTGTTTATACTATCAGAATATTAAGTTTATAATATTTTTCATTATTACTTATATATTTATTTAATTTGTTTATGTTTTTATTACCTTCCAAGAATTTTCATTGAATATTCATGATATTTTGATATAACCTCCTGATTTACATTTCCTGTCTTACTTTTATTTAAAATGAGTTGTACAATCTTTAGTACTGTATTTGAAATCTGTTCGTTCGGCATTCTTATATTAAAAATATTTTATTATTAATAAAAAGTCGGCATTAAAGAGTCGAATGAAATTATTATAACACTATTTCTATGTTGTAAATGAAAAAAACATTTATTAAACCTTTGACTTTTATTTGTATCCTTAAATAGAATTCTTTTGAAATTTTTAATTAAAAATTTCAATTCAAATACTTTGTATACATTATATAGGATAATGTAGTCAATTCGTATACATTAACAAATATATTTCATATTGAAAATTTTATTTTTTTTTTTTTTTTGATAAAAAACCTACATCTACATAATAAATATAATTATGAAAATGTATACTGGATTATATTATATAACTTGTATGTATTTGTATATGTTATAAAGTTAAAAAAACCTTTGTATTACAAATAATAGATAATAGACCTTTTTTTTTAAAGTTAAAAGATGTAATTTAATGTTAAAAATAAATTTATACTACCAATTATTTATTACAGATTATAGATTTATTAAATGATAAATATTTAATAAATACAATAAAATATTTTATTTTTTAAGGTATTAATATTAACAAATATCTTTTTCAATTTCATTCTTGATATTACTGTATTTTTTTTTTTATTCATTTATTTAACTATTTCATAGTTATATAAAGATTTTAATTATATAAACGGTTTGGATTTGGTTGTTGTATTTAATTTTGGTTTAATTAAAGAAATACATGGTCAATGTATCCAAATTACCAAAAAAGTAAATTTTTGAAATTAAATTAAAATTTTTATAATTGTAAAGTTATAGAAAAAAAAAAAAAAAGAATTTAATGATGGAAAGTCATCTTTATTTCTTTTTCACTTTTCATGAATTGATTTTATACAAAAAAAGTATTTATTATTGATAATACTATATCATAAAAATTGAATATTTAAAAATAATAAAAATAGTATTATTAAAACAAAATCTCATTTTGTTTTTTTTATTATTTGATAATTTACATATGTTGTTCTTTTATTACCTTATAAAACAGATATTCTTCATAATTTTCCATTTCTTAATTGGTATTATTCAATGCTAGTATTTTTTTAAACTATTTTTTGTTACCTATTAGAAAACTTTTTAACAATAAAATCAATAAAATGGGATAAAATAAAAATCATTTATTTAAAATAAAAAAAGTTTATTTTCTTCTTTAACTCAAAAAGAATAATCATTTATCTTTCTATTATCATAATACTTTGAGATTTTATTTTATAATATCCTCTTATTTCTTTTTTTTATTGCCTTAAAATTATGTATCCTACATTGTTAAATAAAGCATAATAGCTTTAATGGAGTTTAACGTCTTTCATTATTATTATAAGAAATGCTTAAAAAAAAAATACTATTGATTAATGTTTATATTAATTTTTGTTGTTTATGTTTATTTCATTTAAATAATTATTAATGTTGTGGATTATATTTATTAATTTAAATTTATTATATTATTTATATTCATACAATTAATTCATAATATATTGTAAATTAGTTTAATAATTGACTTGTGTATTTATATAATAACCAATAAATTTAATTATTCAGTTTGATTTTATAAATTTATTATATTTAAAAAATAAATAATAGTTTCAACTATTTTAATTATTACATATATTGCAATAGATTGTTAATATATTAAAGATTGATAAATAATTATTATTTAATATAATAATAAAAACAAAAAAATTAAACCATGTAGAGTAACACAGTAAACCAGAAAGATTTAACTATTTCGTAGTATAATAGCTGATAATAGATAATTATTATTATCTATAGATTAATATCATTTACCTTAGAGTTGATGATTATAATATTAATAACATCCTCTTTTTCAATTAAAATACTAAGAGGGTTTTTTTCAGTATTATAATTATTATTTTTATTTTTAACTAAACTCTTTTACTCTTTCTTTTTTTACTAACAGCAATCTTTTTGTATAAACATTTTCTTTCAAACTTTATTTCTATTTGTTTTTTTCATTCTAAAAATAAAAGAATAATAAAAAGTTTAACAGTTTTTAGATAATTAAATTAATATATTATGATTATATTGTAATATATATGTTTTAAACAGAATAATATTAATTTTTTTTTATTCATTTTGATTAATTAAAAGATATTTATTAATGGACCTGTTTTCTTTTTAACCCTAAAATATATTTTCTTTAAAATTTTTTTAAAAAAAAAATTATATATAGATTTAAAAAAAAAACAAAAAATGAAATAAAATGAAATAAATGTATCTATTTATTCAATACTAAAAAATATAAAGTATTTAAAACAACAACAACAACAACAACAGTAACAGTAACAACAATAGTTTATAGTAAGTAATAACAGCAACAAAAATAACAAAACATAGTATATTTCGAAATCTAAAAAAAAAAAGGATAGATTATAGCATATAACCAATAACCATCAAAATAAAAAAAAAAGTTTTTGTTATATATATTTTATTATTTATCAATAACCTCTATTATTTTCTATTTATTATATATATATGAACAATTAATAATAGATCATTTTTATTAACTATAATACATAATCTTATTATATATTCTATATATTAAAATATATATATTTTTTTATTAAATATACTCTTATATATTTTTAAAACTATAAAAATAAATAACAGAAATATATTGATAAAAATCATTATATTTTATATATTCTATATAAATGAAGAATAAATGAATAAAATAATAAATCAATAATCAAATAAATAATAAAATTCTATCAAAGTATAGAAGTAAAAATTAAAAATTACAAAAAAAAAACTTCAATTAAATACCAAAAAAGAAGTAAAAAAAAAAACAAATATTAAAAATTTTAAAGAAAAGAATAATTATAGCTCTAACTTGCAAATAGTAGAGATATAAAAAATATAAGACTTATAATAAAACAATAATATTAGAGCTTTTTTAAATAAGGTAAATATTTTTTTATTATATAATATATATATTGTATTCTTATTATAAAAATTAGTATTAAATATTTTATATTATATATTTTTATAATTAATTAAATATTTTTTTAAACAACAAAAAATTTAAAATCTTAATTGTTTAATATTATTTGTAATTCAATGTTATTAAAAAGAGCATTTAATTATACAATAAAATCATATATCTGTAAATGAAATAGAGTGAATTTTTTTTTTTTTCACGTCTCAATTATTAATTATAAATTCTTTATAAAATAAATGATATTTCTAATAATAATTAAATAAAACCTAAATATTATAAGAAATTCAATAAACCAAATATAAAAACCTTTATAAAAGTAATAAATTAGAGTATAATATTAAAATGTCAAATCATTATCAACCTGGTGAATATGGAATTGTTCACAAGTACTACAACCAAGATACCCTTGAGAGAAAACCCAAAAATTTAAATGAGACATATGAACAAATTATTGACGATAAAGAAATTAGTTTGGATTCAATCAAGTTAGATAAAACCAATAAAAAGGATAGAAATGATTTAACAATAGATATAAATAAGGTTGCTGCAGGTAGTAGTAAAGAAAGTGAAGCAAAGATTCAATCAAATATTAAAAGTAAGAAAACAATTGCTGCTGAGGCTGGTTTTTCAGTGAGAAATTTAGTACAAAAGGAAACTTCAGATACTTTTATCCAAATAAATTCAGCTAATTCTCCAGATTCAGCATTTAGTGGTAACTTAAAAGAAGAAGATAGTAGATCTCATCTTAAAATTAGTATTGATGCTAATGAAACAAGAAAAAATTCCAATTTTAGTTCAATAAGGAAAGCAAATACTTTATCAAGACCTGAACGTCAATTAACTACACGTCGTAGAAATTTCATGCGTGAAAATTATGAATTACCTCCAATGGCAAGAACAGGTAAATACTAATTTTTTAAGGAAAACTTTAAATGTGAATAGAGTTAGCTTTGTATTTCAAAAATATTTATAATATAGAATTGTGTTTTTTATAAATAAATTTTATAAAAGAATACATGTAATAGATTTACAATATGGGTTTTTTTTTTTTTTTTTACTTAATATTATAAAAAGCTTAAAACTGTTATTTTTATAAAAAGTAAAAATCATTTTCACTTAAGCGATATTAAATATGATAACTTATAAATTATTTATTTAATATAAAATCAATAGGTGCAACCAAGAGTGAAAGAGCTAATGTTGATAATCCAATTATTCAAGAAAAATCGGACTCAATTTGGGTAAAAATTTCCAAATGTTGTACTTGTTGTATTTTTTCAGCATGTTTAAAATTAGGTGGAATGACTGATAAAAATGTTATTCAAGCATGGAGAGAAAAGGTAAATAAATATTTTGTATTGATATAAAATATAGAGTTGCTTTAAAATAAATACAAAGTCTAATTTTTTTATTATATTATTTATTAAAAAAATCTTGATTGCTTCGATTTTTATTTTGAATAACTATGAATGTTATATATTTTTATAAATATATTATAATTACATTTCAATTTTTATTGTATAAACCTTGTATAAAAATTGAAACGAAACAAACCAATCAAACAAAAACATTATCATGCTTATTTAATTAAAGGTTACATTATGTTTAATTATTCTTTTAATGATGATTTTGATGGGTTTCTTTACTTTTGGTCTTCAACCTTTATTATGTAGAGAATCAAAAAATTCTGTTTATCTTAATTGGAAGGATGATAAAGGTGAAATTGTAACACATGACAGTAGTGTTCTTATTAATGGAATTTGGTATTCATACAATTATGTTAATGCTGTAGTTAAAAATCAAACAAATAAGGAACTTGGGGTTTCCTATAAGACAGTAGATATTTCTAATCTTTTTAGAACATGTACTGATAATAAGTGCAAGGATGTTTGTAAAGGTATTATTGATGAAGGGACTTTAAATGATTGTTCTATTACACCAGCTAAATTTTCTGAAAAAGCTTTTAATGGTAAATGTATATCAAGATCTACATTAAAAGGTGGAAGACAATATGCCAAAGTTTCATTCTCATGGAAAGATATTGAAGATAATTATTCGGGAAAAACAAGATTAACTGTTTATAATGGTCATGTTATGAATATTACTTCTATTCTTGCCAATAATACACTTTCAAAAATGTTCAATTCTAAAACTTTAAATGTATTGGAACGTGGAGCTGGTAGAGATATAAGTCTTGATGTTAGCATGTATCCAGATGCTAGAAAACAAATGGATTGCTTATTAGAAAGATATACTGTTGGTGTTGTTGATACCAAAACACCAAGTTGTTATTTGGCTAATACCATTATGATAATTTTCCTCGTTGCAATTTTAGGGGTTGTTTTAACTCGTTTCTTCATGGCCTTAATTTTCAGTTGGTTTATTGCGGATAAATTAACAGTTGCTAAGCATAGTATGTATGGAGGAAAAGAAGCTGATCCATTAGAATACGAAGTTTCAATTCGTGGTAATGGTGATATTTATGTTATTTGTTTAGTTACTTGCTATTCAGAAGGTAAAGAAGGTCTTCAAACTACTTTGAACTCTCTTGCTTCCACTACCTATAATGATAAGAAAAAATTGATTTTCGTTATTGCTGATGGTGAAGTTGTTGGTGTTGGTAATGATATAAGCACACCGGAAATAGCTCGTAGAATGATTTATGAAGATCCAGCCTTAGGTGAAGCTCAACCAAAAAGTTACTTAGCTGTTGCAACAGGAGAAAAACAACATAATATGGCAAAAGTATATGCTGGTACTTATCAAATCAAGGATCACACGGTTCCAATTATTATTGTTGGAAAGTGTGGTACACCTGCTGAAAGTAACTCTCCAAAACCAGGTAATCGTGGTAAACGTGATTCTCAAATTATTTTAATGAACTTCTTAAGTCGTGTTCTTTACGATGATCGTATGACTCCATTAGATTACGAACTTTTTACAAAGATACATCATGTTACCGGTGTCACCCCAGACAATTTTGAAATAGTAATGATGGTAGATGCTGATACTAAGGTATTACCTGATTCCCTTTCTTACATGGTTAATGCTATGCGTAACGATACTGAAATTATGGGTCTTTGTGGTGAAACTAGAATTGCCAATAAAACAACATCTTGGGTTACTTGTATTCAAGTTTTCGAATATTACATTTCTCATCATTTAAGTAAAGCTTTCGAATCTGTATTTGGTGGTGTTACCTGTCTTCCAGGTTGTTTTTGTATGTATAGAATTAAGGCACCAAAAATGAATGAACCAAATAAATGTATTCCAATTTTAGTAAATGTTGATATTGTTGAAGAATATTCTGAAAATATTGTAGACACTCTTCACAAAAAGAATTTATTATTATTGGGTGAAGATCGTTTCCTTTCTACTTTAATGTTAAATACTTTCCCAAGAAGAAAAATGGTCTTTATTCCACAAGCTAGATGTAAAACTATTGTACCAGATCGTTTTAATGTATTATTATCTCAACGTCGTAGATGGATTAACTCAACTATTCATAATTTAATGGAATTAGTTCTTGTAAAGGATTTATGTGGTACTTTTTGTTTCTCTATGCAATTTGTTGTAGGTTTAGAATTATTTGGTACAGTTGTGTTACCAGCTGCTATTTGTTTCACAATATATCTTTTAGGAGTTATTATAATTAAGGGTGAAGCTCCAATTATTCCAATTTTGATGCTTATTGCAATTTTAGGTTTACCAGGTGTATTAATTTTATTAACCTCTCGTAAATTAGTCTATGTCCTTTGGATGTTAATCTATTTACTTGCTCTTCCAATTTGGAATTTAGTTTTACCACTTTACGCCTTCTGGCACTTTGATGATTTTTCATGGGGAGAAACAAGAAAGGTTAACAGTAGTGGTGGTAGTTATGAAAGTTCAGAAAGTACTGAAACAAAGAAATTTGACGTTACCACTATTCCATTGAAAAAGTGGGAAGAATATGAAGTTGAAGAAAGAAAGAAAAAGGCTGCTCTTTTGAGAAATACAAACTTAATGATTAATCCATTAACTCCATTAAATATTTTGGCTGCTAGAGATACTGATTCTATTGCTGAAAGTACTTTAAGTGGAAAGAGTGGCAAAAGTGGTAAGAGTGGTAAGAGTGGCAAAAGTAATAAAAATAAGAAGAAGAAGGGAGCCAAGTCTCCAACAATACCATTATCCTCTAATGTGAGTGATACTAGTTTCTCAAATACATCTTCACCAAATAAATATATTAGTCAACTTCCTCCAATGAATATCAAGACAAATCAAAAGATTATTATTTTACCACCACAAACTCAACAACAATTTCAACAACAACAACAACAACAACAACAGTTAGGTCAATTTAAACAAAATTTTATGAATAATAATAAAAAGAGCAATGGAAATTAAAATGAATATTATTATAATTAAATATTTAAATAGATTTAATTTTCCATCGAAATAACCCACTCTTTTTTTTTTTACTTTTTTTTCTTTAATGAATATTGTAATTATTTAGCTATCACCATATTATATATATTATTTAAAAAATATACTTTATCTTTTTTGTTATTTTTATAATTTTTTTAAAAAAATTTAATACATTTTTAATTTTTTCAAATAAAGACTATTTTTATCTAATAATAATAATAATATAATATAATATCATATAATATAATATCATATAATATTAATAATTATACGAAATACGAATAGTAAAATTACTTTGATAATAACCAAATTAAATTATCATAAATAATTATAACATATTTATATTGACCAAATTAAATTATCATAAATAATTATAACATATTTATATTGATATAATTATATTTTTATATTTATTTATTTATTTATTTGTATTAAAAAAAAAAAAAAAAAAGAAAAGAAAAGAAAAGAAAATCGATATTTAAAAAAAAAGAAAGAAAGAAAAGAAAAGGAAATATAAATAAAAATATAGAAAGTGCTATTTTTATTATCTATAATGAAATAAGGTTTAAGTTTCTTATAATCTCTTTTTTTCCCTACATTTAATTTTTATGTATATCTTTTTTAAAAAAAAAATAATGAACCAAAAGTTGAAACTTTATACACTTTTCAAGTCCAAAAATAAAAAAAAAAAAAGAAAATATTTATAACCTTGTTATAGTATTTTTTGTTTATTAAAAAAGATGATAATAAAGATGATAATAAAGATAATAATAATAATAATAATAATAATAATAATAATAATAATAATAATAATAATAATAATAATAATAATAATAATAATAATAATAATAATAATAATAATAATAATAATAATAATAATAATAATAATAATAATAATAATAATAATAATAATAATAATATATAGACTAGATATTATAAAAATAGTATAAGTATATTTTAAAAAATGAAAAAAGGTCGATTTGAAATCCTTTTTACTATAGTAAAAATATTTGTTACACAAATTTCAAATACCAAAAACTAATAAAATATTTAATTTAATAAAAATAAAATTTATTATAAAAAAATAGATTTAAAATTTAAAAAATAATCATCTTTTTAGCCAATCAAAAGTTCAAAAATATCTTAGAAAATTTTATAATTATTTTATTATTTATAATAAAAAAGAATTTGATATAACATAAATATATATCATTGATATTTTATTAATTACATAATTGCTGTTATTAATAAAGTATTTACGACGCGAGATAAAATAAAAATAGATATATATAGATATATAGGAAAATAAAAATTTTTTTGGAAAAATAAGTTATTTTTAATAGGTATAATAAATAAAAATGGATTCTTCTGTCGAAAATAAACCAACCACCGATAACGCTGAAGTTAAACAAAAAAAAAAAACAGTTAAAAGATTTGTTGGTAGAAAAGTCAATAATTCTTCCTCAAAAGCTGATACTACAGTTGTTACTGTTGCAAAATCTAAATTAAAGAATAGAATTCTTAATCAAATTCCAGAAGAAATCACCAATAATCCTTTATTAAATAAGGCTATTCAACAAGTACATACATAATATATTTATTAATATTATTAAATAATAGTGATAGTACATAGTACCATGAGAAAAAAAAAACCATTTAAACTACTTTAATATAACAGTTTACATTTAAATTTGTAAATTAAATATTGTCACATTAATGATTTGAAATTCCTCTTATCAAACCTTTATAAATAATTCATTATTATTTTTAATATAAATAATTATATAATATTTAATAATAATAGCTTCCTTCCAATTATAATTTCGAAATTCATAAATGTGTATGGCAAATTAAACGTTTTGAAGCAAAAAAAGGTTAGCTCTCTATTTATTTTTTTTTAATTTATTTATTAAATTATTTATTATTGCTTTATTTATTAATAATTTAAAAAATATGTTATTAAAATTTCATATAAATTTAAAATGTATATGTTTTTTTTTTATTTCAAATTAATTAAATTATTATAACAAAAACCAAAAAAAAAAAAAAAAAAAAAAAAAAATAAACAAATAAAAACAAATAATATATATAGTTGCTCTTCAATTTCCAGAAGGTCTTCAAATGTTTGCTTGTACTATTTCTGATATTCTCGAAAGGTATTGTAATTAAATTTACAAATAAATAAAATTAGAAATTCATTCATTTCAATTCATGTAATGTAAAATGTATAAAATTCCATAATACTAAATTTAATTTTTTTTTTGAAATTAAAAGATTTACAAATGTCGAAACTGTTATTATGGGAGATGTAACCTATGGTGCTTGTTGTGTTGATGATTTAACTGCTAAGGCTTTAGGTTGTGATTTCTTAATTCATTATGCCCACAGTTGTTTAGGTATGATTAAATTCATTAAAAATTATATGTATAAAAGCAATAAAGTTTTTTTTAAACAAGTAAATTAATTTTTTATTATTATCTTATTTTTATTTTTTTTTTTTTTAAAAAAAATATATAATTATATAATTTAAAAATATACTATTCTTAAAAATTAATAAAGTACCAATTACTGTCACTACTATCAAAACTATTTATGTATTTGTTGATATTCAAATTGATGTTCAACATTTCGTTGATACTATTAAACATAATTTTGAACCACAATCTCGTATTGCTTTTGTTGGTACAATTCAATTTGTTACTGCTTTACAAGCAAGTAAAAAATTATTACAACAAGATTATAATATTGTTATTCCTCAAACAAGACCACTTTCTCCAGGTGAAATTTTAGGTTGTACCTCTTCACCTGTTGGTGATTATGATTCTATTATGTAATTATTTAATTATACAATTATTTAATTTGATATATGTATTCATATATAATATTCACCTGTTTTCTATTATTTGAAAAATTAACAAAACTTCCTTTTTTTTTTTTTATTTATTCTATTTTTTTTATAATAATATATAAATATATATATAAATACACATTGTCATAAAAAAAATATAGTTGTTTAGGTGATGGTAGATTCCATTTAGAATCTATTATGATTTCAAATCCAGAAATTAAAGCCTATCGTTATGATCCATATGCTAAACAAATGACATATGAAGAATATGACCACGAAGATATGTATGAAATGAGAAAGGAAGCTATTGCAAAAGCAAAAAAAGCTAATAAATTTGGTGTTATTTTGGGTACTTTAGGTAGACAAGGAAGTTTAAAGGTTCTTGATGTAAGTTATCTGTAAAATAATAAATAATATTTTATATATTTATATTTATTTTATTAATGTATTCTTTTTATATATTTATATATATTTAATACGTCTACACTAATAGTATATAGAAAATTTATTAAAGAAAAATAATAAAGATTATGTTATTATTTTGTTATCTGAAATTTTCCCAAGTAAACTTGAACAATTTAGTGATGTTGATGCGTAAGTGGCGATAATTAATTAATAGAAAAAATTTATTTATTTATATATATTTAGTTAAGATGTCTTTTTTAATTAGTAAAATCTATATTAATAATAATTCTAACTAATATTAAATTATTTAAATAATATTAAAAATAGTTGGATTCAATTAGCTTGTCCAAGATTATCCATTGATTGGGGTTATTCTTTCTCAAAACCACTTTTAAATACATATGAAGCTGCTGTTACCTTAGATGCTGTACAATGGCAATCTTCATATCCAATGGATTATTGGGCAAAGAATTCTTTAGGTCCATGGACACCAAATCATCAAATTCAAGAACAAAAAGAAAAAGCTTAAAAAAAAAAAAAAATACATTTTATTATATTAAAATTAGTGAACTTTTTTTTTTTCGTTTTAATTTTACTATTGAAAATATTTATTCCTTATTATATATATAATATTCAGTAATGCTAATTAAAGAAATTTAAAAAATCATTAAAAGATCTTAGAAAAAAAAAAAAAAAAAAAAAAAATCTTTACAACCATATATATTTTTTTGTATATATAAATAATTTTTCAAATCAAGTTATTGATATAATTATAGCCTTTATATATATTTTTTTTTTTTTTTTTTTTTTTTTCTTTTTCTTTTTCTTTTATTATAGATCATTAATAGATATCAATAAGTTTTAGTATTTATTAAAATAAAAAACAAAAAACAATAAATAAATAAATAAAAAAAGAAAAGCAAAAATAATTAAAAATAAAAACACTTTACAATTGTAAAAGATTTTTATGCCATGAAACTTTTAATTAATAGAGGTTATTTTTTTTTATTTTTATTTTTTTTTTTTTTTAATTTTTTTTTATTTTATTTTATTTTTAGTTTTATTTTATATATTTTATTATTTTGTATATAAGCTTTAAAAGTAATCTTGATTAATATAATATTTTCTAGTAATGATAATATCAAAATAAAAATATATTTTATTATTATTATTTCATTTGCTCTCAAATTGTTTTAATTTTAATTTTTTTTTTAATTTTATTTTGTTTTGTTATATATTTATGATATAAATTTGTTTTGTATATGTATTGATTTTTTTTTTTTTTTCTATTTTAAAAAGCTGTTTGCTTCATCCTGTACTTTATTAAAGATAAATGAACTTTTTATTTTAATGAATATCATGTCTTTGCTTGTAAAAAAAAAATATATTTTGACAAATTTGCATATAAGCAATACAACAAAAATATTATTATTATATTTATTTTTTTCTATTTGAATAATACAATTAATGGTGTTTTTTATGCTACAATCTTGGAATTGTTTAACCAATCGAGTGATACATCTTCTAAATGACTATCAAAATCAACTACTTCATTATATAAACCATTCTTTGCAATTTCCTTGGATTTTTTAATAGCTTCTTCTTCAACAATAAATACATAATTAGTTCTTTTGAAAAATATTTCCATGAAAATATTATTGTATTGAATATATAAATATTCCAGATAATGTTATTAATAATAAATATAGAACATTATAACAATAAAATATATATATATATACATTAATATTTTGGTATTTATATTAAAAAATTTATGTTTTATTTCTTACATTGTTTGTAAAATCTTCCAACCCTTACGATTAACATATGGCTTTTAGTAGTTAAAAAAAAGATATTTGTTCAATTAGATAAACCTTTTTTTTTTTTTTTTTTTTTTGTAATATTATATATATATGTATATTCTTTTTTTCCAATTCTTACTTTGAATATATGTTGTTCTTCATTGGCAATTAACTTATTGTTATCAATCTAAAATTTCAAATTATTATTTTATTATTTGTCTGTTATTATCATTATCATTTATTATGTAATTAGTATACAACAAATAATACCATTAATAATAAACCATTTTCATTGATATTAGTATCAATATTTCTAGCAAGTAAATTAACAATTTCTGGAATTCCAGCATCGTCAACTAATTCATTGGCATGGTAACAACCAACAATTTGTAAAGTATTATTCTTGCAGTAAATTTCAATCTTTTTTTTTTTCAATTAAATAAATAGATTTAATGAAAGATTTTATTATACAATTATTTTGAAATATTAAAAGTCAATATGAAATTAAATTTAATGTATAAATATTTAAAATATATAGGTTCGTAGTTATATAATAAAATAAATAAATAAATAAATAAATAAAAATAAATGATATTAGTTTTGAATTGATAATATTTGATTTTATTATACTTTTATTATTATTGTTATAATGTATTATACTTCATAAGAAATTCAAGATTATATTATGTTTTATTACTTGTTTCAAAGCAATTTCAAGATTGTGGGATAATAAAATTGATTCATGTGTAATTGGAATAGCATTAATAACATTGACTTTGGAAGGATTACCTTCAGTTAATTTACCAACTAATACACCAGTAACTTGATTAACTGGATATTTAATACAATGAGCATAAATCTTTAAATAAGCTTCAGTACTAATATGATATTCCATGTTGATGTTTTATTATATATTATTTATAATTTTTTGATAATTATTCAATAAAATAATAACTAAGAAAAGACTTTTATTTTTTTTTAAAAATAAACTTTTTTATATATTAAAATTTTCTTTTTTATTCTTTTTTTTTTTTTGTGAACTATCCAAACATTGAAGAATAGTTTATTTAATAATCTATTTTTTTATTCACTTATTTATATTAATAGAAATGATACAATTTATTTAATTTGATATACATATACATTCATTAATTTTAATTTCAAATATGCATAAATACATATGATATACATATGATAAAATTAAAAATTAATTTAAAAAGTACATTTTTATGTTACACATATGTTATAAAAAAGAAATTTAAAATCCAAAGGTATAGAACTATGAAAAGTTTTCTTTTACTTTATCCTAATATAAAAGGATTATACTTCAGTTTTAATGATAATTTTTAGATAATATAGCTATTAATAATTCTTGTCTAATTTAGAAATCTTTGTTTACTTTTTTCTTATACAAATATAAATTATTCCTTTATTATAGAGATGGTGAATTTGATTTTAAAAATATAAAATTATATCGGAGTTTAATATTTAATATTTATTGTTAAAAAAATTTTACATCATATACTATTTTATTATTATTAACATTTTTCTTTTATATATTTTTTTATTGTAATACATTTAATACTTTATATATTTATTTATTTTTATATTTAAAAAACATTTTATTATTATTATTATTCTTTTAAAAAAAACAAAAACAATTTTTATTAATAGCAGTAAAAAATAAATTATATTGTTAATTTTAATTTATATTAAATTTTTTTTTTTTTATAAATCAAAAACTGTTTTATTAAAGAATATATAAAAATATATTATTTAAAACTATTGTAAAATTATTATCATATTTTATTCATTTATTATACTACAAAAGTGTTTATATCCTAAAAGAATTCGAAGTTTTTTTTTTTTTTTTTATAATTTTAATATTAACTGGAAAGTTGACAAATGAAAATTGAAATATATAATGAAGATATTCGACGTAATATAATAATAATTAAAATATATAATAATATTGTTGATATATCATTAAAAAACTTTTTTATTTTATTTTTTCTACATATAGACACTGATATTGTAAATTCAGTGGGTTGGATTGGAAATAATGAATTATATTCATGTGGGTAAATATTAGTGGAATATACAATGGATATTTTTTTTTTTCATATATATAATTATTTGATTCATTAGTTTTTTTGTTTTTTTTTTTTTTGGTTAATTAAATGAACTACAGTAAAGAAATCCCTTTTTTTTTAACCAATATATCTTTTAATTAAAATAATTAATTCGTTGTTTTTAAATTGAAAATTCATATAAAAATAGAGATGACCAAAAGATATTGCAATGGTCTGGTGAAGGTGAATTTATTAATGAAGCACCAAATGGTATTTTAGATTTAAACGATCAAACCACAAAGTCTATTAATTCTTCTCTTAATAAATTATCTTCCATATCAAAACAAAAAAGTAATACAAATCTAAAGAAAAAAGTATATTTCACAAGTATTCAATGGTTTCCAATAAAGGGAAAAGCTGGAACAGAAATCTATGCTATTAGTTCTACTGATGGTATATATTTTATTATAATAATTAGCATCATTATTATTGTTATAAATATTTTTTTTAAATATAATAATATATTTATTATTTATACATTATAAAAACCTCATTATTAAATTTATTCTTTTTTTTTTTTTCATTAATTAATCTTTTTTTACAATATAATACATCATATTTCATATTCCATATTTCTATTTAAATATTTTATCAATAAAATAAAGGTAATTTTTATTTATGTTCAAAAAATGGTAGAGTTGAAAAAATGGTTGAAGCTCATTATGGTGCTTTACTTTCAATGAAATGGAATTATGATGGATCAGCACTTGCAACAGGTTATTATTAATAAAACATGTCTTTTTTTTTTTATTTATTTATTTAATAAGTTCAATAAAATAAAATAAAAAAAAAAACCTAAAAAAAAATATAATTCATAATTATAAAAACTAAATATATAAATATATAATCATATAATCATTAATAAAAGCTGGTGAAGATGGTCAATTAAAAATTTGGTCAAGAAGTGGAATGTTACGTTCAGTTTTAATTCAATTAAGTATGTTTTTTTACAAACATTTAAATAAGAAAAAAAAAAAAAAGAGTCACTGTTTATAAAATTTCTATTTATTGATATTAATTAATTTAATTATAAAAAATTATAATAAAATAGGTAACCCAATTTATTCAATATCATGGTCACCAGATAATGACAAATTAATTATGACAAATGAAAAGAATTTATTAATCAAACCACTTCAACCATCCCAAAAACATATACAAGTAATATTTAAATAAATTTGAAAATAAAAAGATATCTTTTTTAAATATTTATAAATTAATATATTTTATATTTATGTATATATATATATATTTCAATTCAATTAATATGGCAATAGTGGAAGGCTCATGATGGTGTAGTTCTTTCAATTGAATGGTGCTCTGTAAATAATTTAATTATTTCTGGAGGAGAAGATAAAAAATATAAAGTAATGATTATAAATAAAAAATATAAAAATAGTAAATATATTTTAGATAAATATCAATTTATTAATATTATTTAATTAATTTAATAAAAAGGTATGGGATTCCTATGGTAGACAAATATATTCTAGTGGTTTCAATGATCAAGTTATTACTTCAGTATCTTGGAGTCCTTCTGGTGAAATGTTTGCTGTCGGTTCATTTAATTCAATAAGAGTTTGCGATAAATTAGGAGTACGAATAATATAAAATCATATAAATATATTAATTATTAAAAAAAATTAATTATTTAAATATATTAAAAAAAACTTTTTATTTTTTAATAAAAAAAAAAAAGTGGTCTTATGGTTTAGCTCAACCAAATTCTGGATCAATTTTAGATATTGCATGGACTCCAGACAGTACTCAATTTGCATGTGCTGGTGGTAATGGTGCTGTATGTTTTGGTTTTATTACAGAAAGGTAATAATAATAATAATAATAATAATAATAATAATAATAATAATAATAATAATAATAATAATAATAATAATAATAATAATAATAATAATAATAATAATAATAATAAATTTATTATTATTATTATTATTATTATTCTCACATCGTATAGAATAAATAAATAACACGAAACAATCTTTTATATATTCTTTTTTTATAAAACTATAAAATAGGAGAATGGAATGGAAAAACTATGAAATTATTATTCCAGAACAAACAAAAATAATTGTACATGATATATTAACTGGAACCAAAGAACAATTAGGTATATGTTACATATATGTTATTTTATATATATAATATTTTATTATGATGTAAACAAAACCTATTCAAATAATATAATTAATATTATAATCCATATTAATTAAAATGGCAATAAGATTTTCGTGATCATGTTATCAAAGCTTCTATAAGATTTGGATATTTAATTGTAGCAACTTCATCTCAATGTTATATTTACAGTGAAAAAAATTGGAATACTCCAAGTATTATTGATTTAAGTAATAATGGAAGAGTTGTAGTTATTCAACAATCTCAGAAGTAATTATTCGCGTTACCATTATAATTTATTAATTTATTAATATAAAATAAACATTTGATTAAAGAAGAAAAAAAATAATATTAATTATATAAAACTATTTATTATAAAATGTATATTTTAATTTTTTTATTTGAAAATCGATATAATAGTTATTTCTCTATTGTTGACAATTTAACTGGCATTCAAGTATATAATTATGAAGGAAGACATCAAAGTTCACCAAAATACCAAGGATTAAGACCAGAATTTGTTACTTCCCAAACATTTTCTTTATCAGATGATACAATTGCTATTATTGATAAAACAGATGAAAAATGTAATGAAATAGTTTGAATTTTTTTATATATTATATCGATACATATCGAATTAAATAAGTATAATAATTACTATGAAGTTTTATTATTAATCCTATTGTCAAATATTATATATATTAATATTTAGCAATAATTATATTTGAAACATCAACGGGAAGATTAATAAATAAAGAACCATTAAGACATCATCAAGAAATATTAGAAATTGGATTAAATTTACATGAATCTTCTTACCAACGTCAACTTGTCATTATAGATAAAAATAGAGATATGTATATTACACCAATTAACAAGTCATTATTTAAAAAATTAGGTAATTTATTATAAAAAAAAAACAAAAACTATACTCTGATATCTATATTTATACATATATTTATTAATCATTTTAATTTTTTATTATTAAAAAAAATGTTATTTTTTGTAGGTTCTATGGTTGATTCTTTACTTTGGAACGACGAAAGTAATACATTAGCTGCTATTATGGATGGAAAATTTGTTGTTTGGTATTATCCAAATGTTGTATTTGTTGATGAAGAAATTACCCATTTAACACGTTTCGAAAAAGAGGGTGTTAATGTAGGTAAAAATGCTCAATTAATAAAATTTATCGGTTCTGAAGCTACTATTCGTAAATCAGATGGTTCATTAATTATATTAAGGTATGTTTATAATTTAATAATTACACTAGTATTAAATATTATGAATAATATTTATTAATATATCTTTTAATAAAACTTGACTTACATTTATAGTGATGTTTCACCCTATCCAGCATTACTTCATGAATTAGTCAAAAAGAAACAATGGGAAGAAGCTATAAGATTATGTAGATTTGCAAAAGTAAATAATAACTTTATTTTTTTATATGAAAAATAATCAAATCAAAACAAAATGAAATGTTAAATAATTATTTTTAATATTAATATATTATATTAGCTTGAAGTATTATGGGCATGCTTAGCAGCAATGGCTGTAGCTGGCCATGATTTAAATACAGCAGAAGTAGCCTATGCTTTAATTAATGAAGTAATTTTTTTCAATTTATATATATATATATATATTGATAATATTAAATAATAATATTTACATTTTTAATTAATATTCATGAACATATATAAATATTTTGCATATTTAACATCTGTTTTATTATTTTTATTGATAATAGGTTGTGAAAGTTGAATATATTTGTTATATCAAAGAGATACCAACAGTGGAAGGTAGAAATGCTGAATTTGCTTTATTAAGACATCAACCATATGAAGCAGAAAAAATTTTATTGTCTGCATCCTTAAAATTCAGAGCAATTAAGATGTGGATTGATTTATATAACTGGGATAGGTAAATAATAAAATAATTTTTATAATATAATTCTTAAAATTTTATACATTTTATACTATGGTAATAAAATATAAATTAATATATTTTATATCTATAATTATTAAAAAAAATAAAGAGCTTTAGATATTGCTGTAAAATATAAAACAAATGTTGATACTGTTCTCTACCTTAGAAGTCAATATCTAGAAAAATGCAAGAAGAAGGAAACTAACAAAAGATTTTTACAATATGCTAATCAAGTAGGATTAAATCTTTTTACATAATAAAATTATATTTTAATTAATAAATATTAACTTCACTTGTTACACTATCATTTTTTTAAATATTATTATATATATTATATATATAAATAAATAATAGGTACAATATAATCCTGAAACTGTATTAAAGAAAATTGAACAGGAAATGGAAAGAGAGAAAGGAATAAACAAACCAGTTGCAGCAAATTAAAGTTCATGTTGCAAAAAAAAAAAAATATATATATATATATATAATTATACCTTATATACATTAGATAATATTTAATTTATTATTTACCTTAATATTCTATTAAGTTTTTAAAATCTTTTTATTTATTTCTTTTTTTTTAAAGTTATCTTTCTCATTATTATTTAAGACATCTCCATAAAAAAAAAAATCAACTAAATTTTGTATATTAATGAATTATGGCGCTTATAAAATAAATAATATAAATAAAGTTAAACTAAATTAAATAATGATAAATAAAAAGTGGCGCGTTAATTATATTAAAGATTTTTATTTTTTAAACATTTATAAAATTTGTTTTTTTTCTTAAAGAAACTTTTGAAAAATTAGTTTAATTTAAAAAATAAAAGAAAGAAATTTAAATAGAAAAAAAAAAAAAAAAAAGAAAATATAATTATATAAAAAAAAATAAATTATATATATGTAATAATAATAAAAACGACAATAACCCATATAATTTGTAGTTGTCATAAAAAAAAGAAAAGAAAAAAGAAATAAAGATAGAATAATTAAAATCAAATTTTTATTAAATTTAAAATTAAAATTTTCTCTGTAGCTTAAATTGTCTTTTTTTTTTTTTTTTTTTTTACTTATTGAAGTAAATCATATACCAAAAAAGAAAAATACCAACAAGTATTAATTTATAATAATAAATATCGAAGATGATTGATTTTTTAAAATACTGTTCACAAATTTTCAATAAAGAAACAGATTGGGAAGAAAATAATTATTATTCTACAATATGTTCAGCATCACAACGTAAGTCTAAATCAATTTATTATTTATTTATTTTTTTATATAGATATTACATATATCAAAAAATCTATCTATGCTATAACGGATTAGAAATTCATCATAAATTTGGATTTTAATTAAATTTCAAATTGATTTCAAATTAATTTATTTTGAATATATAGAAATTCTTGATTTTAAAGTACCCAATGGATGTAGTATGTCAATAGAAAAATCAATTTCACCCAATTTAAAAAGTAATTATATTATTAGTTTACCAAATAAAAGGTCCATAGGATTTCTTTTTACTTCATTGCCACAAAACTTAAAACCAATTCATTTGGGTTATGAAATTGAAAATGTAATGCGTAAAGAAATTTCTGACCCTCCACCGAGTTATCCAATAAAACCTATTAAAAATGAAAATATTCAAACTTTTCAATTACCTAAACAAAAAGAAGAAGAAATGAAAAGGTTAAAGGAATTGGAAGCTAAAAAAAAGGAGAATGAAGAATATGAAAGAAAGAAATATAAAAGTTATTTATTATGTGGTCGTCTTCATGAAGATATGCATATGGAGGGATTTTATAGTAAAAGATTTAAAAGAAATGTATTATTTGCTTCGACAGCAGTCATTCCTTGGTATACCAATAATACTATTGTAAGAACTTTTATATGTTTTATATTATCGTTATATTTTTTTTAATTGTATTGTTAATAACAATAACAACATATATAGTTGTACATGTATAATCATTTTAAATTATTAATACTTTTATATTTTTTTTTTTAAAAAAAAGGTAAAAAATCAATTATTCTTTCATAACTCAAAAGTATATAATGAAATTAATTATTTATCAGATAAAAATTTATTTGGTTATAATTCATTAATAAGACTAACCAAAAATTGGCATGTGGGTGGTGAATTATATGCAACAAAAACAGGGGGAGGTGTTGGAAGTAAGTTATTTTTAAATAGATGAATTTACAAATGATATTTAAAATAATAACAATAATAATAATAATAATAATAATAATAATAATAATAATAATAATAATAATAATAATAATAATAATAATAATAATAATAATAATAATAATAATAATAATAATAATAATAATAATAATAATAATAATAATAATAATAATAATAATAATAATAATAATAATAATAATAATAATAATAATAATAATAATAATAATAATAATAATAATGATAAATTTATTGTTTTCTTTAAAATTTTCATTAATTTAATTTCGCTATACTCCCAGTGTCTGTTGGAACAAGATATAAAGTACATCATACAGACAATGCTGCATCTATATTTACTATAGTTAGTAATCCAATTATGGGTTTTGTTAGTAGTACCTATACTTCTACCATAGCAAAAGGAATGTATATGTCTACAAGATATAACTTTAATATATATAGTTATGAATCAGATTTAGCTGTTGGTATAGAATATAATCCTGAAAAAAGTGATCAACTTATAAAAGCAAAAATTGACTTGAAGGATGTAAGTTAAAAAGAATAAAGATTAATAGATATATATATTAATAAAAACAAATAAAATATATAATAAATAATAAATATTATTAACTGTTTTATTTATATATTTTTTTAAATTTGTTATTATTTTTAAAGGGAATTGCAATATTGTTGGAGGGAAAATTTCAACGAGCAAGATATAACATTGGTTTTCTATCAGGATTTGGAAAAACAGCAAAACAGCAGCTTGGTTTAGAAGTAGCATTTTCATAAATTAGTATTAATGATTATAATGATAATATAAATAGATTGAAAATAAAAAATAAAAAAAAAAATTTTTTTTTATTTTATTTTATACCATTTTTAATGTAATATATTTAAAAAAAAAAAAAAAAAAAGAAAACCATAAAGTATAAAAAAATATAATAAAATACTATAGAAAAATAGATAAATTTCATATATATTAAAAAAAAAAAAAAAAAAAAAAAAAAAAAACAACCTTAAACATTTTATATATATATATATATATATATAAATGATAATAAATAATAATAAATAAATAAATTATTGATTTAATAAATACTTTATTTAATTTTATTCAATTTATACCGCTTTTCTTAATTAACATACTATGATAATGAATGAAAGAATTACTCTATAAATAGTATAAAAATAAATATTTTATAAGAAAAATGTACTTAAGTATTACGATGATGATGATAAATATTATGATAACTTTTTTTTTTTAATAAAAAAAAAAGTTCCTTAGAGATTAGTTAGTTTAGTTACTTGATTTTTTTGGAGTTCTACGAGTTCTTTTTGAACGACTTTTTCCTGGAGGTAAAAAGTCTTCGTCATCACTATTTACACGTCTTTTATTTTTTCTTCTACTAACTACTCTCTTTTTCTTTTGTTCACTTTTTACTATAGGACTACTACTGCTTATATTTTCTGATTGTTCATTTTCATTTGTTGAAATAATAGATATACTTGAAGTTTCTGTATTTTCAATCTATTTTTAATGTTTATTTGTTCATTCATGTAAATTAATTTACAATTTATTATCCCAATAGTTATTTAACAACAATAAAAAAAAAAGTAAAAAAAAAAGAGAAATTAATAATAAAAAAAAATGAATAATAAAACAAATAAATCTTTTTTATTATTATAGTTTTTGTTTACCTTCTCTTCATTTACAGTAGTTGATTCTTCTTCTTTAATTTCTTTTTCTTCAGTCTTGGTATCATTTTGATTACTTCTATTTACAATAGATTTCATTTCGGTTTCTTTTAATGGTGTCATACCACGAAGTTCTCTTCTTCTATTAACAATTTGTTTTAAAACAGAATCTAATTCTTCCTCTAGTTTATTTAATTTTTGTCTTTTTTCATTAATCGCTTTTTATTTTTTTAAAAAAAAAAATTTGTTAAAGTTATTTTTTTTATTAGTTAATTAATATCTTTACTTTATCCCAATTAAAATAATAACAATAATAGTAAAATATAAAAAAAAAATGTTTTATAATACCTTCTTGAACTTTATTTTTTATTATCTTTTTTTTTTTTTTTTTTTTTTTTTTTTTAGTAAATACAATTATTAACAATAAATATATATTAATCAATCAATATAATTAAATAATTAATAATACTTTAATACAATGTATAATATACTTACAACTTCTCTGTTTGGTAATACTATTTTACTCCAAACTTCTTCTGGTAATTCATAGCTATTTTTATATATACAATATAATTATTAAGATTTTCAATTTAATTACATAATTCAAAATTATAGATAAACAACAACAACAACAACAACATACTTTTCTTTATTTTCTTGTATCTTTCTCTTAATATCTTCCCTTGATAATTTACCTATATTATATTTTATTGGAATATAAATAATTGATTTATATAGTTAAAATAATTTATTTTTTCTTATGCATATATATATAATAAAATTCTAATTTTGAGAAATTACCTCCTGTATTAATAATAAATCCGTTTTTTCTTCTAATATTTGGTCCTTGTTTTTGAGAATTAATTTTACCAATTTCATATGGATCAATATGAAGATTTTGAAATTCTTTTTTATACATATTAAAATTTAAAAAAATAAACGTATTAATTTTACATTATTAGATGTTTTATTATTACCGTCCTTATTATTATTATAATTTTTGTGTTTATTGTTATTACTATTATTATTTTATAAAAATAATTGTATTTGTGGAAAATATATATATATATATATTCAAAAATTTACCTGCTGTACTTTGCTGACCTAGCATTCTTTGTAATTGTAAATTCATTTGAGCATTAGTTTTGTCAGGCAAGCAACCATGTTCAATAATATCCTTCCAATTACCAATACCATAAAATATTAGAGCATCTCTTAAAATATCTGATTCTTCTTGAGTCCAACCTGGAGATAAAGTACAATTCCATAATGAAGTTGAATCGTTTGGACGAAGAATATTTCTAAAGCCTACTGGCATACTACGTGGTTTTGGAATTGACATTTTTATTTTCTTTTTTTAGCAGTTTTTTGAGTAAAAATTAATAATAAATTTTTGTAAATAATATATATAATATTATAATATATTTGATATAAAAATATTAATTTAAATCTTGATAAGTTTTTAAAACAAAGAAAAATATATATATATATAACTATAATATAATATAAAAAAAGGGTAATCAATATTTTAATAATCCAAATATATAACAAATGAAATTCAATTTAATTGCATTAAATATTAATATTAAATTACAATGTTATATATTATATTATTTCCTATTAATATAATTTAATGTTTAGAAAAAACTTTATACTATTTTATGTATTATAAAATAAGAATTTTTTTTTTAATTATCAATTATTTGTATTTATTTTGAACTTACATTAAAATATGAATTTAAATAAATAATAATATAAATTTGGTATATATATATATTAAAAATATTTTAATGATTCTAGAGAACAATAAATTTAACTATTTACTATACGAATTTCCCAATTTTCTCTCTCTCTTTTTTTTTTATCGTTGAAATTATAAAATAAATTTTTTTTTTAAAAAGGTGAGTTTTTAAAAATTTTTTGTAGATTAAATAGTATTGTCCTTATATAATATTTATATATATTGAAATATATTGTATAAATAGAAATAATATATTAAAATAAATCAATAAAATTTTTTTAATTTTTATATGTAATCTTTTAAAATATGGAAACTACGAATTAAAGGATTTAAAAATATATATATATATACTTTTACTACGTAAATATTTTTTAATAATAATAATAATAAGGAAAAAAAAGAAAACAACTTTTACAATATTATTTCTTTTTTTTTTTTTTTTTAAAAAAAAACTTCAACTTTTAAATTTTATGTAAGAACAACTTTATAAATTTATTAATTATTTTTGTGTAACATAGAAGTTGGAATTAAATTTTTTTGAAGGACAAGAAAATTTTAAATTTTTAAAGGAAAGGGAAAAAGAAACCATTTTCTTGAGTGTTTTAATGGTTTTATTTTTCCTCAAAAGTATAGTTTTAATATTTATTTAATAATTATTTCGTTTATATAATGCTAAATATTGTTATCAAAAATAGTATATTTAAATACTTTCAAAAGAATAATGTAACTAATAACATCTTTTAATTTTATTTGAATGAGTGGTTTTTACATTTTATATTCTATATATACAATATTTTTTTTAACGCAAGTATGAACTTTATAAAAAGTTGTATAAATTAATTAATTGTTTATTTATCTATTATCTATATAAAGAAATAAATTCAATACCAACCCTTCATCTTTTTTTTTTTTTTTTAAAAAAAAAATAATAATAAATTAATATAAATTCTTTTTTTTTCTCATAACGAAATATACCGATATTAACTATGAAATATTAAAAAATTGTTAGTACATTTTTATCAATCATTAGTATAACAATTCCGATAAATATTAAAAAAAAGTTCAAATTCGATTCCTTCAATATCAATCATTTTTCTTTCAAAAAAAAAAAAAATAGCTTTTAATTTTAATTTTATTTTTTTTTTTTTTTTATTAATTAATTTTTAGTAACTTTAACCACCTATAAATTTTAAAATTTCTACCTAAAAAATAAAAGAAGAAAAAAAAGCGACAATACCAGAATTATTAATAATTAAATAAATATTAATTAAAAATTTATTAACCATCAAATTAACTAAATTTATATTTATTTTTAGTTTTATTTCCTTTATAAAAGAAATTTCAATAAAATAGAAATCAAATTTCAAATTTGATTTTATTATGTATATACCATATACCTTTTGAATCATAAAATATATAAATTATTATTTTATAATATTATTAATAATAAATGAGTTATCATACAATAAAGTAATACAATTAATTAAAAAAAAAAAAAGTAATTAATTATTTTTAAATTTGTAAGTATGAAATTTCAATTTAATTTGAAATTTTTTCTAGAAATTAATCTTTTTTACTTATTTATTTTTGTTAATTTTCAAAATTATAAACGTAACTTTATAAATCCATATTAAAGAAAAATATATTTTATTAAACCTGATTTATTTTTTTTTTAACTGCATAAACTTTACCATTCAAAGGCAACAATAAAAAAAATTTTTTTTTTTTTTCATAGAAAATATTCACAAAAAGTCATCAAAAATGTCAATAAAAATTGTACCATTAGGTGCAGGTCAAGATGTAGGAAGAAGTTGCATTCTTATATCTTTTGGTGGAAAAAATATTATGCTTGATTGTGGAATGCGTAAGTTTCTTTTTTTTTTTTTTTTTTTTTTTTTTTATTTTTTAATTTGATTTGATTTGATTTGGAACTTTTATTAATTTTTTATAAATTAGTCTAATTTGAAATTCCATAAATAAAAAAATTTTTTTATTTAGACAATATTTTTAAAATTAAATTTGTATGAATATATACATATATGCTATAAAATAGTATTAAAATAATAGAATGTATTGTTTGATTTCATAAAAATACTATTCTAAAGACAAAATATAAAGTAAAATTTAGTATATATTAAATTGAATTTCAAATTAAAATTTGAAATTCATTTAAAATTTCATTTCCTATTTTAATAAATAGTATTTAAAAAATCTTTATTATTTTTAAAAAATTATTTTTAATAATTCATATATTTTTTTCGTATAAAATAATATTATTGTTGATATTTTTTAAAATTTTAAAGATATGGGTTACAACGATGAAAGAAGATTCCCAGATTTCTCCTACATTACAAAGAATGGCAATAACATCAATGAAATGATTGATTGTCTTTTAATTTCTCATTTTCATTTAGATCATTGTGGTGCAATACCTTATTTTACTGAAATGGTAGGATATGATGGTCCTATTTATATGACTGCACCAACTAAAGCTATCTGCCCTTTACTATTAGAAGATTTTCGTAAAATTACTGTAGATAAAAGAGGTGATTCTAATTTTTTTACTGCTCAAATGATTAAAGATAGTATGAAAAAGGTAACCATCATTAATTTACATGAATCGGTAAAAGTGTGTGATGATTTAGAAATCAAGGCATATTATGCTGGACACGTTCTAGGGGCATGTCTTTTTAAAATCACTATTGGTAGTAATTCCATTGTATATACTGGTGATTATAATATGACCCCTGATAGACATTTAGGTGCTGCTTGGATTGATAAATGCAAACCAGATGTTTTAATCACTGAAACCACATATGCTACTGTTATTCGTGAATCTAAACGTACAAGAGAACAAACCTTTCTTAAAAAAGTCCATAACTGTGTATTAGAAGGAGGTAAGGTGTTAATTCCAGTATTTGCCTTAGGTCGTGCCCAAGAATTATGTATTTTAATTGAAAGTTTTTGGGAAAGAATGGGATTAAAAATACCAATTTACTTTTCAACGGGTATGACCTCAAAAGCAAATAATATTTATAAAGTTTTTATTAACTGGACCAATGAAAAAATTAAAAAAAATTTTGTTGAAAGAAATATGTTTGATTTTAATCACATTAAACCTTGGGATTCTCATTATGCGGACAATCCAGGACCCATGGTTCTTTTTGCTTCCCCAGGTATGTTACATGCTGGTACATCATTAAATGTATTTAAGAAATGGGCACCAGATCCAAAAAATATGGTTATTCTTCCTGGATATTGTGTTGCTGGTACAGTTGGTAATAAAGTTTTAGCAGGTGATAAAATTATTGAAATTGATCGCTTCAATAAAATTAATGTCAATTTAAAAGTTGAAAATCTTTCCTTTTCAGCTCATGCTGATGCTAAAGGTATTATGCAAATGATTGGTATGTGTGAACCAAAAAATGTTATATTTGTTCATGGTGAAAAAGAAAAAATGAAATATTTAGCTCGTCAAATTGAGGATGAAATTAAAATTCCGGTGTATTATCCTCCTAACGGTAAAACAGTAACGATAAATACAAAGAGAAATATCAAAGTTGATCTTTCGGTTGATGTCATCAAAAAATCACTGGACGATTACTTAGCATATACGTCTACAGCGAAAAGTTTAGATGCTATTGATATTGACAAAATTGGTGATTTACCATGTGTTTCTTCTGACGAACCCCTTATCGACGAAAATTCTAATATCGCAAGAAACGATCAAAGAAGCAGGGTAAAAAAAGAAGAAGACAATACAAATAGTAGTTCTATTAAACAAGAAGCCATGCAAATAGATACCCCGATAAGTAACATAAAATATGAATCAAATAATTCTGCTTCATCCGAGAATATCTTAATTAAAAAGGAAAATGAAAGTTCAATGAATATTAAACAGGAAATGCAATCAAACCTGCCACCGTCTCATTTTTATATAAAAGAAGAAAATATTGATGCTAATTCATGGTCGATTCAAAATACCGAGAATAATAATATAAAAATGGAACCAACGAAACAAGACATCGATAGCAGTATAGATAATGAAAAGAAGAGAAAAAGAGAGTTGAGCGATAAATTATCAGAAGAAAATCTAAAATTAAAAGTTCGAAAATTCAATAATCATTTTACGCAGGGAGAAAAGAATAAAAATGGAACAGGCAACGAAAGTATTACGGATATTCTTTCTAAGCCTATTGCGAATGTCCCGATAAAATATATGAAACCTATCCGACATTTACCGTTTAGAGGGGTGATGCTTTGGGATTTAAATAATGACTCAAATCCCGATAGAGAAACATCATTAACCCAAAGAAGTCGATGGAATGAAGGTTCATGGTATTTAAATGAAAATAAAAGTGATATTACCTATGAAGTTCAAGGACAATCTTTTCAAGATTTTGATCGTAATCATATTAAGATTGTTAATGAAGAAACCATTGCGAATGATCGTGGTTTCATTGACAAAAAAGTTAAATTTTGTATTAGAAAGAAGAATTATGATTTGAAAAGACTTTTAAATAAATTAAAATCAATTAATAAGGAAAATAGTAAGAATGCATCGTGTGATTCCTCCACCCTAAACCTTTTAGCGGACATTCGAAGAGAACATTTAGAAGAGGAATTAAAATACTATGATTCCACGGAAAGCGAAGAAAAAGATAAGGAAAGTGAAGAGGAAGATAACGATGAAAAGGATAAAAAAGATAATATGGAAGAAGAAAATAAAAAAGAGGCCATTGAAGAAGGTGAAGTTAATGAAGAAGAAGAAATTAAAACACTAGAACAGGAACAAGAAATAGCTGAAAAAAAGTATGATCAAATCAATTTAGAAGATCGAATTTTAATTGAATTAAAGTATTATATTTTAGATAATTTAATTACGAAAAAAAGAATTTATCGTAAACTTCATGAAAATAAATCGTTTGTTTTTCGTGATTCCTTTAATATACCAATGAATTCCGAGCATTCCTCATCCATTCCACCCCAAAGACAGATAAATTTAAGGATAGAAGGAGAAAGTTCTCTTAATTTATTAACAAGTTCAACAGGTTTAGTTTATTCGACAAATGAAAATATTGAAGTGGGAACATCCTCTTCCTCCATTTCCTATAGTAAACGTAATCCTAAGGAAAAAGAAAAAGATATCAAGGATAAAGAAAAAGAGTCAACAAAAAATAATCATGATACCAAATCAGTTGTAAATGATATTGAGCCGTGTATTTCATTGCATGAAATAGAAATGTTAACACGTTCAAAGAAACAAAATGTACATACTATGCATACCAATGAAAATCAAGAAAAACAAAAATCCAAAGAAAATAATGAAAATACAGGTAATCCGCAAATCACAACAAATAAAAACAAAGGGAAAGAAAAAGCAGCAGACGAGGATAATAGAACTATTTATAATGATATAGAAGATATTTATAATACTATATCTGAAGATGAAAATAATTCCTCTTCCTCCAACAGTCATGGAGAAGATCATGATGAAAGTATATTAACCATTCGTTCAGTAGAAGTCAGAATTTCGCCCTCTAGAAATTTAGTTAAAATATCATGGAATTTAGAAGATGAACTTATTGCAGAAGAGATTATTAAATTATTTTAAATAGTGGATACTAATAAATGTTGATTTTTTTTTCTTTTTTTTATTTATTAGTAATAATTATCAAAAAAAAAAATTTCTTTAAATATTTTTTTTTTACATAATATTTCTTATATTTATTATATAATTAAAAAAAAAATATGATAATTATTACCCTTTTATATATTTTCTTTCATTATAAAAAACAATATTTAATAAATTAGTAAAATATTAATACATTTAAAAATTTATATTTCATTTATTGATACTTTTTTTTTTTTATTTTTAAGGCCTTTTAATTTTCAATAGTGTATATAAAAAAATATCAAATAAAAGTTTTGTTTTTATATAAATGCAATAAATATACCAATTAAAAATAATTTCTTATTGGCATAAATAATTTTAAAGCTAAAGAATAATGAATATAATAAAATATTTTTTAATCTTTTGTTGTATGAAGTTAGTTTTAGAAAATACTATATTGATTATTATTATTAATATTATATATAATATGATAATAGTATAGAGGTTTAACTAATACATTTTATGTACAATCTATGTTAAGGATATAATAAATAAATATTTATTATATACTAAAAATATTTGAACAAATGACAGATATATGAAATATATATGAAATATTATTGTATTAGATGTATAAGCCACAATGTAAATGTATAAATAAATGTGGTTTGAATCAAATGTTAGCGATAGTAATTCTATAATTATAAAAAACGAAAATATTAAATAATTTTAATATTATATATTTTCAATACATTTAATACTAATTTCTGTAAAAAGGATATTTCATTTTATATATTATCTATTAAATATGAATATAATATTAAACTATTATATTCATTCAATATATTATATTAAAAATGAAATATACATTCTATTCTATAAATTAAATTTAATACAATATTTTCTATTTCATATGAAATAGATTATTGTGTATATTTATATTTTTAGAATTGTTTTACATTTTTAATTAATATAAATACATAAAATCCATAAGTTTGTTTTCTACAAAATCTTAAGTTTACATAAAAAGTTATAGTGGTGGTGTATATTTAAATTATGATTATCACATGAATATATACATAAATAAATATTATTTCTTATTTTATTAATGTTTCCATATTTATTTTATATATTATTATTAATTCTATTATATTATTACTAGTTCTATATTAACTATTCTTAAATATTTAGTATAGATTATGAAAAATATGAATTATTGAAAATACGTCTTTTATTGTAATATTAATAATAAATAAAGTATTTAATCACAAAACCCTTAAAAATAAAATTGTATTGAACCGAGTTATATCAGATAATAATATCATAAAATGATAATGTCAAAAACTTTATTTAATATAATATTTTATTTTTATGATAATATTATGACTAAAATTGTCATATATTTCTATAAAAGTATATAAAAAGATTAATTAAATAGAAAATAGTAACTTTAAAAACTTAATTATTATAAATTTACCAATTTATAATAATTAAGGTTTATAATTTATATTTTATATCATATCTTACATAATGATTCATGATTATGTATAATAATATTCTAATGATGTTTTAATTTTGCTATAAATATTATTATTATTATTATTATTATGTTTATTATTATTATTATTATTGAAATTATTATTATTATTATTACTATTATTATTATTATTATTATTATTATTATGTTTATTAATATGTTTATTATTATTATTATTATTATATATCTTCATTTTATAAAACACCCACCTTTTATTTAAAAATAATAAAACAATGATTGTTTCAATATAATTTTATTACATTTTTTTAATTTAACATTTTTTAAATTTATTATATATTAAAGTTTTAAATTATTTCACAAACAATATTAAAATTGAACATTTAATTATTCTTTCAAGTATGTTACATATTAAAAAATAAAAAAAAACAATAAAAATATATTATAAATATTATAATATAAATTTTAATTGTGGATTTATAAACACTTGAAGAAAGAAATAAAAAAATGTATTGAATAATTAAAATGAAAATACTTTGAAAATAGTATTATTAGTTATTTCCTTAAACAATAGTAAACAAAAAAGAATAGTATTAAAACAAAAATTTTATATAATATATAAAGAAAAAGTTTTTTTCTATAAAAATTACAATTAATTTTTTCATTTTAATATATTAAAAGATAATAATTAATTTATTCTTTTTTTTAATTCTATGAATACTGCAATGTTAAAAAAGTAAAGGATTTATATGAGTATATTTTTAATGTTTCATCTTTTTTTTTTAAATTATAATGATTTTAAAAATAAAATAAATAGAATAAAATGAAGAATAGAATATAGAAATGGATGATGATTTTTCAATAAAAGTGCATTTATAATTCATATTTTCTTTTCAAGTAAATGTAACAATATCACAATATTGTTTTTTTTTTTTTTTTTAATTTTTAATGTATTCTTTTATTGTAAATAAGGATTGAATAATAGAAATTGTCATATTTTGATATTAATTAAAGTTTATTTAAATATGTATTCAATATATAATTAACATATATTAAATTTAAATTATTAATTTTAATTTAATTTTGTGTGAAAAATGTTTTTTCTATTTTTCTATTTTTCTATTAAAAAAAAAAAAAGAAATGCTTGAATTAATATTATAATAGAAATAATATTTAACTATTTATATTATATAATATATAATATAATGAAAGTAACAATACAATAACATATTCATAATTGTTTTAGAAATTGTATATAAATAGGTCCTTTTTTTTTTTTTTTTACCAATTTCTTTTTTAAAAAGTAAAAAAAAAAAAAAAAAAGAAACAATCAATTATTTAGTAGTAGTAAATTTTCTTTAAATACTTAAACTATGCAAAAATAGTGCATATATAATTATAAAATGAAAATTTAAAAGTATTATAGCTATAGAAGTAAAAAAAAAAAAAAACAGCAATAATTATAAACAATATTAAATAAATATAAAAGATTAAATAATAAACCATATTTTATTTAATAGTTATAATAAAGAATATACCCAAAAATACATAAAATAAAACTTTATATAACTTTTATATCACAAAGTATTTTTATTTTTAAATTATAAAACATATATATATAATAAAATGGAATTAATATATAAAAAGTATCAATATATACTATTAACATTTACTGCTATCCTTGTATTGGGTGGTACTTTTGAAATATTATATAAATTTTCAATGAATACTCTAAATGATAAAGTATTTAATACCATTTATAGTGAAAAAATGGATGATATTATAAAGCTAAAGTATGAAAATATCACTATACCAACTATATCAACTAATGATAATAAAATTAATAAGCAACAAAAATATTTAAAATACTATAATACAAATACAACAACAGACGATGTAAAATATAATATACATTCAATGATTAAACATAAACCTAATATTCAAAAGGATGAAAAAATAAAAATTCATAATACCAATAATACTTTACCATCAGTAACCGGAATATTCTGTACTTATGATACCAGTAAAGTATTAGAATCTTATGAAGGAAATAAAATAATATGTCCTGTTGGTTTTTCAATTGAAATTGAGGATGTATTCTTTGGTCGAAGAGTAAATGATAATAAAAAATGTATAAAAGATGAAAATGGAAATGATTATCCAGAAAATTGGATTACCGTATCCGAAGAAGAAAAGTGTGAATTAAAACCACTAGATAAAGTTAAAAAGTTATGTGACGATAACCGTTCTTGCTACATTAAACCAAGTACAATAATTTATGGAACACCATGTTCAGAACGCAGTCTTTACATGGACGTAACATACCATTGTAAGCCAAAAGAAATTCAAGAACCAAAATTTGAAATTATTATGTTTGCAGATAAAGTCAAAAAAGATTCTGTCTATGAGAATGCCATTAGTGAATTTGCACAATATGCGGATGCTTATAACTATGGTTTTTCGTTAGAGGATCAAAATATAATAAAGACAAGATCTATCTATTATATGAAATTATATTATATTTTAGAACATTTAATGGATGCAATGAAGAATCAAAGTTATGATTGGTTATTTTGGGTTGATGGAGATGTTGTTCTCACCAATCCAAATATTCAATTAAAAGCATTCATTCCACCAGACGATAAAGATGATATTCATTTAGTGATAGCAAATGATGAAAATGGGTTAAATGCAGGCATTTTTTTAATTCGTGTTCATCCATGGTCTATTGATTTTATGATGAAAGCTTATACCTATGCCTTTTATCATTCAGAAGCAAGTCTTTTTTATTATGACCAATCTTCTATGTTCCATGTTTTACAAAATATGGAAGAAGATAGTCATTATATAATTGTTCCACAAAATTGGTTTAACTCTTACTGTTGTGACGTTAAATTTGTAGGAAATATAATAGAAGGAGATTTCTTAGTTCATTTAGCTGGTATAATTAGTAAAGATGACTTTGCTAAAAGTATTAGAGAAACTATTTATAATGATGAGAGTTGGTTTTCTAAAACGAATTCAGAAATGAGAAAAGAAGCTTTAAAATACTATAATTTACCAAAGGATGAACAGATTAAACTTTAGCATAAAAAAAAACTTTATTATAATATATATTTTTTATGAAAATATATATTTTCATTGATTATTTAATAAATATATAAATAAATAAATAAATAAATAAAAAAAAGAAATATTAGCAATGTATTTTTTGTATATTCTTTTTTTTTAAAAAAAAACTTTATACTAATATTATTATTTTTTATTCATTTATTATAATTAATTATAATGAAAAAAAAAATCATAAATATTTTAAACATAACTTAATAATTATAAAGAGATGAATATAAATCCTCTTTGTAATTATAAAACCTATGGTAAAATAAAATATATATTATCCCAAAGAAATAAAAATGTTACATATTATTTTATATATTGTTTTAATCATATATATAATAATAATATTTAATAAAAGGACATATATAATCAATATATTTCAATGATATATTTGATACAAATATATTTTATATATTAATAAATATTCACAATAGTTGTTATTACTATTAAAAAATAAAATGGGTAAGCTCTTCAACTTTTATTAAGAGAAATTATATTATAATGTTATAAAATCTTGAATAAATATTACCATAACTTTTAAATATCGTGTGATATATTATGTTTTATCATTGCATGTGGATAAGAATAAAATTGAATTTTATGTATGATGTTATTTTTTTTTTGTACAACTTTAATTTAATAGAGTTTATAGAATATTAAGGATTATATAAATATATTAATTTTATATTAATTTAATACATTTAATTTATTATTAATTAATTGGCTTATATTAAAAAAAATTTTTTTCTTAGCTTCACTTCATGTTTTTATTTCTGTGTTACCATAGAAAAAAAAGAACAAAAAAAAATTTTTTTTTCGTTTCTGTTAGAATATGTGAAACGTTATGTCACATGTATTCAAATGTATTGAAATGTATTAAAACGTATTTGTATATATTGTATTTAATTATATGTTTAAGCCACAATGTAAATGTATAAATACATGTAGTTTGAGAAGAATGTAACGCAAGTAGTTCTTTATCATAAAATATATTAATAAAGTTGACATAATCATAAATCCTAAATTACCACTCTTAATAGATTAAGAGTCTCAATGACTCTCAAGAGAGAATCTCAATGACCCTCATTGACTCTCAAATGATTCTCTGAAAGATGAATCAAACTGCCGGATACAGTATTATGTCAAAGGAGAAAACAGTAGGAAATTCTAACCATTACAATTAAATTATTTAATCTGAAATTATCTATGTTTGGTAAAACTGTTTTGAGATCTAGAATTTGAGATTTCAAAAATTTTGAAATTGAAATGGCAATCTAAAATTGAAAAACCACGAAATACCAAATAATCCAGTAAAATGAAAGAAAAACATTACCTGATATAAACAAAGTTTCCTTATACTAAAATAATATAGACAATTTTAAATTCCGAAAGCAAATTATTCTAAAATTGAATTTTGAATTTTTTAACTTTTAATTTAAATCTTTAAATTTAAAAATAAACAAAACAAATTGAACTCTAAATAATTTTGAACCAACATAAAATTTATTTTATTCAAATACAACCAATGCCTAAAACTCAGAAATAAATTAAAGTATTCAAAATTGAAAAGAATTAATTATTTTAGAAACTATTTATGAATAGATATTGTAAAATTAAATTCAAAGTTAATAAAGTACAAATTCGAAATATAAATTTAGAATTAAATAAACAATAGAATTTCATTCTCAGTTTACCTTATTCACTACAAACAGTATAAATTAACTAGTGAACTCTAAATTTATTTTATATAATTATTTACAATTGAGTTATTAAATTTCATCAAATATATTAATATTATAAATACTCCAAAGAATGAGATTAAGAAGCAAAGTAATATATTTTTTAAATATTTTTTCGACAATTTTAATTCTACCATTGGTAATTGCTGAAAATCAAAAATGTCATGTAACCGATGTCGGAACAGGTGTTTGCGTTAGAGAGGATCAATGTAAATTAAATGATAAACAAACTGGCAATGCTAAAGCATATGCAGGTTTTTGTACACATGACTCAGTTAATATTAAATGCTGTATAAAAGATGTCGATACACTTACAGATGGAACAGCTCTTCTAAATACAGGAAAATGTAAAAATATAAATGAAGATGACTGTTCAGAAGAATCTTACACGAGATATATGGACCAATGCCCAGGACCTAGTGTTATTCGACTATGCGTTCCAAATACAAATCAAAATAATGATCAATTAAAAGTAAGTGACAATATAATTAACATAATCAAAATTTTTGAAGGATGTGTATTAACTGCCTATTTAGATCCGGTTGGAGTATGGACTATTGGTTACGGTACTACCAGTGCTAACTATGATATTACTGGAACATATATCAACGAGGGCTTAACAATAGATGAAAAAACTGCAGAGAAATGGTTAAAACTTTCAATCGAAAAAAAATATGGTCCTAATGTAAAATCTTTCAATTATAAATATAATTGGAATCAAAATGAATATGATGCATTATGTAGTTTTGCTTATAATGTTGGAAGTATTGATGGATTAACTAATAATGGTCGGAGAACAAAGGAAGAAATTAATAAAAAGATTTTAGAATACAACAAAGGATATGTAAACGGTGTTTTAAAACCTCTTCCAGGATTAGTAAGAAGAAGAGCAGCTGAGGCTGCACTATTTGCAGGTTGTGACTATTCAACCTATATCAATTTTGGTAAAACATATACTAAAATTGGTATAGAAATTTGTGATCATATTGGTGAATTTTATATTAAAAAGTTATGCGATCTTGGTTATAAAGTTGACATTAGTAAAGTCAGTATATCCAAAATACCAATTATCTCTAACAATACCGATATAACTAATATTTCTAATGACATTAATATAGTTGATAGTGAATCTTGTGGTTATTATATTGTTGATAACCAACTTAATGACGAACAAGAAGATTCAAACGGAACTGTAAACTTCAAATATATTTCTCTCGCAAATGTATTTATTATTTTAATGTCAGTAATGTTTTGGCAAATAAACATTGTATATTAGAATTCTCCTAATTTACTCAATTTATTAAATTTATTAATTTGATTTTGATCTACTCATTATGTCAATTTACATTCATTATCATTTAAAAATCCATATATTCAATTATGTAAATATTCATAAACATACATACACCTACAAACATTCATTTTATTTTTAAAAGAATTAGTTTTATTAACATTCATAAAATAGCATTATCGTTATTAAAAGCATACATATTTATTTCAAGTAAATAAATTGTTTGTGAAATATTCGAATATTTTAACTACTACTATTTTAATGAGATAATATCCTTTCCGCCATAGGGGAAAGAATTGAAGAAAATAATTAATTTTTACAATTAGAAACAATAATTAGAATAATTAAACATTATTTGATAAGTTTATATAAAATATCCTATTACAATGAAATTATACAAAAAGAATTGAACTATCCTTGTGAAAATGTCAAACAACTTCATCATGATAATATCACTCAAAATTAGTATATATTATTTAATCCAGTATACAACTCTTTGAATTGATTTACTATAACAACACATTAAGATAATATATTTAGCCTCAAAAGCATTATTAAAGTTATTGCTAATCTACAAAGCAAATATATTTCTGGTCAAATGCTCATCCCGTAGGCAATTATTAGTTATTGCTAATCTACAAAGCATATATTTTAAATGAGGTAATTTATTAAAGTTAGAAATGCTTAGCGTGAAATGAGCATATTCTACACATATATATTTAGAATGACCTAGCGTGAAATGGGTGCATTCAATAATATTTTAACAACTTATCATGATTTAACTTAGCGTGAAATGAGTTAAATTCATAGATATTTATTAATGATGGTTCAAGATCTACATATATTTAATTTGGTCCCATCAATAAAATGTAGCACCTTTATAGAAAGGGCTCCATAAATTTAGATGACATTGATTCATCATATATATTTATTACCAACATTCAAGAATGTTGTGACGCCGTTTTAAAATTAAATTTACGGTGATTTTAGAAACCCTCATATACATATCGCCACTTTAAACGTAGTGAGTGATCGCCGACCTATTAGCTGACATTCTAATTAACCGAGCCGACTTCGATATTGTTTAGAAGAACTTTATTCTCTTCAACAATCGATACTTTAAATGTCATTATCTTATCATATTAACTTGTTATAATCTTACTGGTATATTTACTTATTTTAATTTGAAGTAAAGAAATAAATACTTGAAGTATATTTTAATTGTTTGATTGATTTTAATAATCATTTCATTAATTTCACAACACTTAAAAGGATTAGTAATTGAGAAAAATGAATGAAAACATTAGAATATGTTATTTATTTTAATATAGGCATTAAAATTTATCGTATATGTTATGAAAATTTATTCATTATTATGAAAATTTGATGCAAAATGAATGAAATTTTATGAAATTTAAATTTCTCATTTTCAAATCTAAATATTTATTACTAAACATCTAGATTTGAGGGGGAAGTGTCGTTCCAGTTTTTATCCTGGTTGTTAAGGCGTTTCCTTAGCATACATAAGGCTTCTGGTTCGACCCCGCAGATGTCAGTGCCTGTGGATTTTCCCACTGGGTTTGCCATGGGTTGGGTTATGATATTCAGGTAAGTATAAATGAACTTTCTAATTTACTACTATGATAATAACACTCGTCTAGCCGGCCTGAGAGGGTCTAGTGTACATGGTACATTCCAAATTAGAACTTAATAAGTGGTGACTTAGGCTATGCCAAAAACACATAATATTCCTTAATCAATTTAAGTGTAAACATTAGGGGGCGGTTGACACGTGATCAAATTGACTATAAGAGGCTTAGCATTGTAGTTGTGAAATATCGTACAACGACATGCATCTAATGTACATGGATTAAGTGAGCGTCGAAGCTGAAGAAACAGTATGACAGACCAGGAGGGTCACAACCACCTAGCAATAGGAATGAGCCAACGTTTCTCTAAGAACCACCATTGGAGCTAACTCTGATCGATGGGAGAAATGCACTCGGAAGTTAAAAAAAAAAAAAAAAAAAAAAAAAAAAAAAAAAAAAAAAAAAAAAAAAAAAAAAAAAAAAAATTGAGGGGGAAGTAGTGAATATACGAAATTTAAAATTCAAGATAATAATTTTTGTTTCTAGTTAAACATTGGAAATAACTAAAACATTGCATAGAAACTAAGGCTTAATAAATAGAATGAATTGAAATTCAAATGTAAAAATTTATAAGATTCAATATTCAATATGTAAAAATGAAAAGAACAAAATTTCAAATACAAAGTAAAATATTCTTAAATATTATAAGAATAATTAATCAATACAAAAGGCATAAAAGGAAGGAAAAACACCTAAAAGAAAATGTTAAAATTCAATATACATAAACTAAATAACTATTAAGAATTTAATTAAAATTTTACCATTATTAATTAGTATTTACAAATAGATTGAAATACAATTATGCTAATATTCTAAAGAAAATTGTAGTTATAAGGACATAAAACCAGAGAGTTATCCATAGGTTGTCCGAAGAACGTAAAACCAAGAAGATTAACCATAGGTTGTTAAGAGAACGTAAAACCAAAAAGAGTTATCCATATGTGTTGTCATAAGGACGTAAAATCAAAGGTTAACCATGAGTTGTTAAGAAAACGTAAAACCAAAGAGGTAAACCATGTGTTGTCTATAATTCTGTGTAAATCTCAGAGAGATTACCAATATAGTTTATAGGATAATGTAAAACCGGAAGGGTTTTCAATCCTTAATGGATGGTATAACAATTTATGAATATCCAATCCAAATTTTAAACTTTAATACTACCCAATTATACAAAGGTTTTCAGTTTATCCATAAAAACGAAGTTATAGGGTAATATTTAAATTCTTTAAAGCAATTAGTGAATAATATATGTGAAATATTTTAAATTCCAGTTAATGAAATATAAAAATTTTAAACATTAGATTTAGTTTATAGTTAATAGTTTAGAAATAATAAAATGCACATATTCACCAGCAAACCAAATTTTACTTAGTAGAAAATTAGGTTTGAGGGGGAATGTTAGAATATGTGAAACGTTATGTCACATGTATTCAAATGTATTGAAATGTATTAAAACGTATTTGTATATATTGTATTTAATTATATGTTTAAGCCACAATGCAAATGTATAAATACATGTAGTTTGAGAAGAATGTAACGCAAGTAGTTCTTTATCATAAAATATATTAATAAAGTTGACATAATCATAAATCCTAAATTACCACTCCTAATAGTTTCAAAAAATATCACTCAAAAGTGTATCATATTTAAAATAAAAAAGAAGAGAAAGAACTAAAGACTAAAGGTTAAATATACAATTTTAAAATTTATTCTCTATTTTATTATAAGCTAAATCTATAGTAAGGTATAATTTAAATATTGTTTTTTTTGTTAGATATTAATATTTGTTTCAATAATGCCATACTTTTTTATTCTCATTCTCATATAATAATATTAAATAAAGATCGTCTTTTTAATATAAAATTTTTTCATAACTGGAGAAGTTATATATATTAAAAAATATATTAAAATGTTTTTTTTTTTTTTTTTTTTTTCTCTTTAAACATTGAAAAAAAAACATAAAAAAAATAATATACAAAAATATATATAAAGTTGCTATTTCATTTTTTCGAAAAAAGCAAACATAATAATAGCAACAATATTTCAAAATAGTATATAATAAAAAGAAAATATATATAATAAAAAACTCTTTTAATATTAAAAATTCAAAAATTAATAACAAAAAAAATAAATAGCTATTATAATTAGCTAATATACCAAATACTAAAAAACATAAATAGTTTAAACATTTATCAATTTTTATTTCAAAGAGTTTTGAAACTAAAAATATAAAAATATATATTTTATAACTTTTATATCAAAGTATTTTTATTTTTAAATTATAAAACATATATATATAATAAAATGGAATTAATATATAAAAAGTATCAATATATACTATTAACATTTACTGCTATCCTTGTATTGGGTGGTACTTTTGAAATATTATATAAATTTTCAATGAATACTCTAAATGATAAAGTATTTAATACCATTTATAGTGAAAAAATGGATGATATTATAAAGCTAAAGTATGAAAATATCACTATACCAACTATATCAACTAATGATAATAAAATTAATAAGCAACAAAAATATTTAAAATACTATAATACAAATACAACAACAGACGATGTAAAATATAATATACATTCAATGATTAAACATAAACCTAATATTCAAAAGGATGAAAAAATAAAAATTCATAATACCAATAATACTTTACCATCAGTAACCGGAATATTCTGTACTTATGATACCAGTAAAGTATTAGAATCTTATGAAGGAAATAAAATAATATGTCCTGTTGGTTTTTCAATTGAAATTGAGGATGTATTCTTTGGTCGAAGAGTAAATGATAATAAAAAATGTATAAAAGATGAAAATGGAAATGATTATCCAGAAAATTGGATTACCGTATCCGAAGAAGAAAAGTGTGAATTAAAACCACTAGATAAAGTTAAAAAGTTATGTGACGATAACCGTTCTTGCTACATTAAACCAAGTACAATAATTTATGGAACACCATGTTCAGAACGCAGTCTTTACATGGACGTAACATACCATTGTAAGCCAAAAGAAATTCAAGAACCAAAATTTGAAATTATTATGTTTGCAGATAAAGTCAAAAAAGATTCTGTCTATGAGAATGCCATTAGTGAATTTGCACAATATGCGGATGCTTATAATTATGGTTTTTCGTTAGAGGATCAAAATATAATAAAGACAAGATCTATCTATTATATGAAATTATATTATATTTTAGAACATTTAATGGATGCAATGAAGAATCAAAGTTATGATTGGTTATTTTGGGTTGATGGAGATGTTGTTCTCACCAATCCAAATATTCAATTAAAAGCATTCATTCCACCAGACGATAAAGATGATATTCATTTAGTAATAACAAGTGATGTTAACGGATTAAATGCAGGAGTTTTTTTAATTCGTGTTCATCCATGGTCTATTGATTTTATGATGAAAGCTTATACCTATGCCTTTTATCATTCAGAAGAAGATCTTTATTATTATGACCAATCTTCTATGTTCCATGTTTTACAAAATATGGAAGAAGATAGTCATTATATAATTGTTCCACAAAATTAGTTTAATTCTTATTGTTGTGAAGGTTACAATGTTACTAATCATATTAAAAAAGGTGACTTTTTAGTACATTTAGCTGGTGTACTTGGAAAAGACGATTTTTCCAAATATGTAAGAAATTCAGTGTTTAATAATGAGAGTTGGTATTCTAAAACAAATTCAGAAATGAGAGAAGAAGCTTTAAAATACTATAATTTACCAAAGGATAAACAACATGTATTACATGGATATTAAATTTTTACATCTATAATATATTATTGGTATGGAAAAAAAAAAAAACCCTACAATTAAATTAATAAAATTGAAAACCTGGTGGAGTAAAAAAAAAAATAATAATAAATATTTTTTTTTTTATTTTTTACAATCCTGGCATTAGAAAATATTATAAATTATATGTGAGGAAAATACATTTAATTTATACAATTTATTGAACTGTTTTAGACCATCTAAAAGTATATCTTTAGTTGTCTTAAACTTTCAATATTTAATTATAATATTTAAAATTATATTTATTAACCAATTCTCTATTATTATTAATTCAATCATAACCCAAGTAATTAAAGAGAAATAAAGAAATAAAAAATATTTTATTTAATTTTAAAAGTCATTTTATAAAAGAATTTTATTGGAAAATACCAATAATTTAAAAATAAATATTTATGACTATAATAATTATAATAATTCAGCACCATCATCAAAAGATGTCTTTTTTTTTATCTTTAAATAATGTGTTTATTTTAACCCATAAAAAAATTTTTTATTATAGTAAATATTAATAGATATGAATATTTAAACTAAATAATATTTATAAATATATAATCAAATAAAAATGTATAAATTACTATTCGTCTACTCTATACAAATATAACTAGGGTATAAATTATGTATAAATTACTATTCGTCTACTTTTTATACTAGGATGTAAATTATGTATAAATTACTATTCGTCTACTTTTTATACTAGGATATAAATTATGTATAAATTAGGCATGTTCCATTAACTTTACAAAATAGTTTACTAATTTTTTTAGTTAAGTATTTATAATGTTTAAAAATTATTTCTACAATATAATAGAATGTTGTAATGTATATATAATGTAAATGTAAAATCATAATAAGCAATTAAACTATATTTGTATAAACAAACTAGAGGATATTTAGTGGCAAAAAGAATATTCAAAGTAAACTTTATTATAATTTTTTCAAAAGAAAAAAAAAGTAAAAAGATACATTTTAATATTTAGAAAAGAAAAAAATATTAAAACTCTCATAATATTTATAATAAAAATAATAAACAAAAAGTTAGACTAGGTAATCCTTACTTTGGTGGTGTGACTTAATTGATCTGATCTGGTACCTAATTTTTACTTTTTGGTTTTAAATGCTTCTCCATCCTTCATCAATATCTATAAATTTAATTTTTTCATCATCTGAAACATGCCAATTAATATATACAAAAAAAAACAAAAAATTAATAAAAAAAAGGATGATTTCATAAAGAAATTATTAAATTCTATCCCTTCATAGAACAGTTATTAGAAATAGATAAAATTTATAGAATCATCATTTAAAAATATTCATAATGTATTTTCTATTAACAAAATAAGTTGTAAAAAAAAAAAAAAAAAGAAAAATAAGCCAAGTTTCCTTTTGTTTTTTTTTATTGTTGTTAATTCAGGTTATTTATTTATTTATTTAATAAAGTTTTAAAGTAATTAAATATTTTAATCTATAATTAATACTGTTATTTGTTGATTAAAAATTATTAATAAAGTTTATTTATAATTATTTATAAATAGCTCATTATACATACAATATATGTGGCTATTATGAATTTTTATTAATAATGTACATGAATATTCTAGGAAAACCAAGAGTTTATTATGATTTTAAAACAATTAGGGATCATCAATAAATAAAATATTTATTCCATTATTTAATTTAATGATCTATTTATTTATTTTATATTAATAAAAAATTAATTTATCATCATATATTAGAATTGTGATTTCTAAACATCAATTACACACAAAGGATAAATAGTATATTCTATTAATTTAAGTAATCTTTTGTGTATACAGACATTTTATTACCATTTTTAAGTAAATTATTTAAAAGTTATTATTTATAAGCATTTACTTTTTAAATTCAATTTTTTTTTTCAATATAGCATTTAAATTAATTGGAATAGGAACCGAAAAAGAAGGAATAAAATCAAATAATATTTCATTTAAAAAAGATTAAATAAGGAATTTTAAAAAGAAATAAAATTATAGACTTTTTATAATTCTAACATATGTAAAATGTAATAAATATATATGTTTATATAATTTTAAACTTGTGATGAATATCTAACTTTATTAATTATAAAAAAGGAACTTTGAGGTTATAGGATAATATTTGATTTAATATAATTTAAAGTTTAACTTAATATATGATATATATAAATTATATAAATTCAAAAATTAAAAAAACTCTTTAATGTAATTTGTGGCTTGAATCTTTATTATATAAATATAAATGAATTACTTTAAAAGGAAGGTTTGATTAAAAATTATAATTAAATTACGTGTATAAAGAAGAATTATCTTTTTTTTATTATTATTCTTATTATTTCATAAAATATTTATATATATATAAAAAAAAGTGCCATTGTTTTTACTTTCTCTTTTTTAAAGTAAACAAAGCAAGAAAAAGTAAGCATAATATTATAAATATTTACAGCAACAAGGAATAAAAAACCAAAACTAACAAGAAAATAACAAGAAAACAGAAAAATATAAAATAAATAATATATATAATATGTAAGTAAACTCAATATAAAAATTTAAAGAAATTTACCATTTATACGTTTTTTTTCTTTTTTTAAAAAAGAAAGTGCTCTATTACATGTATATAATAGAAATAATATAAATATGTATTAAATATCATATTATATTATTATTTCCGCGTAGATGGATAATTATTTTAAAAAAAGTTAAAAAATAATTATTATTTTGATTATTTCATTCATTTATTTATAATTTATTAGCGTATAATCTCAAGATTATGTTTAGACTTTATATTTCTAACTCTGTCTTTATCCAATTCATATATTTTTTTTTATTAAAATAATATATTATATATAAATAAAAAAAAAAAAGAAAAATGACTGAAAGAGTTTTTCAAATTGTTCCGAAAGTTCAAAATTACGCATGGGGAAAAATTGGTACTAATAGTAAGGTTGCTGAATTAATCTCTAATGCATATCCAGAAATTTCAATTGATTCCGAACAAAAATATGCAGAGGTAATTTTTTTTATTATTAAATATATATATATATTTATGCAAGGTTTTATGTATTAATACATGTATTATTAATTATATTTTTTATTAACCTTTATTTTTTTTTAAAATAAAATAACAGTTATGGATGGGTACACATCCAAATGGTCCAAGTATTAAAAAAGAAACAGGTGAATCTTTAAAAAAAATTATTTCAGCTCATCCAGATTTAATTTCACAAGGTATTTCAAATAAGTATGAAGGCGATCTTCCATTCTTATTTAAGGTACTTTCTATTAGAACTGCTTTATCCATTCAAGCTCATCCTGATAAGAAATTAGCTGAATACTTGTATCAAAATTTCCCAGATAAATATAAAGGTAAAAAATCGTAATAGTATTCAATGATATTTACTATTTACTATGTCATATATAATTAATAAAAATATAATCTTAATGAAAAAATATTTTAATAATATTAAATACTTAAATAAATAAATTAATAATAGTAAATTATAAAAACTAACAAAAATTTTATATATATTATATTTTTTATTGAAAAATGAAAATGAAAAAAAAAAAAAAAAAAAAAAAGATGATAATCACAAACCTGAAATGGCAATTGCTTTAACACCATTTGAATGTGTCTGTGGATTTAGACCTCTTAAAGATATTGAACAAAACATAAATAATTATCCAGAAATTATTAATGTTATTGGAAAAAAAGTATATGAAGATTTTAAATCAATTATTGATGATGATAAAATTGTCAGTCCATTTGATGTTGAAAGAAAAAAGAATATTTTAAAAAATGTCTATAAAAGTTTAATGGAACAAGATCATGATATCATTAAGACTAATCTTGAAAAATTAATTAATCGTATTAAAACAACTGATCCAAATCCAAAGAGGGGTACTCTCAATGAAGTTATAATAAGAATTGAATCTCAATATCCAGGCGATGTTGGTGTCTTTTCAATTTTCTTATTAAACTTTATTTCTTTAAAACCTGGTGAAGGTTTATACTTGGCTGCTAATGAACCACATGCCTATATTTCAGGAGGTAAAACGAAATATATATATATTTTCATTATAACTATTAAAATATTTACCATTTTATGTAAAGATTGAATAAATGCGTTTTAATCTAAATAATTTTCTTTTTTTTTATTGAATATAAAAATGTATTTATAAATAATAAAATATTTCTAGATTGTATTGAATGCATGGCTGCAAGTGATAATGTCGTTCGTGCTGGATTAACTCCAAAATTCAAGGATGTTGAAACTTTAATTGATATGTTAACTTATACAAGTATATCAGCAGATAATCAAATTATTAGCGGTTCACCCTATTTACAATCAAAGTCAACCGTATTATACAATCCACCTATTGAAGAATTTTCCATTCTTTGTACAAAATTATCACCAAAGACCGTAAAATCAGAAAACTTTGATGGTATTATGGGACCAAGTATTGTTCTTGTTACAGAAGGTCATGGTCATATAATTTATGATGAAAAAATGCTTGATGCTTGTAAGGGTTCTATATTCTTTGTTGGTGCAGATACAAATATTACATTAGAAGCTATTGATGGTGACACAACATTCTATCGTGCTTATGCTGAACTAAATAATACTCAACAATAAATCAAATCCCATAATTATAGAATAAGTTAAAGATAAAAAAAAAAAAAAAAAATAGAAATGAATGATAAAAGTTTTGATAATTAATAGTAATAACAATAAAAAAAAATTCATAATTATTCATTTTTATTTATAATATTCGTCTATATAAATATCATTTTTCATCACATTTTATATTAATAGATAATAAGTTATAACCATGTAATATATACTTTATAAAAAATTAAAAAACGCATTTTTTTTAAAAAAAAAAATATATTCCATAATACTAATTAATTATTCATAATAAAATATATATATATAAATTATTATTATTGGAGGTATTTCTGTTTTTATTCATCTATTTTATTTGTTTTTTTTTTTTTTAAATATTTCTATGAATTAATATGTCTTGATAACTTTTCTTTTTATATATCTAAAAATTACAATTAAAAAATTTAAATATACATCAATGAAAAAAAAAAAAAATTTTTTTTAATATTTCTTTTTAATGTACACTATGAAATTGATTCATGTAAATGTATGAAAAAGAGTAAATATAGCCTTTCATTATATCCTTTCATTATATCATTGGAGGCATTTCTACACTTTAGGTTTAGGAGTAGAATGAGAAATATTTAAAATGTAAATTCTTTTTTAAATAAATATTTGTACAGAATGTAAAACTCTTTTTTCTCATTACTGGCAAAAGATAGTATATCATAATAAATAATATTTTTAAAATATTAAAAAGTAGAAAAAGTAGAGCAGTTAATAATAACAGAGAGCTTATTAATTCATTCAATAACTATATTTCGGACAAAGAGGTAAAATATATATATATATTTTTTTTTTTTTTTTTTTTTTTTGGTTTTAAATATTTAATATTTATTACAATAAAGCAATTAATATAATATAAAATTAAAATAAAAATAAAAAAAAAAAAAAAAGCTCTCTTATAATTTATTTATTTATTATTATAGATAAATGAAGGTAATGAATGTTTTTTTTTTTTTTTGTTTCTTTTTCTTTTTTCTTTTTTTTTATTTATCTTTTTTTATATATATATATAATTCTATATCTTATTTTTTATAGATTAATAGTTTATTCTATACTAACCTTAAATGATTATAACATTTAATATGGTTAGTTTTTCATTGCTAGTTTTTATTTTTATTATTTTTATTATTACTATTACTATTATTATTACTATTATGAGTAAGTATAATAGTAACTTATTATATAGGTTTTTTTTTATAAAATGTAAATGGTATTTTTTGCGTAAAAGATTAGTAGATAATAAAAAGGATAAATTCTCGTTTTAAAACATTAATGGTATGATCTTTCTTTTTTAATATTGTTTATATTTTTTTTTTTATTTTGGGAATATAAATTAGTCATAGGAGATATCTATTTTTTCATTATTTGCAAAAGACATCCATTCCACAATTGAGTTAAATATATCTTTTTGAACTTGTTTACTTTTTGCATGTTCGGTGTTTCCAAGTTTTTGATGAATAATGTAAACCTTATCGTAGTATTCATTAAATACGCTATCACTCAACCATTGAGCGTTATAACGAGGATCTAAATGATAACGTGTACGATTAAATAAATTATTAGTATCGGAATAATAATAACTTAATAATCCTTGTTCCATAAAACGTTTATCGTATAATTCTATTTTGGGAGCTAATTCAATTAAATCGTTATATAGGGCTATTTCAGGTGTTAAAATCATAATACCTGCATTTAACATTCCTTTTCTTTCTCTGTTATTATAGTTTATTTTTATTGGACTATCGGTTACAGCACCAAAGAAATCATTTCTACCGGTTGTATTTCTAATATCATTTGCTAAATCAAATAATTCATCCACATTTTTCTTTATATATAAATCAGCATCTAAATATATTATGGTATCATATTCCGTCATTCCAAACATACGAAGCTTTGTGTAGCAATTTCTCCATCTTTCATTTATATTTTTTATATCCAGGGTAATTTTATTTACACGCTTAATGATAGCCCCCAGATTATGTAAACCTCTTAATTTCCAATCGGCAACATCCTCAGTAACCATAACAATTACATCTATATCATTTCTTTTAATACGTGTTTCCTCCTTATGAAGTAATCTATATACGACAGCGCTTGTATACATATAATAATTATCAACTTGTTCCCCTTCAGAAGTTAACATAATAAGATAGGCCTTTTTATTACTAGTATTATTATTCCAATTTTCATAAGTATCATTGGCATCATGCTTATCTACAATTTTTACATATTTCCTTAATGTATAATTTTCATCTCTACTTTTAATTTCTTTAATAGTATCGTTAATATAATTAACTAAAAAGAAACCAAAAATACCAAGAATAATAACAATACTTGCTATTATTATTATTATTTTTTTGTTATTTTTTAAGAACTTTAAAATGTTGAATTTTGAGTTTTTTTTATTTATTACAGATTCTTCTAATAAAGATTCTTTTATATTATTTTCATCTTCATCAATAATAATATTTTCTAGTAAAGATTTTTCATCATCTTCTACTTCATTATACTGTATATCACTACCCGCTGCTGAAGACATACTTTTTCTATTTTTTAAAAATAATGTTTATAAAAATATTTTGTTTTATTTTTTTTTATTATTTTTTAAAGTATAAACATTAAATTTATATTTCTTAAAATAAACCAATCACGGTTTAGTAAACATTAACCAATTAATATAAAAAATATTTTATAAACAAAACTTTAATTGAAAAAAAGAATATTCTTAAATTTGATTTTTAAAAAAAAAAAAAGAAAAGAAATCAACCACCAAAAGAATGGTTAATTTTGGATATTTATTTTAAGAGTTTAAAAAAAGAAGGTAAAAACTTTTAATTTAAATGTGAAAGAAAACCCTTCATTCATTGTAATAATTACATAACTTGTTATAATAATTAAAATTTAAATCATTTTAAACCATTTTGAAATAATAATAATTATTTTTTATTAATGACCTTTTTTTTTTTTAAATATCAAGTAAATTTCATTGTCATATTAACATTTTTATTATTATACTAAATAGGTATATTATCTTAATAAAATATCTTTTAAAAGTTTTTTATATAAATTATTATTATTTGTTATAATTATGAAAATTATAAATCTATTATTCAAAATAAAGTTTCATATATTTATAAGATAAAATTTCGGTATATAGATTTGATACATTCACTAATATTAAATAAATTTCAAAAGAAAAAAAAAGGAATAGAATGAAATATTGGAGGCTAATTAATTTCTCCAACAAACAAAATAAATAATAAATAATATAAAATGATATTTAAGCATACTAAATAATAATATTATCATATTGTGACATTATTTGGAATATTAAAAAGTTCATATTACTTGAATAATATTCTGATTTATAAAATGATAATAGTTTTGATACTTCATTCATAGATATTTTAATAAAGTTTATTTTATTTCACCAAAATTAAATTATAGGGTATTATATAACATAATTTTGGTGAAAATTTTTAATATCAAATAATTAATTTTATTTTATTTTATTAAAAAACTTAACCTATTTTTTTTTTTTATATTATTTATAAAACTATTTATAATATGAAAAAATGAAAATTTTCAGTGTAAAATTCTCTCTCTCTTTTTTTTTAATAATTATAGTTTATTTTTAAAAATATATATAAGTTTTTTTTTCCAATTATATAAAAAAATGGAAAAGATATTTATAATTTCAGAAAAAAAAAACTTTATTTTATTTAAACCTACAATACTATTAAAGTATTCAAATTTTATTATTTCAAATCTTTATTTTTAAAATAAAGATTTATAATATGTATATAAAATTAAGATGGAACTTTAAAAATTATTAGAATATTATGAAATATAATAATTATATACTATTATCATTACCATTCTAATTAAAATCAAAACTTTAAATAATAAAGTAACTTTTGCTATAACTTACTATTTAAATATTTATAGTAAATTTTATAGGATGTTATTTAAATACAGTTTTTTATATATATATATATATTTTAAATAGATTTTAAAAATAGATCAGATATATTTATCTAATATAAAAAGATATCCAAATCAAAAATTATATAGAAAATTCTTATATAAAAGTGATATTTTTCTTTTTATTTTTTTTAAAAACATATAATATATATAACTACTAAATAAAAAAATCATTTAAAAAACAAAAAGAAAATGAAATTCTACACTTTATTCTTTTTAGTTGTTGCTAGTATTGCATTTATCAAAGCAGATAAATGTGATAAAAGTAATTTTGAGGAATGTATAAGATCTATTCAAGGAGTAGTTGGTATAGGCGCAAAAACTGCTGAATCCCAATGTCCATTAGATATTTGTAAAAACGTAAGAAATGATTATGAAGACTGTATGAAAGAATCATGGAAAGGAAACAAAAATTATTCAAACGATATTTCTAAAATTTTATCTACTACTTTACAAATGGGAGAATTAATGAAAAGTCTTATTTGTGCAAAAGATGGTGGTGTTTACTGTTATGATGAACTTCTTAAAGTTAAAATTAGTAATGGAACTTTAATAGAAAATTGTAGCAAATGTCAAAAGCATTATGAAAAAAATTTAAAAGAATTATATTATAGCACTCTTGATAAAAATGATGAAAAATATGATGAAAAAAAGAAGCAATTAGATGAACTCAGTAATATTTGTAGTGGCGCTCTTTCAAATGCTTCCTTAAAGATTGCCAGCATCTTATTAATTGGTTTAATTTCAACAATTTTCTTATTTTAATTAAATAAAAATTAATAAGTAAATTATAAAATAAATGTATTATTTTTTTTGTATAAATATTGTAATTTAAACAACAACAACAAAGATAACCATTTATGTATAATAAAATTCATTAATAAATAAAATAAATATTAAAAAAAAAAAACAATTACTATTATTTTATCATTGGTATTATAATCCAATATTTTATCCTTTTTTTTTTTAAAAAAAAAATATTGCTTTCCTTTAACTTGCTAAACCTAAAAATTGATTATAATTTTGACATTAAATTATAATAATGATAATAAATATAGAAAAAGACTAATTTTTTATATTTTTTTATTAGAGTATAAGAAAAATAATTTTACAACTTTTTTTTTTTTTTTTCTTAATAAAAAAAAAAAGTAAAAAACTTTAACAAACTTTTACATATATTGATATATGAATTATTTAATAATTTTATATTTTTAATTCTTTTATGTTGCTATTAAATGGAAAAACATTTTGCTATCATTTTAAAAAAAAAAAAAAAAAAAAAAAAAGAGAGATCATTAAATTATACAATAATGAAATAACCAAAATGAAAATTACATTACTATTTTCATTAAAGCAATACCTAACAGGAAAAAAAAAATTAATAAGAAAACTGAATTTCTCTTTTTTCAAATTTAAATTTCAAAAATATAATACATACAATATTCAAAGTTATTATATAATATTTATATCTTTATTTTTTTTTTAAAAATTATAAAAAAAAAAAAAAAAATTATTACTTAGGTAGACAACGGAAAAGGTAAAAATAAAAAAATTTTTTTTTTTTGCCTTTTCTCTATTAATTTAATTGTAAATGTTTATATTAATATTAAGAATTAAAAGAGTATTAATATTATAAAGATTATAAATTATTTAATTTTTTTTTTTTTTAAAAAAATAAAAAAAGGTTTTAATAATTAATCATTTTGAATAAATTAATTATATTTTGTAAAATATTGTTCCAAAAGGATGATTGAATTATTTGATATTTCTATTTCTATTTCTTTTTTTTTTTTTTTTCTTTCTTATATGATGATTTTAATTCATTTCCCTTCCCCCTTTTATTTAACAATATTTTTTTAAAAATGGTATTATTATAGTTTGTCTATATTTAATTCTTTTTTCCTTTTTTCATCTGATTTAGTTATTCTTTAAAGCTTCAAGGTCAGAGGAAAGTTGAGAATTTTCTCTCTTAAGTTGACTAATAGTTTGCTATATATATATATAAAAGTAATGTTAAATTATTAATGTTATAACGTGTTGTTGGAATAGAATACTTTAATATATTGATATATTTTATATTTTATTTGTAATTTTTATAAAACTTACAACTAAAGAATCAGTTCTGTTTCTTTCGGAGAAATAGGTAATACGAAGTTGACTGAGAATGACTTCTAAATCTTTAATATCATCATGTAAAACTTGATTATTACTACGTAATGCTTGGTTATCGTATGTAACCTGAGAAAATTAAGATAAAAAAAAATAAATGATGATTAGTATAATAATATTTTATAAAACTTTATATACATATATCTACATACTTCTTCGAGTGATTTTTTTAATTTATTAATAGTTTCATTTTGGTTAGAAATAGTGGCACAATCATTTTCAATTTTATCTGATTTAGAAGTAACAGCTCTATCTTTTTGAAGAAGTTGTTCTTTTAATTCACTGATAAGTTGATTTTGGGAAGCAATAGTGGCACAATCAGCAGCAATCTTTGGTTGATTAATTTGCTTCATTAATTCATTAATAGTAGCACAGTCAGCAGCAATCTTTGGTTGATTGATTTGTTCTTCTAATTCAGCAATATGCTTGTTTTGATTAGCAATAGTAGCACAATCAGCAGCAATCTTTGGTTGATTAATTTGCTTCATTAATTCGTTAATAGTAGCACAGTCAGCAGCAATCTTTGGTTGATTAATTTGCTTCATTAATTCATTGATAGTAGCACAATCATTTGAAATCTTAGAACTGGTATTAACTGACTCAAGTTGGGATTTGAGGGCCTTAATTTCTTTATCTTGAGCTTCAATGATTTTATTTTGTTCTAAAATTGTAGCACAATTATTTGAAATCTTTGAAGCTGATAATTGTAAGATTTGTTGTTTTAATTGTTCAATTTCTTGATCCTTTAATCTAAGTTGCTCGTTTTGAGCAGCAATTGTGGCACAATCATTTTCAATTTTAACTTGTGAAACTTCTCTTGAAATACTTTTAATTGAAAGCTTGGAAGTTAATTGGTTAACTTGTTCTTCTAATTCAGTAATATACTTGTTTTGATTAGCAATAGTAGCACAATCAGCAGCAATCTTTGGTTGATTAATTTGCTTCATTAATTCGTTAATAGTAGCACAGTCAGCAGCAATCTTTGGTTGATTGATTTGCTTCATTAATTCGTTAATAGTAGCACAATCAGCAGCAATCTTTGGTTGATTGATTTGCTTCATTAATTCATTAATGGTGGCACAATCAGCATCAATCTTTGGTTGATTGATTTGTTCTTCTAATTCAGCAATATGCTTGTTTTGATTAGCAATAGTAGCACAATCAGCAGCAATCTTTGGTTGATTAATTTGCTTCATTAATTCGTTAATAGTAGCACAGTCAGCATCAATCTTTGGTTGATTGATTTGCTTCATTAATTCATTAATGGTGGCACAATCAGCAGCAATCTTTGGTTGATTAGCTTGTTCTAATTCAGAAATGTATTTATTTTGACTTGCAATAGTAGCACAGTCATTGCTAATTTTATCATTTTGGTAAAGTAAAGCAGATTCTTCTAATAATAAATATTTTTCTGTTAATTCCTATATAATAATATTAAATTTTACAATTAAAGTTTATTAATAAATTTTTTTGAATTATATTTAAAAAAGCAAAACAGAAAATCAGGATATTAAACCATACTTTTAATTTATTTTCTAAGGAAGCAATTTCAGAAGTTTGCTTTTCAATTATATCACTATCAGATAAAGTTGGTGGTTTACTAAGTCTTCTGTGTTTTAATGGAGCAACAGTTCTAGTAGTTGTTTCTATTCATTATTGATAAAATATATAGGATGTATATATATTAATATATAATTAATTTTTATATTTATATATTTATTTTTTAAACATTTGAATTATTATGATAATAATATTTCTAAATAATAATTTATAAAATTTTAGAGGGATATATTCTGCATTCTATTCTACTATATTCAACTGCGTATTTTTTTTTTTTAATCACTATGGAATAATTACTTTTTGTAGTTGAAGTTGTATTAGTTTTGGTAATTGTTGATAATCTTGTAGTTGATTTTGGACTAGATTTAGAGCTAGTTTTAGAGGAAGTTGAAAGGGTTTTAGATGTCTTATTGGTTTTAATAGTTGGTTTACTATTAGCATTTCTAGTGGTTGAAATTATATGAGAAGCTGAATGACCATAAGTATGGGCAGTAGTTTTGTATCCACTTGATACAGAATTACTTGCAGATCCTGGTTTTTTAACACCATAATTGGAAGAAATTTTTGATTTTGAAGTAGTAGCACCAGTATTAACTGATCTCTTTGGAAGGGTGGATTTATAGTTTTTAGATAAAGAAGAAGTAGATTTTACAGATTTTCTATTTTCTTTAATTCCATTGGCAAGCATTTCAATTTCTGCTTCTAATTGTTTATTTCTACTGTTACTTTCTGCTTTTTTTAATTCATTAGCTAACATTTTTATTTATAATCTATATTATTTATTAATCTATAAGGTTGTATATATATATATTTTACTATATATATTTATCTAATCTACAATTATTTATTATATTGATTATTAATTTCTTTTAATTCTTTTTTTTTTTTTATTATTTAATTTGTAAAGAAAAAAAAAAAAAAAACTAGTATTTTTATTATTAAAATTTGAATAATTAGTGTTGATGAAATTTAGGAATTTTTAATAATAATTTTTTTTTTAATTTATATTTTATTATAAATTAAGGTTTATTTTTATGAAAGGATTTTCTAATTCTTAATTTATTAATATATATGGAATATAATCAATTGAATTAACAATATATATAATTTAACGTTACACATATTATTTTATTTCAGATTTTAATTTCATTATTTAATTTAAACATCTATTCAAAGGGAATATACTTTAATATATTGTTATTATATATTAACATAAATCTTTAAAGGATTATAATTAAAAAAGCAAGCTTTTATTACAAAACAACTCAAAGAGTAACTAGAGAGTAAAAGCAATTATGTAATAATGAAATGTGTAATATAAATGATAGTTAAAGAGCTAGAAATAGAGTAATGATAATTAATATTAAAAAAATACTAAAATTCTAAAATTAAAAATAAAAACTATATCTTTATTAGAATAAAAAAAAACTTTAACAAAAAACTATTCTTTAGGCAATTAGATTACAACCTTTAAAAAGCCTAATATATAGATCATTAGCTTTTTCACTTAATTCCTATATAATTTGTTATATCAAAAAGCATTGTTATTATTATTGAGAAATAGATTACAAAAATATAGAAAAATAAAGTACTTATTATTTTCTAAAGTATATATTAACAATATATTAACAGCTTCGGTTGAAAATAAGTAATTCTAAAATAATGAAATAATTATTTAATGATTTTTTTATTTTCTATTACATTGAACAATTTATAACTATATTTTTACGTTCCTTCTTGGTGGAATTTTAGCTTATGATGAGCTACAAATCGATAAGGCGAAACAAAGACATTTGAATGAACAGCTTTACAATTCATCGGGGTCTCATGTTCCATATGTAGAAGGTCTCGCGGCTTTTCTTACTAAAACAATCCCTATCATTAGTAGCTCTATGAGGCTACTTTTTGATAGGTTTAGTAAGACACCTAATGTAAAATCAAGAGCGCCGACGTCGTACTGATATAGCAAAGGAACATTCTCAGTGTTCCGTACACAGGGTTCAATGTTAGTATTTCTTCAAATGAAAACATTATGAACTCATGGGAGGGTTTAGTGGACACCACACTATCATACCTGATGTTACTTCTTTATATTATTTCATTTAATTTATTAGGTAGGGACCAATCCCACACAGTACAAATTATAGAGTTCATTGAACTTTTATGCAACTTAAAATAATTATTTTATATTATTTTATATTTATATTTTTATTTATATATATTTTATTATTTTTATTTATTATTTATTATATCAATATGTATTATAACCTAATATTATGTAATATCACAAATTAAATAAATAAATAAATAAAAGATGTGTATTCTCTTCCTAGTCTAAAAAAAAAAATTGCATTGATTAATGCTTTTAAAGAAATTTAAAATTAAGAAATATAATAATAACAAAAAGATATAGATCTATAATTATTGTTTCAATTATTAACTCTTAATACAAAAAAAAAAAAGAAAAAAGAATATATATATATCAGTAATAGAGTTAACATATATTTATAACAATTTTACTCTTAGAGTTTTTGTTTAATTGTATTAATTCATTAAAACTAAACTTATTTAAAAGTTGTTAAAATTTTTATAAAGGATTAAAAAGTTTTATAAATAGCAAGAAAAAAAGGACGAAAAAAAGGAATGAATATGAAAGAAAAAAATTGTAAAATTATTTCATTGTTTTAATTCTTTTGATTATTTATTACTTTTAAATAGGCTTCCTTTTTTTTTTTTTTTATTTTATTTTTTAATTTTTTTTTTATTTTTTTTAAAATTATATTTAAAAAACTAAAAATTAAATTTAAATTGTAATATTCAGTAATGAATGCTTATTGATTAAAACAAACTATATAAATTAATGAATTACGAGCAAATAGAAAAAAAAAAAAGCTAGTTTTCATTCATTTAAAGTCATCATATATTTTTTTTTTTATAATGTGCTATAAATAATCATTGTCCAATGTATAAGAATATATTTCATATTATACATATTATATATTGATTAACTAGAATCAAATTCTTATATATTAATGAAAGTATTATGGAAATGTAATATGTTTAAATTATATATCATTATTATAAAAGATAGAATTAGTTACAATAAAATCTTGTGTTTACGCTTATTTAATGTTATTTGAAAATATAAAGTAATATAGATAGTTACTATCACTATCTTTAGAAAAAAATATTATATTATGCTATATATATATATATTATAAATATATATAATATGGAAAGAGTAATTTATTTATATTTAAAAATATAAATATTAAATAATTTCTTAATTTTGTGCTATTCAACATAATATCAAAATTAATTTTAAATAACTCTTATTTTTTGATATTCATAATTACTGAAAGTATCTTCTTTATTTTCAATTGAATGATGGTTAGATAATTTGAAATGCTTTTTATATTCATATTTTTCATCAATAGAATATTCAACAAAATTTTCTATTTCATGATAAAAAGCGAATACCAAAATTACGGTATTTATAAATACTATGATAAAAGAAAAATTACAGTATATATTTTGGAATATGCGACCAAAGGAAATTTCACTAAAGTAATCTTCTATAAAGTTTTCTCTTTCATCAATACTATTGAACCATTCATTAAAACTATTTATAGTTTCACTATCTTCTATATCACTTGAATAAAAATAATTAGCATAATTTATACTTTCAAGTTTTTTACTCCATCGTATATATATTGTTAAAACAATTGAATTAATAAGAATTAAACTAATAAAAAAACAACTTATTTTTTTCCAATTTTCCATATATATTTTTTTAAATGGTTTTAAAACTTTTTTTACATGATAACATGAATTACATACTTGACATTTCAATTCTGAACGCTTATTCTGATTTATCCATAAATTAAGACATTCCTTATGAGTATACTTAAAATCAGTTGATATACAATTACATGCTGATACAATTTTAGTAGAAGAATCTTCGAACTCTATATCATCCCAACATATAAAGCAGCGATAATATGACTTATTTTCATTTGCATCTAATGCCATTTTTATTACTTATTCTTCAATATTTGATAGTTTTATGTTTTGACTTGTTATTATTATTTACAATTTTTTTTAAAATAGTTTATATTTTTTTTATTCTGTTATATATATATTTTTTGTATTTTTTAAATACTTTTTTTTATTTTTATGTTATTATTATTTTTTTTTTTTACTAATTTATTATTAATTAAAAGATAACAAAGAAATATTTACAGAGATTAAGTAAAAACAATTTTTGATTTTTTATACTATTATTATTTATTACTTTTAGAATATTTACAAACTTAAATAAGTTATTATTTGATTAATGGTTTGATTTGTTGTTCACCGTTCTTTTTATTATTATTATTTTTATTATTATTATTTTTTTTTATATTTGATATGTCAAAATTTATTATTATTTCTCTTTGTTTTATTTTATCCAAAAAAAAGAAGAAAAAAACATTTTAAGTTTTGAGGGAATGTTTTTTTAATATCTTTTTTATATCTTTTTTGAATGATACTACAAGAATTAAATATGTAAACTGTTTGATTTTGTTCTTATATATGGTACTTATGAAGAATATAGCTAAAGTATTAAATTATACTTTTTTTTTAAATATTATTAGACTTAAAATAAACTAATTTTATTATATAAAATAATAAGTAATATATATACAAAATACTTATTTCATAATAAAGAATAATGAAATAAATTTAATTTTTATTTTTATTATAATTGTTATATGTATATATCAACTATTGTTTTTTCTATTTATAAAAGAAAATATTGACAACTGCTATATACATATAACTTTAATAAAATATCATTTCATTCTTCACTCATTATAATTTTATGCTTTTTTTTTATTCTTATTTAAATTTAATTTTTAATTCTTTATATATTAATAAGAAAAAAAAAGGTTCCATCAACACTTTTTTATATAGTTTTTTTTTTTAAAAAAAAATACTTTAAAATATTTAATTAATATTTATATATAAAGAATAAAATTAAAGTTTAAAAAAAAACATTAATTATTATTATTTTACATTTATAATAATATACTATAATTCTTATTAATAAATATCTTTATACTTTATTTTGTTTAATTTCATTTCTATAACTAATTTTTTTTTATTCTCTCAAAGTGTTTAAGTAAAAAATATAGAAAATAAATATAATCTACTAATTTTATATATGGAAATAAAAATTATACTTAATTTCTATTATGATTAATTGTTATCATTATTATCCTTTCCACATTTTTGATTATTTTTACTTTGCGTTAAAAGTCACATATTACTCATTTTTTTTTTTAAATCTTGTGTTGTGTAATACATAAATCTTAAAAAATTTATAAAGTTAAAATATATATTAATATTTGATTTTATTAATTTATATTAATTTTTTTTTTTTTTTTTTGGATTTTTTTAAAAAAAAATAAAATAAAAAATAAATTAAAATTATAATTAAAATATTATAAATTAAGATTTAATAAATTAAAAACGAACTAAAACATAAAGTAAAATAAAATAATTAAATACTTTTATGTATTAATTAAAAGTAAAAGAGAAAAGAGAAATAATAAAAGTAAAAGAGATTGTTTAAACAAAAAATATTTTATATTAATAATAATTAATAAATAATGCCTCTATTTTTGTAATGTAATGTTCTATTTCACTAATTTTATAAATTTTATATTAAAAAAAAAATTAATGAAAATTATGATTTTAATTCCAAAAGTATTATACTAAAGAAATAATTATTAAAAAATATATTTATTTATAGTATTAATGTAATATAGAAATTAAACTATATATAAAACTGCCTTTTTTTTTCTTTTTTGTTATTATAAAAAATATATATCTTTATATACCATGAATATATTCTAAAGTATCTTTTTTTTTAGAAAATGCAATTACATCAACAATTTATTGATTTGTTTTGTATTATCTTTCATTTTAAGTTTTTATTTTGTTTTGTTTAAAAAAAAAAACTTTAACAATGTTGCAGCAGCAGCAAATATTTAAACTTTAAATATAAAAAATAGAAAGAAAAAATTACAACTTAAAGTCTTTTTTTTTTATTTATTTATTTAATAAAATATAGGTAAAGTTTAACTTTATATATTTTATTTTCTAAATAATAGTGGAAAAAAAAAAAAAAAAGTATAATATTTAATGTAAATAAATTAATAAATAGTTAAAAGTGTTAAATAAGAAATTAAATGAATTATAATAACAATCATCGAAAACTTTACAATTTAAAGTTAAAAATATTTATTTGAAAATTTAATTATAACTTTTATATACATAATAAAAAAAAATAAACAATGATACAATAAATAGTATTATCAAACGTATACTATTTACATATTGTTATTGTATATTAAACTTGTACTTTGATAAAATTTCTTTCAGAATATATTATTCCTACATCTAATATTATATTTATTCTTGATAATGTAGCATTTTATCTATTTTTATTGTTTATTTTATTTAATATGTATTATTTACATTCTTAATCTTCAATAACAAATAGTCATGTTTTCAAAGTTGGTTATATATATATATATACTATATATAATATTTGATTTGTAGTTTTATGAAAAAAAATTTTTTTATTTGTCATATTGGGTATATATTAAATGTATTTTTTTTTTCTTTATATATTGCAAATGTAAATATTAATATAATTAATCTCTCCAAGTAGTTATGATTTCATCAGTTCTATATCTGTAGAAATATTCAAAAAATAAATAACAAGAAAAAAAAATACCAGAGTTAATAATTTTGTTGTTATTTATCATCATTTAATAAAAATTAGATTACTATCTATTTTTTAATTTTCATTTAAAACTCACCTTTGTGTACAATAGGTTTCTTCGAATGGAGTTTCTGATCCATGCTTATACATAAGAAGACCAGTATGAGCAATCATTGCACCGTTATCTATACAGAATCTACATTGAGTATTATAAATAATTATTAATAATTAATTATCAAAAATATAAAATGGAAGCTATATTATATAATGATAATAATAGTGATGGGGCTTTATAAAGTATACAGTATTTACCTATCATCAGTAGCAAATAATTTACCACCTCTTTGTTCAACCATAGATTGCATCATTTCTTGTAATCTTAAATTACATCCAACACCACCAACAATTAAAACTTCATTAGAATCAACATGTGCCATAGTTCTTTCTGTAGTTTCAACTAACATAGCAAAAACAGTTTCTTGTAATGAGAAACAAAGATCTGCTGGAGTACATTCACCATTTTTTAATTGATTTTTAGCAAGAGTTTCGATAGAAGATAAAATACCAGAGAATGATACATCCATACCTTTAACTGAATATGGAAGTTCAAGATATTTCTTTCCTCTACATAAAAAAAATTTATAATTTTTGTTTTATTAAATTTGCAATAATTATTAATTTCATGCTTTTAATAATAATGGAATGATAAATTATTAATTATCAATTACTTTTTTGCTTCTTGTTCAATATTATAACCAGGACTTGGGTCATTTGATAATTTAATAATTCTTGCAAATCTATCTAAACAGTTACCGACAGCAATATCAATAGTTTCACCAAAAATTCTATACCTTTTATAAAAAATAAATGTATTGTTAATTTATTATTAAATACTGTTCCCCTTCTTCTTCTTTTTTTTTTTTTTTATCATAATTGCAATAAAATGTTATTTTATTTTATTATGGTGTTATTTAAAATTTTTGACTATTTGAAATATTTGAAATAATTACTTTTTTTCTGAGTAGGCAATAACTTGTGTGTTACCACCACTGACATATAAAACAACAGGATTTGTGGCTTTTGTTACTTCACGTCCCATTTCAATATCTTTCAAAATTAATTTAGTTATATAAATTTAAAATTGTGGGAAAATCAATAAATAATATTTTAAAATTTAACATTTAAAAGCATGTATATTTTTAATTTAATTTAAAATAGTAAAATTTACTTACGTCCAATACAATGATTAACACCAACAATTGGCTTATTCCATAATAATGATAAAGTTCTTGCAACAACAGCAGTTGATACTAATGGACCACCAATTCCTGGTCCTAATTATAATTATTATTATTTTTAATAAATTATTGTTTAAAATTAAGTTATATACACTCTGATGATACAATAATATTTCTATTATCATTATTATACCTTTAGTGTAGGCAATTATATCAATATCTTTTGAAGTAACATTTGCTGTTTTCATTGCTTTTTTTGTAACATCCAAAACAACCCTTCTATGATGTTCAGCAGTATCTCTTGGAAGGAAACCTTCACCTGGTGGTGCGTTATAAGTATCTCTAATATTAGCTAAAATTTTAACTTGTCCATCTTCAGTATGTTCAATAATACCGACACCTAATTTATTTGCACTTCCTATTAATTTTTATTTTATTAATTAATAAAAAATAATTCTTAATAACTATTTTTAATTTTATATATATATATATATTATTATAAAACTTTTTTTTTAAATTTATTATTTATTATTATTTTTTTATATTCTTTTGTTTTTCAAGTTAACAAACCTTCAAATCCAATGGCAATCATTTTTTTTTTTTTAAAAATTTGAAATTGATTTTTATTTTAAAAAATTAAATAAAATATAAATAACTAAATCATTTTTTAAATCATATTATAATTAATGTCTTTAGATAAAATATTTGATTGGATTGGATGATTTTTCCAAAAAATCTTTATTAAATAAAACTACACATCATAATACTACCAAAAAAAAAATGGTTCAACCATACTTTTTTTGGTATAAAAATATTATTAAACTCATTAATAAATTCTTGAATTTCTCTTTTAAATATATACATAAAAAACTTTGTATTTAAATATGTTTTATTTAATTAGCAGTTTTATTGCTATTATTTATTATAATTGCTTTTTAAAATCAAAAATTGTTATATATAGATAATTTAATATATATATGTGAGATTAAAATAGTATATAGAAATAATTATTAAATATATAAAATATAAAATATTTGGTATATATTTCTTTTATTATTATAATTATGGTAGTATTATATTATTTTGGTTATAATTAATATTAAAAGAAATTGGTATATAAATTTTTGACAAAAATTGTAATTATATAAATGTATTACAAAAAATAGTTATATATCATTATTATAATTTTTCATATATATATATATATTTTTTTTTTTTTTTGTTTTTAGTCGTTCTTATATAATTTATAATGATTATTTATTTTTTCTCATTTAAATTTTCTTTTGAGTAGTGTAATTTAATGGAAGGAAGTCTTTTCTTATCACCAGCTGGTAAATTCATATAAATTGACTCTTCAGATGATCGATTAGAATTGAGTTCCAAATCACTATTATTTAATAGCGTATTTTGATAATTATAATTATCCTTGGAACTGTCTCTTCTATTACTATTTTCACTATTACTAGTATCCTCACTTTTACTATTTCCACTATGACTTGAACTACTACTAGTATCCTCCTCACTTTTACTACTTCCACTATGACTTGAACTACTATTAGAATCTTCGCTTTTACTACTTTCACTATTACTTAAACTACTGATAGTTAACTCACTTTTACTATTACTTGAACTAATATTTGTATTCTCACTATAATTATTTGAACTATTATTACTATAATTTTTCTTCAAAAAATTGTTATTCTCAGTATCTTGAATCGTATTATTATTACTGTTGTTATTATTGTTTTTAGCCATATTATCCGTTTCTAAAGATTTACTCTTTTCATTTTCTTTTAATATATTATTTTCTTTACTATTTTTTGTTTTCTTGTGATAATTATATAAATCATTATCAGATATGTGAGTGTAATTTGAACTATTCCTTATACTAAAAAAAGATGATTTTTTTATATCATCAGCATTAATTCTATTTATTTCAGGATCAGACATAAAGCTTTTTTGATATAATAAGCTATTTTGGTTAAGTATAGTACTCTTTGATCTTAATGGGAAATCAATCTTATTTTCATTTTTCTCAATAAGAATATCACTTAATTTCTTGGAAATCTTTGGCTTTGTATTTATAATAGTATTATTATCATCTATATTTAAATGATTACTATAGTTATTATTATCATTTTGATTAAGTTTTTCATGATCATTCGTTTTATTATCGTTTTTATTCTTTTTTCCATTACTAGTTTTACTTTTATCCACCATATTATTATTACTATTTTCATCCATTTTTTGTTTATTATTCTCAGCATTTTCATTATCAATAATTGACAATAGATTTGTTTGACTTAAGTTGAAATTATTATTAATTGGATGTTGAAGTTCCATCATATTGTATTTATTCCTACTCTTATTCAATTTTCTTTCTTGGAATATAATCTGGGCATCTGTTGGATAATAATTTGATCTTATACTATTTTTTTTATAAAAAAAAAATAATTTTAATATTTAGTTATATGTTTATAAGAAAATATTAATTTATTATTTAATTAAATAAAATATCTTTTAATATATTTTTATTTTTATAAAAGTTTAAAAAAAATATTTACTAATAAACAATATAATCCGGTAATATTGAAGTGATTACACCAAATAATATTATCAAGAAATAATTTGGCATTTCTGATATCACTAAGATTGATGATTCAAAATATAAGAATATATAGTCAATAGCAAGCATAAATACAAAATAGATAACAAGTGAAAGAATAGTCGTAATTAATGATAGTATTGTGAATCGTTCATGTATTGTTATACTTTTTAATGTTACTACCAATATTAAAATTGTTTGAATAATGTAACATTGAGCCCAGAAAGATATAGCTGAGCTTCCATCTTGTCTCAAAATATTATCATCAAACATAAAAATCATAATGAAAACAATCACTTTTGTTTTTTATTATTATCATTATTATTTTTGATAAATTAAAATGATAAAGTAATAAAATTATAATAATAATAATAGTTAATATGTGTTATTTTTTCCATAAATAATTTCATAAATAAAGAAAAAACATTAAATTTAATTTTTATTATTATTATTAATTACCAAGTCCATGCCATATACTAGATAAAATCCATCCAAATTTCTTAGCATTACACCAATATATACCATCTTTTACTTGTTTGTATAATTGAGGATTTTCATAAATTGCTTTAATTCCAACATCTCTTTCATAACATGCTAAAACAAGAATGATAAAGCAAGTATAGAATAAATTATACGATAATAAGAAATAGTTTTCCAATAAGGTCTAATAATTAATAGATAATATATATACAATTATAACAATTATATATTAGTATTATTAATTTTAATAAATAAAAAGGGTTTAATTATTGGGTGATAATTACATTTCCACTCCATAAGGAAACAAAGCCATACGAAAATAAAATTAAAGATAAAACAATATTTTTATAAAATGAAAAAAGGATTAATTTCGTTATTCGAAGATATGAATATCTACCATGTACACAAAGTAAAGGTTTTAAAAATCTAAATTCTAAAAATGCATAATCACTTGCTCTCACTGCTTGAGCACCTTCTCTTCCCATAATACCAACACCAACATGAGCAGCTTGTATCATAGCTACGTCATTTGCACCATCTCCTATAGCAAGTGTAACAGCATTTAAATTATGTCTTACTGCTTTAACAACATTAGCCTTTTGAATTGGTGTTACACGACAACAAATTACCGTTCTACATCTAATACCAACTTCAACAAACTTTCTTTGTAATGGAGTTAATTCTTTCGGATTATATGGTTCATTATTCTTTTTCTTATCATCTTCTTTTTTTGATTTTTTTATCTTTTGTAGTTTTTCACTAAACTTTTTTAATATCTTTTTTTTCTTTTTTTTATTATTATCAATGTTATTAGTATTATTATTATTATCTTCTATGTTATTATTATTATTAGTGTTATTATCAAAATCGTATTCTTCCTTATTACATATTTCTTTTTTCTCGTCATTTTTTTTAATCGATGAATCTTCTATAGGAACATATCCTTCAGGATAAACTTTTTGACTAGATTTTTTAAAAGGTAATATATTATTACTTAATATTAATTTGCTTTTTGAAGTTTTTTCATTTTCATTCATTGTATCGTTATTATTATGATTATGAGTATGTGTATGATGGTGAGAACGACTTTTATTATTATTGGATTTATTATCCTTTTTTACTGGTTTACTTCCAAAAATGGCTGCAAGTGCGTCACCATTTACTACTAACACGTTTTTTTCCCATTTATATTTAATATTTGACATCTTAAAATTTTTATCATGTCTCTCGTCATACATTATTGAATCATCTTCTTCACTATCTTTCTTTTTATATCGTATCATAGGATATCCCCATTCATCATTTTCTTTCATTTTATTTATATATTTTTCCAGCGTTCTTTCACACTTACGATAGGTTTTGTCATTAAGAATCATTAAATTTGAATTGTTATTTAATAAGCATGATGACATTCCAATATTAATAGCTGTATCTTGTTGATCACCTGTTAATAACCACATTTTTATTCCGGCCTTTTAATTTATCATATGATTTAATAGTGAAGAAATATTAAAATCAAAATAAAATAAAATAAATAAATATAAAAAATTATAATAATACATTTTTTTTTAGATATTTATAATATATACATTTAAAAGATAATCAATGGTTTCTGGAATATTTTCTTGTAATTGATCCTCTACAGCTGTTAACCCAAGTAATATTAAATCCTTTTCGATATATTCCATTGCTTTTGCTATATTTTTTGCACGATTTCCTAAACTACATTCTGCTTTTCTATACATATTGATAAATGTTTCATATGTATCTTTATCAATAATACGTTCAGCAACCATTAAAACACGATATCCCATTTTACCAAATAATTTTATAGCATTCATTGTATTTGTTAATACTTTTTCATTATTAACCGATTTATTTGTTGATAATCTTCTCGATATAACATCATCCGCACCTTTAGTATATAATGTATAAACTGGACCTTTATTAGTTTCCCTTTTCACAATTACTGTCATGCACTTTCTATCACTTGTAAACTCCACTAATAATAATATTTTATGTGTTTCTTCATTATTCCATAATTGAAACATAATATTATCCTTATTTCTTGATATCAATCGTACACCTGCTTTCTGTAGCCCTAAAACAATTGCAGTCTCATCCGGAGACTGACTTTCAAAAACAGGTTGGTAACTTGCAGGATCATAGGATATCATAACTTCATGACATGTTGCTAATGCTCGACAAAATTCTAAAATTTTATCTCTATATTCTTCATTCATATTAGTATCATCATTTTTTGTATCATCACATTTTTTAATTTCTTGATAAAGACAAGAAGGTTCATTATATGCATCTAATATTTTTCCATCGATACACCATTTTGTAAGTATCATCATATTTTTTGTTAGTGTTCCTGTTTTATCACTAAATATATATTGAATTGCACCTAAATCTTCACCTAAATTTAAACTATTAACTTTCATTGGTATCCATTGTTTAGTTGGTTTTTGTTCTGTTGTTTGTTGTTCTTTATTCTCAGGTATTAACTCTAATTGTGATATTGAAAGTTTTGTTTTTAATAAGGATTTTTGTGAAGCCCGTATACTTTTATTTGTTATTTCTGCAGAGTTTACTCTACTACTTATAAGATTAGGATCATTATCTAAATTTAATATAGTATCATTTGTATTTTTTACTTCAGTTTCAATTTCTTTTTGACCCATCATTTCATGATCCCATTGGAAAAACCAACTTTGTATTACTCGCACAACTTCCAAAGTTACAAATAAACTAAGAGGAACAAAATAGGTATAGAGCGCAAAGAACGATAGAATGCTCTTAAATATTTCGTTTATAGTGCTCCACTTATTATTAATTAATAAATACCAATGGTTATACTTTCTTTTCTTTTTAATAACTTTATATGAATCAAAAAGTTGAAAAATGACAGATATAAATAAAATAATAAAATTTAAAATAAAGATGTAAATTAAGTATTTATTGAGTTGAGGATCTAATGTACTTGTTTTTAATCCTATTTGACGCGAATTCCTAAATACTCTAGTTTCTTTTCCTGTATAAATTGCCATTAAATATACACATTCTGTATTTCTTAATACAGAACCTCTAAATAGCATTTGATTTACATTAAGTGAAAGTGAGGTATTTGGCATATTAGAACCAACTTTTATGAAAGAACTATTTCCTCGTATCATATTAGATACATTTGTTATATTTTTTTTAATTTCTCTACTTATAGTACTTAAATTGGTTTTACTGGTATTAATACTATATGAGTCTCTTTGTATTGGTTTAAATACTGTTTCAAAATATATTCTTCCTTCAAAAGATGAAAAACTATCACAAGGTGGTTCACATTGAATTTTGCCATGTATTTTTGAAAATCCTTCTAAATCTCTTATACACGACAATTCTGATAAAGATACTTTTTTCTTTAAACTTGTTTCACTATGAATAATATTTTTGTGTATAAAATATTAAAAAAAGATTGTTGTGTGACAATAAATATTTTTATATTATTTTGTTATTATTATACATATTAAATCTAAATGTCAATAAGAATTTTTAAAATAATTATATTATATTATAATAAAAAGAATAACTTTATGTACCCATCTAAATCGGATGTTTCTACATAACATACACCATCATCATTTGATGAACTAAGAAGAAGACAATCTGCTGGTATTTTATCACCTTTTTGAATAACGATCTTATAAAAATTTATTATTATATTTTGATTATTATTTTTATAAATTTTAATTCTAGTTAGATATATATTAAAAAGTTTTTTTTATATATTCATACCACATCTCCTGGAAAAATATCTTGGCATAATACTTGTTTTACTTCGTTATTCCTTAATATATAATATGGCTCATTATTAGTCTTTTTATCATCTGAACTTCGTTTCTATAATTAAATAATATTAATGTAATTATTATATATTATATATAATAATGTATAGATAATTTATATATATCAAATAAGAATAGTTTATAGTTTACAATATCTCCATAAGCATCTTTAATTGCTGTCACTGAAAGTACTATAATTAATGGCATTATTTGAGCAACTGGACTTACAACAGTATACCCAAATAACGTTGAAAGTGCACCAAGCAGGAAATATATATTTGAAAATCTATGAAACTTATATATAGACAATATTATTTAGAGTTGATACATAAATAATGAGTTAATGTAAATTGAATATTAAATAAATATAAACCTGTGACCATAAATTTAATGGAAGAAATGTAAATATATTATATTTTGTTGTTTTTATATGATTTGCTTTAGGCCGTATTTCTTCTTCTTTTGGTGGAAAATTTATTTCATATACTATTTTATTTTCTTCTATTTCATCCTCAAAAATATTGCTTGGATTATCACGATTTAATATTTGTGGTATTACTATTTCTTCCTTTGGTTGAGTAAATGTAACACATACATTATTTTCTTTTTTCGCTATACTACTTAAACTCTTTTTTAGGTTATTATTAGATTCATTTTTTGAATCCTCATTATTTGATGACATTATTTATTATAACAATATTTATAGTATAAAAATATAAATAAATTTCAAGTTATGTATGACTTATTAGGAACTATTATATTATGTATATTGTCATTCTTTTATAACTTTTATAATATTAATACTAATAATTAATTTAATTATTTAAAATATATATATATATATTTTAAATAAATTATAATAGATAATAGGTGTTATTAATTCTCAAAAATATTAAGTTCTATTATTTAAAAAAAAAAAAAAAAAAGAAAGAAAACTTTAAAAAACATTTAATATAAATAAGCTGTTTATATTTACAATAAATTAATTTTTAATATTTTTTTATTATATTAAAATTCATTTTATACTTGTAACAAAAAAAAAAAATATTAATAATAAAATTATAAAGTAAAATTAATTTTTTCAGGAATGTTTTTTTTTTTTTTTTTTTTGGAGATAAAAATAATTTCATTTTTTTAATATATTATATTTTATTCGGACTTAATTTATTAAATACTAATTATTAATTAATAATTTATAATTAAATATAAAATACAAAAAAAAAAAAATAGCATTTTAGAAGTAATTTATAAATACATCATATTCTTTTTTTTTTTCTATATTTTTTTAAGAAAATAATATCATGTATAAAGGTTATAATAATTATATTTTTTTATATTTAATAGTAATATTATAAATAAAAATGGTATAAACGATAAGATTGAATTATGTCTATGAAAAAAAAGAAATAATTAAAATGCAAAAAAAAAAAAAAAAAGAAAATACAAATTCTTTTTATATTAAAGCTATGCTACACTAATTAATGATTTGCTTGAACTTCTACACTTATACTTATTCTTGGCTGTATTCCATCAGCCATTTCACTTTCTCTACAACTTTGATAACTACTAGCACTACTAACAGTATCAAGAGAATTTGAATCATCATCACTATTTTCATCTTCTTCATAATTCAATGGTTCCTTCTTCTTTAATTTATAGTTTTCTAAAACTATTTGAGTATCAGATGGTTTTATGTATTTGTTATAGCTGTTGATTATTATAAAATATTTTTAGTATATATAATATTAATATATATAATTAAAACATTAATATTTTTAATAATAGGAATAGTAAAAAAAAAAAAAAAAACTTACTATAATATTGTAAAATCTGGTAAAATATTGACAACTAACATGAAAAGTATTAATAATATGATCTCGGGTGCTTTGAAAATTAAAAAGATAGAACCTTCACTACTATAATATATGAAATTAACACCAATCATAATAAGAATATGGAACAATAACATTACACCAATACCAATAAATGTTATTAAAGTTAACCATTCAGTAACCATTATTGCTTTAATTAATACTGTTAACAAAACTATAGTTTCAATTATATAGCATTGTCCCCAATAATTATTAACAAATGATTTTCCATCACTTTTAAAAATAGAGTCATTAAATGAAAAGAATGGCATATAGAAACTCACTATTGGAAAAAAAAATTGATAAATGCTCATTAAAAAAAAATTACTTTATTTTTAATATATTATAAATAAATGATATAAATTCTTACTAAATCCTTGATAGATGGCCAATAAGAACCAATGTAAGAATAATTTTTTATTCCAATATTTTCCTTTTAATGTTTCAAGATAAAGTGGTGGATTACTGTAAATTGCAGAAGTTGGTAAATCTCTTTCTAAACATGCTAATACAGGACCTGGAATTGATGTCATTAAAACGTTATATGCTGTCAAAAACATTTCTTCATATACCATCTATAATAATATTAATATTATTTATTTTAATTTTTGCAAAAATATAGGTATTAATAAAATATATAATATGACAAATAAAAAATTAGTTTTTCTAAATGATTAAAAAAAAACTGTTATATCAATAAAATTTTTATATGAAAATATCATATAAAATTATACATATATCAACTCACCGTTCCACTCCAATATGTATAGAAACCCCAAAGAATTTGAGGAATAATTAAAACAATATTTTTATAGAAACTATATAATAAGATTTTAGTTATACGTATATAATTGTAATGGCCATGAATGAAAATAAGTCTCTTCAAAAATTTAAATTCTTTAAAAGCATAATCACTAGCTTTAACAGCTTGAGCACCTTCTTTTCCCATTATACCAATACCAACATCAGCAGCCTTAATCATAGATACATCATTAGCACCATCACCAATAGCTAAAGTTGTTTTCTTTAAATGAATCTTTACTAATTTGACAACTCTAGCTTTTTGAATTGGAGTTACACGACAACAAATTACTGAATGGCATCTGGTACCAATTTCAAGGAACTTTCTTTGCATACTTGTCATTACATTTTGATCATATTTAAAGGTACTTGTCTTATTTGGATGATTTTCTTCATCATCTTTACATTCTTTCTTTTCCTCATCTTTATTTTCTGATTTGGCTGGAGCAATCTTGTTTTTAGGATTTTTATTTTGAGCTTCTTCTTCTGCTTCAGTGGTAGATCCAAAAATAAATGATAAAGTACCTCCATCGACAATCAATGCATTCTTTTCCCACATTTTTTCTAAACGTTGCTTTTCCTTAGCATCTAAAACTTGTTGCTTTCCTTTTTTGGTTAATTTATTTAAATATTTCTTTATACCTTTATTAATACTTTCTTCTGGAGTATGATCAATACCCCAGCTATTGTTATCTTTAAATGTTTTAATAAAATTATCTAATTTTCTATCACATTCACTTTCCGATGTAGCATTTAAAATCATCATATTAAAATCTTCCGATAACAATTTAGAGGAAGTACCAATATTAATTGCTGTTTCTTGCTTATCACCTGTTAATAACCAGAATCTAATTCCACTCTAAATAATAAAATATAAATATATATTTGTGAATTAGTAATAGATTTTAAAATGAATTGTATTAGGTGAATGTTATTTCTTTTACCTTTAATATGTAATCAATAGTTTCAGGGACTCTATCTTGTAAACGATCTTCAATAGCAGTAGCACCTAAAAGTTTTAAATTACTTTCAATTCCACTAACAACTTCTTCAACAACTACAGCTCTGTTAGTTATATTTTGATTGGCAGTAATATATTCATTATTAAATTCTTCATATTCTTCTTCTGTTAATTCCTTTGTAGCAACTAAAAGAACTCTAAGACCGTCTTGACTGAATACCTTAAGAGCATCCCTTGTTCCTTTAATAAAGTTTGGATCATTAACTTGTGAATCATCTGATAATCTACCAAACATAATATCATCAGCACCTTTACAATATAAAACAATTCTATTATCTGGTCTTCTTAATATAACACTCATTCTTTTTCTATCACTATTAAATTCAAAAACATTCAAAATTCTGTAAGTTTCTTCTACTTGATTTCTTATATTTGAAGCAGACTCAGATCCCCACATACCAATAGATACACTTGTTCTATTTCTTTCGATTAAACTAACTCCTTCAGTTTTAATACCATATACCAAAGCTGATTCATCAGGAGACTGACTTTCATAAATAATTTCGTATGTTTTTGGTTCGAAAGAAGGAATTGTTTCATTACACATAGCAACTGCTCTACAAAATTCTCTAATCATTGTTTTTTCATCTTGAGAACATTCAGGATTTTCAAATCTTTCTAATAAGGATTTTTGTGCTGGAATTCTTTCAAAAATTTTACCGGCAACAAACCATTTAGAAAGTTGCATATCATTTCTTGTCAAAGTACCAGTTTTATCACTAAAAATATATTCAACTGTACCTAATTCTTCATTCAAATTTGAATTATTAACAATCATATTCAGATTTTTAATTTGAACTTTTTTCTCCGTTTTTTTATGTACACTACGATATATACTAGCTCTTGAAGATAACAAGTTAGGATCTTTATCAAGATGTCTTACAACTTTAGATTTATCATCAGAATTTTCTAAATTTTGCTGAATTTCTTGCTTACCCATCATTTTCTTATCTTTTTCCATTCCAAATGCTTGTAAGAAACGAACAATTTCGAGTGAGACAAATAAACTGATTGGAATTACGTAGGTATAAAGAGCAAAATATGATAAAATACTTGAAATTACCATAGCTGGATAATTTGTATCAGGCTTTTCTAGATATGGTTTTGTTGCAATATACCATAGGTCATGTGGAGAATCAATTAAAGCTGGTTGTGATATACCTGAAATTGGTAAGTCATTTTCATAATAAGCTGTCATATTTGTTGTTGGACTATCTATATGGAATGCTTCACAATCATTCTTTGTTTGAATAAAGTCCATAATAACAGTTAATGACAAAATAATAATGTTAAAAACAAATATATATAAAATCAAAATATTTAATTTCTTTTCCATTTTACTAAATTTCATTCCAGTCTTTTTCAAATTTTGATAAACCTTGGTATTTTGACCAGAATAAATAACCATACCGTATATACAATCTGTATTTCTTAAAATAGAACCTCTTAAAAGCATATTTTCCATATTAAATGGTACACCCTTTTTTAAATTAGAAATTTCTTTTCTTCTTCTGAAAAATGATGCAGATCTTGGAAGGCCGGTTTGTGGTTGTGGTGGAGCCAAAGTAGCAATTAATGGAGGAACAGCTAAAATAAATAATAAATAAAAAATAAATTTTTAATACATTAGAATAATATGAATGAATAAGAATATTTATCATATAAGAGTAATTATTAATTGTTATTTAAAAAAAGAATGAATCTTTAAATAATTTTTTTAATGATAAATTTTTTGTATAGAAAATTTTAAAACAAAAATTTTTAAGAATTACCATCTTTTTCATCTACTTTATTTGTCTTTTTTGAAATTTCAATTGATATGCTACCATCAAAAGAAGTTAAATTATCATTTGGTTGTTCACAATGAATAACACATTTAACTCTTAATAATTCATCCAAACTACGAATACCGGAGAATTGCTTAAGAGCTGTTCTTCGTTTTAAATTAGTTTCACTTTTTTATTATTTATTTTTTTAAGATATTCATTTAAGATATACATTTATAAGGATATTATTATTTAGTTTTTTTTCACTAATTTATAATAAATATATATAAGATATATTTAATAATTTATTATCTTACCCATCTAAATCTGATGTTTCAATGTAACAAGTTCCTTCTTCTGATGAAGAACCAATTAATAATAAATCTGCTGGAACTTTATCTCCTTTTTGTAAAATAACCTATTTATATTGAAAATATTAAATTTTTAATTCATATTCAGAATTAATAATTTTAATTTTATATTAATATGATTATCGTTTATGTCTATATCTATTTATGAATAATCTGATCTTTGATTTAAACATACAACATCACCACAGTTAATATCTTTACTAGGAATTAAATCTACATAACCATTTCTAAATATAGAATATTTTATATTATTGGTTTCCTTATCGGAAAGATAACGTTTCTTTTATTGTTTTATTATTTTTTGTTTGGTTGTTTATTTTTCATTTAATAATTACAATAATTGTATTATTAATTAAATAGTTAAAATAAAAATTATATTAATATATAAATATTATAATAATAAAGGTAAAAACATAATATAAATTCCTACATAATCTTCATAACCATCTTTCAATGCAGTAACTGAGAGTACAAGTAATAATGGGAAAATTTGTGTAAATGGATTAAGTGCACTGTATTTTGTTAATGTCGAAATAGCTGCACATAAAAAATATATATTATATAATCTTCGAAACTTTTTATTTCCATTTTTTTTTTTTTTTTTTTGAGTAATATTTTTATAAAAAAATTGGCATTTATTTTTATTAATTTTAAATAACATATTATTATTTCAAATTTTTATAATATAATTTTTTTTTTACATATTAATTATTATTTTATACCTGACTACATAAATTTAAAGGTAAAAATGTCCATATTGTATATTTAGTTGTTCTTATATAATTAGAATTTTTTTCCAATTTTTCTTCTGGAATTGGAAATGTAACTTCATATACAGCTTCACTTTCCATATTCTCAATTGTAGGTGATAGAGATAAATTTGAATCATCTATATATAAACTTAAATCATGAATGGTCGGCTCCGCTTTCATATTACTGATACCTTTATCTGTATTGGGTAGTTGAAATTCAACCCCCTTTGTCTTAATTGTTAATTGAATTTTATCTTTAGATTCTTCAAATTCTGCTTCTGCATCATTGTCATCAATAATATCTCCAATATTCGTAATGTCAGTTTTATTATTAACAATATCTTCCTCGTTACTCATTTATAACTTTATAACTTATTACTATTACTATATATATATTTCAAAAGTCTATTATATTTTTATTAATTTAAAGATATTTTTAGCGAATATTTTGACTATTAATTTTTTCTCTATGTAATTATGAGTATTAATAAATATTATACATTTATGTTATTTTTGCTTTCTCGTTTATTAATCCTACTCTTTATTATTATCTATTGTTTTTTTTTTTTTAACTTTATCAACTATAGTGAGATATTATTCATGATTTACATAAATAATAATTTTTAAATTACAAAAAAGTAAAGTAAAAAAAAATAATAATAATAATATATAATAGAAAAATTAAAAATAAAATTCTTGAAATATTTAAAATTATAATAATATATATATATAAATATTAAATAATCGAGAGACTTTTTTTTAATTTCATTATTTACTAATGAAATAATAACTTATTTAATTTATTTATAATATAAAGTTTTCTTTTTAAAATAATTTTCTTTTAAAAGAATAAGATTACAAAACTATGTATTAATTATAATAAATAAATATTATATATCTTTAAATCTTTTTAAATATTATAATTTTCTATTAAATTTTATTTTATAAAATTAAAGCTAATGAAAATACTATAAAATATTCAATCTTTTTATAGAAATTCATTATTAAAAACTATAAAAATCTAAACTCTATATATAAATTATTTAAATAACATGCAATTATATATATATATATATTTATAATAATATTATATTTGCATATTTTAATATTTCAATAAAAAGTAATTACAAATAGCCGATTTATCAATAATCTTGGTTTATCTTTTAATGAATGATATTACTACTTTTAAAAAAAAAATATAAATACTTCACATAAATCTAATTATTCAATAATAATTAACATTTGAAAAATCAATTTCATTTTTCTTATCCTTTATATAAAGGATATGATAGAAAATTAAAATTATTATCAGTTATTACATAAATTAGCGCTAGTTCTTCCTTTCTTTTCTTTTTTTCAAACCATCCTTTTAAATAAAATTACATACTCTTTGATAATTTTTTATAAATATGTTTATTGGTCAATATCCATTTCTTAAAATCATAATTAAGATTAAAATAAAGTTTTAACAATTATATTTTACATGTATAATACCCATTTATTTAAAGAATAATCAGTTTTATGGTTTTCAATTTTCTATATTAATTAAAAATTAATTGGTTAAATATTTTAAATATAATATAAATAAAAGAGGAAAGTAAAAAAAAAATAAAATAAAATAAAAATAAAAATAAAAATAAAAATAAAAAAAAAAAAAAAAAAAAAAAAAAGAAAGATTGATTTACTACGGACGACTAGCATTTATATTATTAAAAAATAATTACAAAAGAAGAAAAAACTAGATTATCAAATATATTTTATATTAATATCTAGAAAAAAAAATAATTATATTTATTACTGAAGATAACATTACTCTTTTATAAAAGTTTTTAATTATATATATTCGAAAGTGAAACGATTTTTAAAAAAATACTATAAAAATAAATTTTCTATTATTTGAATAATAATATAAAGTAAAAAAAAAAAAAAAAAAAAAAAAAAAAAAAAGGATTTAAACAATTTTTAATGTTATTATACAAAGATATATTTGATACATTTTTTTAAATATTTTCTTCAATAACTTTTATTTTTTTTTTTTAATAAAAAATTATATATACACAATTTTATTTGTTATTTTTTATTATTATTTGTTTTATAATTATATAACTACTTATGTTTTAATTATTACTATTTACTATTATATAATTAGAATTTATATTTTTGTTTTGTTTTTTGTTTGTCATTCTTTATATATATATATATTCTTAAGGAAAAAAAAAAAAAAGATTATTATTAAACTTTTAATTATATAAAGATTAAAATCTATCTTATGAATTTTTTTGAGAAATATTCTTTTCTTTTTTTTTTAATGTTGAAATTATATAAAATTATATTAGATATTGATTAACATTGTTTATAATATATAAATATAAGTAAATTATTATTATATATAAATATAATGGATAAATTGTTAAAGTATATGTTTTGTATTTGATATCTTTTAATGAATTATATATATATATATATATTTCTTTATTTCTTGAATAATAACAAATTATTGAATTTTTCTTTAATAGAAAAAAAAACAATATTTGTTAAAATATTATATATAATCTTATTTTTATCATCCTTATTATTTTAATTAATAATGGAGAAAAAAATAATTTTTATTAAATAAAGAATAAAACATTATTTATTATTATATTGTTACTTATGTTTGTATGTCGTCGTAGATAATAATAATAATGATAATTTATTACTTTGTTTTGTCATTTTAAAACAGATATATCTAGATATATCAATCATTTTAGCAATGCATAATTTTAACAAAAAGATTACTGAATGGTAATGGATCACCACGTCTGTCTCTTAAAGTTAAATGTCTATATCCAGACTTTAACTTGTTTACTGGAATGGTTACGGAACCAATAACTTGTTTCTTTAATAAATTATATTCATGAACCTTAATTCTATAATTTCATATAATAAAAAGAGTATTTTATCGATTATATTAGTTACACTGTATTTATTTATAATAAATATATACAGCAATAATATTTACCTAAGGAAAGCAAGTTCTGGATTTCTATACATGTAAGAAACAGTTTCATTAAATACTGGATTAAATCCATTATTCTTAATAACTTTAGAACGATATTTGTTTTTAAGTTCATCACCCATGTTACTTTCGCTTTTACCATCCTTTAATACACTATCACCTAAAACTTCAACGGTAACTTGAGTATCAATAATATCACCATCTTCCTTGAATTTTGGTTTAACTAATTTTTGAGCAGAAATAATCTATATTTACAAAAAACATAGTTTTGATATTATAAATTAATAACAAAAAAAGAATAAAGTACTTCATTAATTATTTGATAATTTCTTTTTTTTTTTAAAAACCTTTTTTTTTTTTAAACTTTTTACATCTTTATGTATAATTATTTTATCTCTAAATTTTTATTCGTTTTAACTTACCTCAATTGTAATACGATCGAATGTCTTTTTATAAACAAATTCATTACCTGATCTTAAATAAGATGGCTTAAGAACATAACCTTGATAACTAGTTTGTCCAAACATAGCATCATTAACCTTTTAATTTTTCATTTATATTAGAATTAAAAGGCAAAAAGAGGGGTACAAGCATTAAAATGTATATATATATAAATGGTTATCATAGTTAATAAATATATTTTATAATTGTTTACAATAAATAAATACTAACATCAGTTCCTTTATCGAAAATTTGGTAATTTAATGCAACAACTTGACAACCACTACACCAATGTGGAACAGGGTTGTAATTACTTGACATAATACGCTTTCCAACTGGATATACACGAGTCATTTGAATTTGATTTAATAAAACATATTTTGATAAACTATGTTTGTATAAATCAACAGATGCTGCTTCTGAAACACAACAAGCATATTCATGCTTAGCATTGATTAAAGAAGTACCAATACCCTTGAATGGTTTGGATTTACAGTATACAGTTAATTTAGCTAATTCTAAAGCGACTGGATAACTATCACTTGATTGATAATTTTCAGTAATATCAATATAATCATCAGCATCATCTTCTTCTTCAGCTAAATCTGATAATTTACCTCTTCTTTCTTTGTCTTCATCATCATCATCACTATCATCACCTTCAAAATCTTCTTCACATTCTTCTCCAGAAGCTTCTTCTTCTTCTATATATTCATTTGCATTTGCTTGACCATAATTACCAGTATGTTCATCCATTGCTATTATTTAATAATAATATTTATTTTTTTTAATTATTAAATAATTTAAGTGAAATTGTATTAACATTTTATTTTTCAATAAAGAATTCAATTTAAATATTTATTTAACTGGAAATTAAATACATACGAATAGCAGCATCATTACCGGTCTTTAATGATTTAGCGAAAGAAAGTTTAAATTCAACCTTAATAATAACCTTGAACTTTAATTCCTTCAATGATGGTAATTTATCTAAATCATTTAATGGGCAAACAATAACATTATCCTTTAATATTTCATTAATATCATTTGCTAATCTTATTTGTTGATTAATTGAACAATGGTTTTCTAATGAAATAAGCATTGGGTAACTAGATGATGTTAATAAAAAAGTTGTATTTAAATATTATACAAAAAATTATTTTAATATATTTTCTATAACGATATAGAGCATTCATAAAATGGTAATCTTCTTATATTTGGTACATACGGAGTTTTCTTAAAAGCATAAATAGAAACAGCTTTAAGGATATCCTTAACAATAATATTACCAGTCCTAATAGAATAATTAATGAATATTTAAATAATTTTAATAAAAATATATAAAGCTTTTTATATTTATATTCAAAACATTAAATCAACTGATATTTACAAAGTACCACCATGAGTAGCCTTGGCTTGTCCATTTGGACCATCCCAACAATCAACTGTTCATTTATATAATAATTAATATAGACATTACATAGTATATTATAGTTGAATAATTATAGTAAATAAATGACTTACTTTCAATACATCTGCATCCTTTTTGCATACATCTAACATAAGCTTCAACAGAAGCAGCACCAGAAAGTTGGTTACCAACAAGATAACTATATGTTTAATATTTTATGGTAAAATTAATTTCCTCTTCCTACTATTATAATATTGTTATATTAAATGAATATATACGTATTGTGAGAAGATGCCATGAAATAGTCATTTAATGGATAACTGTCATCAAGTTCATCAAATGTATTGATCATATTTTCATTTGATGTTAAATAATTACAAAAGTCACCGTAATTCATACCAGAAGTGGTACTACAATATCTAGAATATAAATATTGAATTTGATCTTCATTCAAATTTTCCTTTATCATTTGATATTTTAAATGCATTAATATCGATATACAGACAATACAAAATAATAAAAATTTAAAAAACAAAATTATATTATTTCTCTTAATTTACCCTTTGAGTATTAATAATAAAATCTTTAAAGGTATCATAATCCATATATTCTCTGTATTTGTTAATTTCTCTGAATATTCTTTTAACATCCTCACGATCATCTAAATCATTGAAAAATGCTACAAATTGTTCATAATTTAAATTCTTATTTCTACCAAAGGTATAATTCTTTAAAATTTTATTAAAAAATGAAAAATATATTATTTTTAGTAAATTAAGTTATTATTTAAAGTATATTATATATACTATAAATAAATGTAATAAGAAATTGGTAAAATATAGATAGTACATATGAAATGTTTTTAAAATATTTACCTTTAACATATTTTTTCTTTCTTTGCCACCAATCTTTATATTTAAATTCTTTAATGCATCCTTTAATTCATCTTCAGAAATACCTTTATTCTTATTAACATCAGCATCTTCAAATGTACGCTTTAACCATGTATTATTTAATTAAAGAAAATAACTATAGTATTCCAAATAATTAATCATGTTATTTTTTGTAATATATTAAATATAACATTGCTATAATAGTATTATAATATGAATGTAAAAGGATATATGTCTTTGTCAACAATTCCATTTAACTTTTCAAAGTATAAATCTTGATTTCTACAAAGTAAATAATCTCTAATACCAACACACCATTTAATAGCAATAGTTTCAGTATTGGCAGCTAATAGATATTTATTATTTAAAATAGAAAATAAAATAATATAAAAATAATTTAGAAATAAACTATTTTTTATTATCATTGTTGTTGTTGTTAAAGTTTCATATAATTACTTAATATTTATATATATCTATTATAAATAAAAAAAAATTTTTTTTACCGAAATGATATGTAGTGTAATTTCCATTTTTCTTGAAAATAATTGTCATGGTTCTTTTTCTTAAATCTGAATAACGTCTTAAAGATCTCCACATCCATTCTTGACCTTCACCACCATAACGAATTTCTACAATATTTTCAATATCGATACCTATATATATTTATTTGTTTTGTTATTGTTGTTGTTGTTTATCAGTTTATTATTATTATATAATATAAACGAAAAGATATATTATTATTATTATTATTATTATTATTATTATTATTATTATTATTATTATTATTATTATTATTATTATTATTATTATTATTATTATTATTATTATTATTATTATTATTATTATTATTATTATTATTATTATTATTATTATTATTATTATTATTATTATTATTACTCTATTATTATTATTATTATTATTATTATTATTATTATTATTATTATTATTATTATTTATTATTTATTATTTATTATTTATTATTTATTATTTATTAATTAGGCTAAAACATACTATCAAGAGAACTAGAGAAAATTAATCTTCTAAGTTCTTCATTGTAATAAATAGTAATGTTATATGGTTGGTGATCACGAAATTTGTCGAACTTTAAAAAAGTTTCACCATAACGTAAATATTCAGGGTAATAAATCTTTGGTTTTTCTTCAAGATTTAACTTTCTCATTGATTCTGAAGGACTATTACTTTTAGAAGAACTTTTTGAAGAAAAGTCTCTAAATTTTTGTTTAAATGTTCCGAAAATATCTTGCATTTTGAATGTTTATTATTTTTTAAAATAAAAAACTACTAATTATTTTTATAATTTTGTTGTTACTTTTTATTTTACTTTAAATACTAAAAATTATAGTAATTTTTGTTGTTGTTGTTGTTGTTTTAAATTATATGGCAACAAAGTAATATGTATATAGAAATAAAATAATAAAATAAAATTATATCTTTAATTATTTTTTTTGTTTTATTTATATTTAAATAATGAGTCTTTTTCTTTATTTACAAAAAGAAAGGTTTAGGGATAATTTTTTTTAAAAAATTAAAAAAAGTATTATATCCTTTTTACATTACATAAAATTAATTAATTAGCTTCTTATTTAAATGTTTTAAATAGTTTATTTATTTTTTAGATATTTATTTAATTATAATAATATATTTAATAAATTTTATATTTATTCATCTATTTACTTTTTTTTACCTCTAAATTAAATTCAACAATTTAAATTCTTTGTCATATATATGGAATATACTCATAATAAATGGAATATTAGTTTTTTTATTATTATTTATTGTAAATATTAATATTTTTTTTAAACTTTATGTTTTAGTATTAAATGAACTGAAACTTATAATTAATCATATATTAACACTTATAGGAATATATATAAATATATATATAAATATAAATAATAAATATAAATGATAAATATTATCAGAATCTATTATTATCCTTTAACTTAATATAAATTATATTAATTACAGTTTTGGTACTTACATTAATGTAATTTATTATTTTTGTATTACAACAATAGATGTAAAAAGAGGGTAAAAATGAAACCATATTTAATTGTGATTCATCATATGAAATAGAATAATATAAACTTTAATAATTATAAAATGTTACTTTTTTTATTAATAAAAATTCCCATTTATTAAAAAAATAATTATTGACAGTTTATATTAAATTTTAAATTAAATATAAATTAAATTTGATTAAAATTAGGAATATTAAATGTAAATTTTTATATTAAATTTTTTTATTAAAAATGAATATAAATTTAGCCTCTTTTTTAAATCTTTTTGATAATGTATGTGGGAAGGATGATGATATAATATATGTTAATAATTTTGAGATTAAAAAATTAAAAAACTGATCTATTCATAAATAATGCCAACATATTTATATATTATTTTGTTTTATTAATAATTTAATCTTATTACATACACATGTAGAATATTTTTATACCTACTATTTAATAAAGTAGTATTAAACAGAAAATAAATTAATGTTATATGAATATAGAAATATAACAATTTTTACAATATATTTCTTTTTCTTTTTCGAAATAGCTAACACCTTGTAAACATTTTTCACATTTACTACATTTAAAGCAATGTATATGGTAACTTGATGGGTTCTTTACAGTTCTAATCATTTGAACTTCAATCGGTAAATGGCATTTACAACATGTACATAATTCTGCTCTATGTTTATCACAATAGACTTCATATGGATCTTGTGGAAGTGAAAAGAATGATTTATTGTTAAATGTTTCATTACATAACTATTAATTAAATTAGAAATAAGGATATATAATTTTTAATATTTTTATATTATTAAAAAAAAAAACTTATAAATTTTGTCAATGTATTTTTTAAATCCAAAAACTTACTGAACATCTTTTACAATTAATATGGTACTTTCTATCGAATATAGTAATATATTCTAATAATTTTATAATAAAAAATTTAGATTTTATTATTAAAAATATACATTTTTCATTTATAAACTTAATATAATATATTACAAATAAAGATTTTAATAAAATTCTTAAATAAATATACTGAAAAGGGACATTACCATTTTCAATAAATTCTCCACATATACCACACATAAATCCTTTATATTTAAGATAATCCTTTTTACAATATGGTCTTCCATCAATAGCCATATATTGTTTATTAAGTTTATCACCACAAGCAGAACATACAAAGCAATCTTGATGGTATAATTTTCCCTTAATATTAATTGCTTGTCCTTCAATAATTTCTTCGCATTCATTACAACAATATCCTTCTTCGAAAAGATAGCAACCTTTGCAGAAATACTATATGATATTTTTATTTTCAATAAAAAAAATGAGTATTTTAAACTATAACTGATATTATAATTATTTTATAATATGTTAATAAAATATTTACTTTTTCGTCTTTTTTATAACAATTGTCACTGGTTAATATTTCATCACAACGTTGGCATCTGAAACATTCTTGATGATATACTTTTTTATTATCAAAAGTAATATATTCTGATAAAATTTGCATTCTACACATATAACAGTATTTAATATTCTTATCAATCTTGGAATTAATTTCATCTTGAATTTCTGATTCAGGAATATCAATTGCTTCTTCCTGATCTAATGGATTTGTAACCGGGGCAATACTGAGAGTTTTTATACGATTCTGTGCTTTATTAAATACATTGCAATCTGACGTAGAGATAGGAAGAGAAGTAGATGGTGTAAGTTCTTCTTTTGATAACTTTCTTTTTACTTCATCGGGTATATCCAAAGTATTTGATTCAGGTAAGTTTTGTTGACTCGTTTCTAATATAGTACTACTTATTTTGGAATTCTCATATGGTGAAACTGGTGAATTAGCATTTGATGGTTTTCTTTGATTATCAAATGGTGATGGAGCAACAATAGATATTCTTTTAGTATTATCATATGGGGAATTAGGACTATTTGAAATTCTTCTTTGAATATCATATGGAGTTAATGTTGATGTTTTCCTTGGAGTGTCAAATGGACTTGTAGAAACTCTTCTTGATGTATCAAATGGAGAACTTGGTGTTTTATCAAATGGACTTTTGGTTGTTGATTTTTGTGAATCAAATGGTGAACTTGGTGTTTTATCAAATGGACTTATAGAAATTCTTCTTGATGTATCAAATGGAGAACTTGGTGTTTTATCAAATGGACTTATGGTTGTTGATTTTTGTGAATCAAATGGTGAACTTGGTGTTTTATCAAATGGACTTGTAGAAACTCTTCTTGATGTATCAAATGGAGAACTTGGTGTTTTATCAAATGGACTTGTAGAAACCCTTCTTGATGTATCAAATGGTGAACTTGGTGTTTTATCAAATGGACTTTTGGTTGTTGATTTTTGTGAATCAAATGTGTCCTTCGTAATAGTATTTGTTGATATAATAGAAGAATTATTAGGAACAAGTGTAGTATGACTATCTTTACTATTGGCTGGGGTACCATGAGGGACATTTAATAAATTATTAGAATTAAGACCACCTACTTGTGGAATGTTTTTAAGCATGGATAATACCTTTTGACGATCTCTTTCTTTTTTATTATCTGAATTTTGTAAGGCATTATTTGATTTACTAACTTCATTAGCTAATTCTATTCTTTGAGATTGTGGAGCTAATGTTACAGCCGAGGCACTAATTGTAGTTTTAGTTAATTTTTTTATTCCATCATTACTTTCTTCATTATCAGATTCAGCACTTAAATTTTGTTTTGGATCTGAATTATCTTCGACTGGCTTATAAATAGTGTCTCTATTAATTTGGCATTTTCTAATACTTTCTCCATTATCAGATTCAGAACTTAGGCCTTGTTTTGAATCTGAATTCTCTTCAGCTGGTTTATAAATAGTATCTCTATTGATTTGACCTTTTCTAGTAACTTTCTCACTACCATCACAAGGATTGTTTTTATAAAATTCAATTAAATAATCATTACTATCATCAAAACCATATTCTGTGATTTCATTTTGACTTTTGTCATTGATGCCATAAAGAGTTGATCTATTTTCAACAATAGTTTTTTCTGAAGATATAGTTGTCATACTAGATTTAACAGTAAAATCTTCTGAAAGTTTTTTCTTTTTCAATTTTTCTTCATTATCTTCATCACTAATAATCCCAATAATAATAAAACTATTAATAAAAATATAAAACTACCAATCATATATAAATATATATATAATTACATCTTTTTCAATTTATTAACATATTCCATCAAAGTAGTAGAAACATCAATATATTTCTTAAGTAATAAGACATTTTCCTATATTTAAAGTGAAAAAAAATATAATAATAAATAAATAGCATTAAGAAACATAATTTTAAATAAATATTAAATATCAAATCACTTACGCATGTAATACTTTCAATAAGCTTAGATTCGACATTTGTAAAATATCTTAAAAGTTTTGAGCATTCATACGCAGATAATTGATCTGATAAAGGATTTAAATATTCAGTACTATATTGACATTCAACAGTATCATCCTATTATTAAAATATTATATATATATATATATAATGGTATATATAAATAAATGTGTAATTCATTTCATTCTATTTATTAATATTTTTATTAGAATAGAAGTTTATATGTGGCATACACAAATAGCAGACAAATATTTTTTCATGCTTGTGATTTTTGCATTGATATAATCATTTAAAGGACACATATATAACTCTTTTTCATTGAAATCCGAAAGATTAGCTAATGTTTGAATTACTTTTGCTAATAAAGTAAATGTTCTAGAATTTTTTTCACTAACATAAGCTGATATAGATTATAAATAGATTACATTAATATTTATAATAATTTTTTAAAATATAATTTATTTAAAAATAATTACATTTAATTAAACCGAAAAGCTTTGGACCTAATATGGCAGGAGCAAAAAATCTTAAGAAAATAAAACCAGCTATAGAAGTAAATCTTACATTATATTCTGTTGGAAATTTTTTAATAACTTTCTCTTGAATAAAATTAAATATTTTTCTCCAATCCCTGGTTTATAATATAATGATTATTGTTTGATTATTTTTTCATATTTTATGTATTGAATATTAAAATAAAAATAAAAAAAATTGATATATTAGTATATAAAAAGAAAATTTAATATATTTCAGAAATTAAATAGTATATATAGTTATTATCAATAAAAATTACTTTGGCATGGACTGTTCTGCTTGAAAAATTGAAATTAAAATATTTTCTAAATATTTCGTAAGATTATATAGACTTTCATTAATTTTTTTTTGATCATTATCTATGGCTTTTGATGGATCAACCTTTCAATAAATATATATATTTAAATTATATTAGCATCTCTATTTGGTATTGTTTTTTTTTCTTAATTTTTGTATTTAATATAGTATACGTACTTCAATGTATAGATCATTTTCCACAATAGTATGAATAATATCTTTCATAATTGCAGCTAAATAGTCTAAGCCGGTATATTTCATATAGACATCAATAATCTTAGAAATCATTGAATTTGCTCTAAATAATGTTTGACTTGATTCTTTTAGTTGAATTCAAATTTATAATATTCATATATTTAATATTTATTTTTATTAGTCTTAAAAAAGCAATATTTATCATGTCTATGTAGCAATTCTATATTTAATACCTGCTTCTGAAACTTCAATTTCAATTAATGATTTCAAACAATCAAATAAATTATCATGTTTTAATTGAATTTTAATTAAACTAAGTGCAGCTGCTTCTCTTTCCGTACTCAATTTACTGTTTTATTAATATAATTATTATTTTAAAAAGTAGAAATTATAAAATTCAGAAAAACAGTGTCATATTAAATTATGTAATAAGGATAACTATTATTATCATGGACAACAACATATAATGAAATACATACCCAAATAATTCTATTAAATAATATCTATTTTCATTAATAATCTATAAATATTAAATAGATAGCATATTAAAAAAAATTGAAAATCTATTTCGATCTTTTCATAATATGTATAAAATTAGCTTACATTCAAAAACGAATTATAAAATTCAATCGGTAATACATAACTTTCCTAATATGTAATTAATGATTTTGATTCAAAATTATTACCCAATTTTGTATATTGCTATTTTAATTATAATCATTAAAAGTATCTTTTTAAAAAAATTTACATTATACGTAATTCTCAATAACATAGTAACTAATTTTTTATATTATTAAAAAATTAAAAAAAAAAAAAGATAAAATTAGTATTATTTTTATTCATGCTATTTAAATTATTATAATATTTAAATTATTGAAGCATTTACCAACGCCACCACAATTATCAGATACATATTTTGCACATTGTTGATGACAACAGAAATTACTTAAAAGTTGATATATAATATAGATAACATTAACAAATTATTTAAATTATAACTAATAGATATATATATTATATATTTTCATTTATTATATACCAATTACCACATTTGAGATGCGTTTTTGTTACCCATATTATTCCACCACAATGACCACAAAATGAAATGGAATAAAATTTTGTATCTAAAAGTCGATGGGATCTTTTTGTAGTTGGTACATTATCTATTCATTATTAATAGTAATTGTGTAATATTGTTAATAAAAAAGCAATTATTTGTTGTTTTAAAAAAATAATAACATTAAATTTTTTATTTAAATTCTATACCTTTTTGATCACTTCTTTGTAAACGTTGAATAAATTGACGATGATTAATTTTTGTATCCCCATCAACTATCGTAAATCTTTTTTCTTTGATTATTTTTAAAAAAAATTTTTTTATTCTAATTATTATATATTTTCTTTATTTTGTAATATTTTTAATAATATTATAATATTTTAATGTTATATTATACTTGATTTTAATGTTCCTTTTCCTTTATTCTTTAATGAATGATATATACGAGCTTTTTTCCAATAGTATATATGTATTAATTTCAAAAATCAAGGAAATAAATTGATTCAATACTAATAAATTACCTGGTTTTGATAATAATGGATATCTTTTATCGACTGAACTATTAACAGGAATATCAGAAAGTGAAACAAAACAATGACCAAGGAATTCTATTATTTTAATATAATTTTTAATAACATATTAAAAAAATATTGTTTATTTCCAATGAATTATTTTTATTTCTATAATAATAATAATAATAACCATTTGTTGAAAGTTTGTTCCAATTCCATATGGATACATTAATTTCAAGATTTTCAGTCACATTTTCAACATTACTAATAAATTTTTTTTATTTGATATAAAATTACATTTTTAGTATTTTCATCATTATTAATTTTTGGTTTATATATGTCAAAGTATAATAATTACTAAACAATATTAGAATTGAATACTGGATTAATGGTATTCTTTTTTACAGTTGTTAATTGTGCTGTTTTTCCTTCAATATCCGGTAATAAATAACATGCAACAAATGGATCTGGTAAACTACCATTGCTATCTCTAATTAAATCATTTGCTTGCTTAACTTTAAATTTATATTAATAAATAGAAAATAGATATGAATAAAGAAGATCATAGATTATTATTGAATTTTTATAAATTAAAATTTAGACTTCAATTTAATAATTTTACTGTTAATTTCAAATCTATGGGTTTTATCTGGATTCAAGGTATGATTAACGTCAATTCTAATATCACCAGTTACATTATATTTATTAATAGTATCGAAAGTTGGTTGTAAAACAAACCATTGTTCTTTTTGGAAAGCTCCTGATTTTAAAAATGTCAATGGAAATATAATTTGACCAATTGCTTTATCACCATTTAATGTATTCAATACAGATATTGAAAGAGAGTCATTATTATCATCATCATCTAAATTTTGCTTATTTTTTTCCGTAATATCTGACCAAACAATAATTTTAAGTTGTTGAAAATGTGGATCTAATGGACTAAATTCAAAATCTTTTTATACAACATTATTGAATTTTGCAAAATCAAAATAAATGATTTATATAATAGTGGAAGAAAAAAAAAAGTATATATATATCGAATTTTTTTTAAAAGTTAATTTAAAATAAAATAAATAGTTTACTATATATATTAATGGAAAAATAAAAAAAAATAAGTTTTTACGTTCTGAAAAAATAGGTGAAGTACTGTTATATACAGTTGGGGTTCTTTTTACTTCATCATCATTAATATGAACTGTACAATATGTATCTTTAAATATTTTTATTTAAGAAAATAAAATATAAATTGATACATTAAATAATAAAAGGTAATAATAATTTATTAATTAATATTTTTTCCAATCCATTAATTAATATCAATAATAATTAATAATTATAATTGTATAAAGTGTATAAATTGTATAAATGATGATAATTTACTTTGTTGCTTTTCTCCTGAAAATACATTTTTAACTTCAGAAATCTTAAGATCTAAACTTCGATGAATAGTATATTTTTGTTCTGAAGGTCTTTCAACATTTGTTATAAACATTAATAATACAATAAGATGTTATATTATTATATATAATAACCAATTTATTTAATTTTAATATATATCTTTTAATATTCAAAGTAATAATAAATTCAAAAATAAATTCAAAACTAAAAATTAAAAAAAAAAAATTAAATGATATATTTAATTTTGATAATTTTTTTTTTTTTTTTTACATTGTTAAAAAAGGAAAATGTAAAATAAAAAGTTTAATTAATATTAAACATTAATATTCCGATTAATCTATAATTAAAATTAATTTATAAAAAAAAAAAAGCATGTTTTTCAAATAGTAATAGAATAGTTTTTATTAAAATAAATTAAATTGACACATATTAATATTGATTTAACAAAAGTAATCGCATACATAAGATATACTTTCATGGAAAAATAAAAAAAAAAAGAGTTTTAAACTATTAATGAAAATTTCTATAGGTAAAATAGAATTAAATTGTTATGTTATATTTTTTCCCTAGAGCTATTGCAATTTCTTTCATTTCTATTAAATCTAAGTCTTCTCTTTCTTCTTCAGGAATTTGATAATATAATTCTTTAAATCTAAATAAGTTTAACTTTGCATCTTCATGGCAGCAATGTTCGCTTAAAACTACTGCAAAATTTATATATCCAATAATATTCAAACTTTAAAAATTATTAATATTAAAGATCAGTAATTTAAAGTATAAAAATGTAAATTAAACATAATAAGGTTAAATAATGAATTTAAAAGTAATATTAATATTATATTATATATATATATATATATATTTAAAATAAATTTACCTATTTATATCAAGTCCTTTATGAAATGCTATTTTTGAATTTTCAAAATCACCAAGTTTATTTAAAGTTACACCCAACCATATATATGTATCTGAATATTTTGGATATAAATTAGTAGCCGAAGTAAAAAATCTAAAAGCTGATACATATCTACACATAGTAATAGTAATAGTAGTAGTAGTAGTAGTAATTAATAATAATAACAATAATAATAATAATTAATAATAATAATTAATAATAACAACAACAATAATAATAATAATAATAATATTTAATAAAATTTAATAAAAAAAAGAATTATATTATAGACATCTTAATGCATACTGTTCATGTTTTAAATGGACTAAGCCTAGATTATATGATATTTTCCATTCATTAGGTGCAAGGTATAATGCTTTTTTTAAACAGGATATAGCCTATTAAATATATATACGCCGTTATTAATAAATTTCAAGCTATTAAGGTAATTATTAGAAATTAAAAAAAAACTTACAGCAATAATTTTATTCTTTCCAAAAAAGCACATACCAATGTTATTCCATAATTCAAAAGAATCTGGATTTAATACAGCCCCAATACGATATTTCATTAATGCGCCTTCAAATTCATAATTATTTTGCATTATGGAACCTGCCGCTAAGATACCCTATATATATTAATAAATATATTTTTTTTTATAAATATTATTATAAATCAAAAAAAATTAAATGGATATTAATAAAGTCATACAAAATTATAAACTATATTCAATAGCAATAATAATAAATATAACTATTATAGTTACAATTATAGTTAAAAATAATATATATATTAACGAAAAATAAATTATAAAATTTACATTAATATTAGTTTGATCATATGATAAAGCTCTTCCAATATAATTAAAAGCGCAAGGATAATCATCTTTCCTTAAATATAGTAATCCAAGAACAGTTAAAAAATCTACATTATCAGGACTTATCCTATAAAATCAAATATCGTTTATAAGTTTTATTAATAATTAGGTAAGGTTAATATATTTATCATTTTTCAATTTAAAATACTTGTTAATAATGAAATGCTATATTTTTTTTTTTTTTGGTGCTGTATTATAATATTTAAATCATGTAATTATTAATTCATACGTTATTGCTTGTTCATATAACGCTATAGCCTCCTCATATTCCCCACATAAAACCAGTAATTTTCCCAAATGAGTATATGTTGAATCATTGTTATTAATTTCTAATGCTTTATAAAAACTTTCTATTGCCTATTATTTTATTAAAATGATTTTATTTTTTTAAAATATATATATATTTAAAAGAAGAATTGAATATAATATTTAATTACTACTTGTACATTTATATATTTGTTAATTATTGTTTATATATAAATAAGTATATTATTAATTTATTTATTCATTTAACCTTTCTATAATCTTTTAAATACATAAAGCATATTCCTCTATTATGATATATTTCCTTTTAATTTTTTTTATTTTATAAAAGTAAATAATGATAGAATAGCAAAATATAATACATATATATATATAACATAAATTTTAAAAAAAAGTATTAAAACTTCTTTAATAAAATACCCAATCCTTTCCTGCTAATCTTAATGCATCATCATAGACTTCTATTGCTGCTCTATGTTTTCCAAGTAAAAACCTAAATTTAAAATATAAATATATTAAAAATATTTCCTTTCTTTTTTACAATCCATAATTTTTATGATTTTTAAATAATTTACAATGATCTTCCAATTTGTTTAATATTTATGATATTTGTTGGATCCAATTGTTCAACCATCCTTAGTATTTCTAATGATTCTTCTATTTCCCCATTATATCTTAATATTAAAGCTATTATTTCATAGGAATAAATTTAGTTTTTTTTTTCTTTCTTTCTTTATGTATTTATGAATTAATTTTTTTTTCCTTTAATGTCAATTATATTTGTTACCTTTTAGGTAAAGTGGATATACACTGTGATTATTTGTTGCTTTTAAAATTTCTTCTATAATATCCTTTATATAAAATGAATTAAATAGTATAATTGATATGAGTTAAAAAAAATCTCAAATTATACTAAATAATATATATTCATAGTAATACCAAACATTCTTGATGTTGTTTTGTAACATATAAATGATATAAATGCCATAATTGATTTTTCCATGCCTCTGAAGGACATTTCGTTGTTGATACTTTTAATGCTGGTTTATTTATAATTATATCTATTTTATGGCGTTGATTAGAGTTAGAATATTAGTATATTACAATAAAAATAAGAATTGACCTTTTTTTTTTTTTCCTTTTATATATAAATATTCAAATATTCACCTTCATCATCAGAAATATCTAAATTAAATTCTGAATTAATTGATGAACTTTTTAAATAATCACTCGGTACACTCATTTTTTTTTGTGTGTGATTATTTAAATATATTTAGTTATTCTTTATTAATTAAATATTCTATAAAAAAAATAAAACTATTATTTTAATTATATTATCCTTTTTTTTTAATTTTTTATTTTTATTATCTTCTACAGAAATTTACTGTACAATTTTTAAACTTTTTCATTTTTTTAATATTTTTTCAAATTAAAAATCTTTCAACATTTCTCAAAAGAAAATAAACTTTTAAAATTACATAGAGTTTTTCATTTATAATCTTTTGAATTTATTCCATAAAATAAAGTTCAATAATAAATAACAGAGGTATAATTTTATATTTTATAATCTCTTATTAAGATTAAAATTTAAAAAATCTTAATTGTTAAAATTATGATTGTTTTTATTTTTTTCTATTTGAAAGGATTATAAAAAATTAAACATATTTTTATATTGGCCAATGTAGATGGCTATCGAAATAAGTATAATTAATATATATTTTTTTTTGATAAAATATTTTAAAACCAAAGTTAACAAATTTTAATAAATCATAAAATTATAGTTATTTTAAAGATAAAAAAAATAAAAAGAAGAGAAAGAAAGAAAGAAAAAAGAAATTATTATCAAAGAATATAAAAAAAAAAGCTCTAGTATAATTAAAAAAAATACTATGAATTGAAAATTATAAAAAAAAAAAAATTTTATCCCATCAAAATATTTATATATCTCTAAACCTCTGCTATAAGGAAAAAAAAAAAAAAAAAAAAAAAAAAGAACAAAAGAAAGAAAAAAAATACCTATATAATATTTTAAAGAAGAAAAATAATGTTAGCAATAAATAGAATTGTATCCAATACTTTAGATAAATATCAAAAAGAAAGATTATCCTTTGCTCAAACAATTGCTGAATTAGCTCAACGTGAAACTTATGTTAGTACTTTACAATCTCATAATGTTTTACCATTACTAAGACCATTATTATTAGATAATGTACCAGCAATCCAACAAGCAGCAGCATTGGCTATTGGAAGATTAGCTAATTATAGTGAAGAATTAGCAGAAGCAGTAGTGGATTCTGATATTTTACCTCATCTTATTTTTTCGTTAAAGAATCAAAATGTACATAATATAGTGACATTTTCATATTTTACTTAAAAAATAAAAAAAAAGAATCTATAAATTATAATTTATTAAAAATACAATTATTGATATTTTCATTATATTATATGTTATACAACATTTATTATTATTACTGTTTTTATAGAGGTTTTATAAAACAGCAGCAGCATTTGTTATAAGAAGTAATTATAATAATTATAATAATTTATAAATTTTTCATTTTTTTAAAAACAAAAATAATTAAAAATTTAATCCTATATTTAATGAAATGATAATAAATAATAAAAAAAACTACTATTTTGAAAATAATAACAATTTAGCTGTAGCAAAACATTCAGTAAAATTAGCAAATAGTGTTGTAGAATCTGGTGCATTAGTTTCATTAGTACAATGTTTAGAAGAATTCGATCCAGGAGTTAAAGAATCAGCAGCATGGGCACTTGGATATATAGCTAAACACAATGAAGGTAATTTTTTTTAATGAATTATATATATATAATCATTTATCTTTATTTTTTTTAAAAAATTACATACATATTAAATAAGTATAATATAATTATTAATATATATATATATATATTTCAAAAAAAAAGACTTAGCAAAAGCTGTCGTTGATGCTGGAGCATTACCATTACTTATTCTTTGTGTTCAAGAACCGGAACTTTCTTTAAGAAAAATATCCATTTCAGCATTAAGCGATATTGCCAAACATTCATCAGAGGTATATGATAATAAATTATTTTTTTTTTAATTTATATTTAGTTTAAATATTCATTAATATTAATATACAAACTTTATAATAAATAAAATATTCAATATTCTCTATTATTATATATTAACTATTAAAAAAAATCAAAATACAAAAAAAAAAAAAATAAAAAAAATTAAAAAACTAAAAATTTATTAAGCTTGCTCATAATATTGTAGATACAAACGCATTATTCTTCTTGGCACAATTAATTCATAATTCTGATCCAAAATTACTTAGACAAGTATGTTCTTGTTTATGTCAAGTTGCCAAGCATAATATAACTTTAGCTGAAGAGGTTGTTGATAGAGAAATCTTCCCAAGAGTATTATATTGTTTAAAGAATAATGATATATATGTTCGAAAGAATGCCGCATCATTAGTATGTGAAATTTCGAAACATTCCGTAGATGTAAGGAAAAAAAGAAAAATTGTTTTTCTAATTATTACATTAAATAATTAATAAATTAATAAACTATAATAATATCAAATATATCAAATATACATATATATTTATTTATTTTCTTTCTTATTTATTTTTATTATTACATTTTCCACTATATATTTAATTTCTGTAACACTTTTAATAATTATAGCTGGCACAAATTATTGTTAATGCAGGAGGCATTTCAGCAATTATCGACTATATAGATAGTGCAAAAGGAACAGCAAAACTTCCAGGTATCATGACACTGGGTTATATAAGTGTATTTTCAAATACCCTTGCATTTTCTGTTTTACTTGCAAAACCGATTCCAATATTATTAAAAACTTTAATTGATGAAAAAGTAACTGATGAAAGTGTTTTGGTAAGTAGAAACTTTTATCAAGAAAAAAATATACATATATATATTATTATTATTATTAATTTATACCTCTCCTTCAATATAAAAAATAATAATAATACTAATTGATATATATATATATATTTATATATATTTATCTTTCAAATAATAATAATATAATTAATAATATTATAGTCTGCATGTGTTTGGACATTAGGTCAAATGGGAAGGCATAGTCCTGAGCACGCAAAAATCTTAACCGATCATGGGGTATTACAACTATTATTAAAACTTTTACAAAGCTTCCCAGACGACAAAGAAGAATTTTTAGACTTGAAATCAAAAGTAATTTATGAAGCATCAATTAAATCATATATATATAATAAAATTTTATTTATTTCTTTATTTAATTTATTTCATATAATTAACATTAAATATATAATATGTATATGAATAAATATATGTATGTATAAATACACATAGATTAAAAAAACGTTAAAATGGATCATAGAAAACACATTAGACTTAAAGAGTTTAGAACCATTATTATCATTAGATACACCAATATCAATATTAAAACCAACCGTAGAACAATTAACTAAAATTATTCCAAATGATGTTACATTACGTAGAGATTTTGTTACCTCTGGTTCACTGAAAACATTACAAGAGATATTACAGAAATACATATCGAAGGAAGTTAATAATTCGTCTTATTACTCTAAATTAGCCGAAAATATCATGCTTATTAATAAATGTTATCCAGAAGAAATTGTAAAATATTATTCTCCAGGATATTCAGAAATATTGCTTTCAAGAATTGATGAATTTACGCAACAAACTTGCTCTATCAATAGTTAAATAATTTAAAAAATAGTATCAAAATTAGTTATTTTTTATATAATATAATACTCAATAATACTTATTTCTATTCATTTTATTTTATTTTATCTTTTTAAAAAAATGAAAAAGATAATAATTTAGTATATTTACTGTAAGGATAATTTTATATAAATATAATATTAATTGTGTAAATTAATATTATGTACATTTATATATATTAATTGTATTTTTTTATTTTTTATTTTTTTTTTTTTTTTTTTTTTGACATTTAATAAGTTTAATAATCTTTTAACTATTTACTTTTTTTTTTTTCTATTGTTTCATCACTACTCAAAATACATTAGATAATATAATTAATATACTTTGATTGTTTACTTATTTTTTCTATACCTAAAAACTATTATATTTCAATGTTTATAAATGAAAATAATAATTAATAAAATTAATAATACTAATAATATAATTTCATTTAACTTTAAAAAGAATTCACTTTTTTTATTTAAAAAAAAAAAACTGTCCTTTGATTTATTTTACTTCTTTTTTTTTTTTTTGGTAAAGTACCTTCTCCCAAAAAATTTTTTAATTAATAAATTTAATTAATTATTATATGAGATGTATGAAATTATCCATTTAAAAATTTTCTGATTGACAAAAAAAAAAGATATAAAAATTTTATTTTATAATTTTTTTTTTTATTTTATTTTGTAAATTTTAGAATAATAAAAATGAAACCTGTAGCTGGTAAAATATTTAATATTAATTATCTTAATTCAATAGATACTGTTTAAATATAAATATTAATAATGATAATAACAAATTTATAATAATTTATTTATGTTTTTTTTAATATATAAATTTTAATTTATTTTTTAAAGGTGAAAAAAGAGAAAGAGAATCAGAAGATGATTCAAAGAAAAATGTAACCAATTGATATATATATACAATTATTTAAATAAATTGACATTCTTCAATTCAGAATTCAACCCGATTTTTTTAATAAAAAGAAATTCAATTGAAAAATTATAATGGTAATAACAAATGTTTTATTTTAATATATTGTGTAATGAATATATATAATAGGAATCTGAAACTGAAGTTAAAGATAAAGTAGTAGAAAGTAAAAATGAAACTACTGAAAAAAAGGAAGAAGAATCCAAGGAAAAAAAGGAAGATAAAAAAGAAGATAAAGATGAAAAAGAACCAGAAACTAAAAAACAAAAGGTAGATAAGGAAGACAAAGCAGACGAAAAAACTACTAGTTCATCTCCAAAAAAGAGCGTTTTTGGTTCATCTGTAAGTTAATACAATATATATAAGGTTTTAAAATAATATAGATATGTCCATAGATATATATATATCACTATTTCATATACAATTATTAAGTTTAAAATATAAAAATTATTTTTACAAATAATCATTGAATATTTAAAATATAAAATATTAAAAAAAAGTCATCAAATGTTTCATTTGCTTCATTTGCTTCATATAAAAGTCCTTTCGGTAGTTTAAGTACTGAAAAAAGTTCTTTCTCTTCATTCGGAAAATCTACCAATAACAATACATCATTTGAATCATTATTAAGTGAAGGAAAACCTTTTGATAAAAAGAAAGAAGAAAAGACTGATGACAAGAATTCACAATTTAAAGAACAAACAGATAGTAAGAATTTTCAAAAAAAAAAAAATATATATATATATATATATAATTATTATTATAAATTATAATGACAAGTTTTTTTTTAAGATGAATTTGAATTGAATAATAAATTTAAAAAACAATTTCATTACACAAAAACAATAATAATTGAATCAATCAAAATTCTTGAAAAGAATTAAATTTCATTAATTTTATATATATATATATATATTTGTATATATAATTTTTTAATTATTAGCCAAAACTGGTGAAGAAGATGAAGAATGTATTCACTTTGTTAGAGCAAAATTATATGAAGATGAAAATAATTCATGGAAGGAAAGAGGAATTGGAATGTTAAAAATCAATAGAAATAAAGAAGATAATTCTAAAGTTAGATTAGGTAAATTAAATATATACTTTTATATACATATATATATAATAATAATAATAATAATAATTTAATGAAATTTTATCCTGTGGTTGGTTATATTAACATTGAAATGTATAACTTTTTTAAATATATTTATATGTATTTGTATATGGGAATGTAGTTATGAGATCTGAAGGTATTTTAAGAGTTATTTTAAATGAAAGAATACTTCCAGGAATGAAATTTAATGTCATTCAAGAAAAATACATTTCATTTGCAGCTATTGCCGATTCAAAAACTATTAAAAAATATCTTATAAAGGTAATAATATCGGTATTACAAAACCTTACAAATAAATGCATTCATAATAATGATTTAATCCTTATTCCAACATTTTATACATATAATATTTTTTTTTTTTCAAACAATTATCTTAGGCTGGTACAGCAATGAGTGCTAATGAATTATGTCAAGCCTTAATTAAAGCTATTCCAAAAAAATAGATAGATTAAAAAAAAAGTAGACTTCTTTATTTTCTATATATTTTTTGTTTATATATATATACAATCCTTAACGATTAAAAAAAAAGAAGAAGAAAAGTATCTTTAACTATTAAAAACATATTACAAAGAAAAAAAAATAGATTTTCTTATTCTATTTTAAAAAAAAGTTTCATTTTATATATATACATAGTAGTATTCAAAAAATTGAAATAATTTATCTTCTCAATTTCAATAAAGAAAAAAAAAAATTAATAAAACTAATAATAAAAATATATACTATATGAAATTGGTGTTTTTAAAAGAATTTCCTAAAGTTGTATACTTTTTTTTTTATCAAAAGGTGTAAGGATATACTAAAAGGTTTTAACTTTTTTTTTTTTAATATTATTTTATTCTTTATTTTTTCTTTCTTTTTTATTCATTTATTATATATATATATATATATATTTATCAGTATTATCTTTAATTAATGTGGGATGGATTACTTTTAAAAAAAAAAAAATAAATAAAATTAAAATTTTAAATTTTGGTGTGTTTTTTTTTTTTTTTTTTTTAGTTGTTATTATTTTTTTTGGTTGGTTAGTTGGTTGGTTAGGGGTAGTTGATTTAAATTTATTATTATAAAACGCTAATAACTTCTAGTGAAAAATAAAGAAAAAAAAAAAAGATTAAAATAAAATTATTTACATCTTAATCACTAATAATGAACTACATAAAAAATATTATTATTTTTTATATTCTGTTTCCTTAAAAAAACTAATATATATACTTTTTTTTTTATCATTTTTCTAAAGTGTACTACTCTTTGTATAAAAAAAAATTATCACCCATTGCTCTCTTAATATGTTACATAAATAAATAAATTGCTTTTTATTATTTAATATGAAATCACTCTAATGGCTTCTTTTACTATTTATATGTGGTATTTTATTTTTTTTTTTTTTTTTTTTTTTTTTTTTTTCTTATTTTTAATTATTAATTGATATTACGATAAAAAATTTTTGTTATTATTTATGTTTTTTTTTTTTTGTTTGTTTTTTTATTTTTTTGATTACTTTTTTTTTTTTAAATTAAAAAAAAAAAATTGAAAAAGTACTGTTAATTTCTTATTCTTCATCAGAATCATCTTCATCTTCAGCATTCTTTAACCAATCTATATATCGATGAATAAGAGGTAATATTTTTTTCATATAAAATAATTTGATTAGAAAAATTAAAAGACTATTGAATCTATCTAAACATTAAAACTATAAATATCTCACCAATAAATGGAGCCATTTGTTTTGCGAAAACGTTCTTTCCTTGTGGTAACATAGCCTTTTCAGACCAGTATAAAATAGCAGCTTCAGATAAAACATCACCTTGGTATAAGCAATAAATAGCGTGACGGAAGTATTTCATTAATTTAACATCTTCGTAACAAGCCTTTTGGACCTTACAAAGTAAATTAATTTCAGTTTTTGGTGAAGTTGTGAAGACTTCTAAAATTGGACTCCAGAACTGTATAAAGTATAAAGGATTTACAATAATAATGTATAATAATAGCAACAAAATAATATAATAATAACAAATGATATTATTCATTAGTTTATGAATATATATATATTTTCTCTTTCTTTGATCTACACTTTAAACTTACTTCTAATTGACGCTTAATTTGAGATTCCATTTGATCTGGCTTATTACCGAAATCAATGGCATCCCAAATGCATTTAGTAATGTCAGATTCATTCCATTCTTTGTTAGCGACCATTTCATTCTTGAGATAAGAAACAATCTATATTTTATAATTTTAAATTTTTTTTTTTTTTGATGATGCAAAAGCAAAATAAAAAAATTAATGAATCTATTTTTTACTTTCAATAATAAATATTATTTGTATAAATAAGACTTACTTCTTGTGGTTTTTCTTCATCTTCATACATAGTTTCTAAAGTCTTGATAATTAATTTTTTGGTATCTTCTAACTTCTTGTTCTTGTAAATATCGACAATTTGTTGAAGATCTTCAGCGATGAAGTGACGAGATAAATAATCATCAGTTCTCTTATTTTGTGGGAAGAAAAGTAATAAATTACCATCAAGCTTTGATTTCTTTAAATTGTGAGCTGTTTTAAAAATAAAATAAATATAATTATTTTTTCAAAAACGAATATTATAATTATAACTCAAAACTTACTGAAATGTTCAATAGATTGTTCTTGAAGATAAACCTTAAATACTTGAGTAATAAAACGAAGAGAAGCACCTTCCTTTACTAAATAATCTTTATTTAAGCATGAAAGAATACTAAGTGGAATTTCTTGAGCAGCACAAGCAATACCAATATAAGTTTCCAACTTTAAGTTTTGAAGTTCAGTCCAGCTATTAATATGTTGTAAAATGTGTGGTAAACTATTTTCCATAGCTCTTTCGAGATACTATTTTATCGATATAATAAGGAATTTTATTTTAGCATATTATATATATCATATACATTATATACATATATATATGAATGTATTATAAAGTAATAAAAAGAAAAAGATTTTAGATCGATTCAAAATTAAATTAATAAAGATAAATATTTTATAAAATAAAATTAGAAAAAAAAAAAAAAATACCTTATAACGACGCTTTAATTTTTCAAAAACTTCGACATGTTTTCTAACAGTTTCTGGTTTTTCATCAGTTTCAAAAAGACACATTGGATTTAAACCATCTTCAGTAAGAATACCTCCAGGAACTATAATTCCATTTAAAAAAATGAAATAATGTTTATTATTAAAAATTCATTAATATATGCATATTTAAATAAATATCATTTACTATTTCAATAATATACTACTATTTTAAAAATTGGATATAAAATGAACTCAAAAAAAGAAATTTTATTAAAAACACATTATTTACCTAATTGACCACCAATTACTAAAAGTTCGCATAAAGTTTCAGAATATCTTTTAAAATCAAGTTTATTAGATTGGTCTTCAATTATTTTTAAATACTTGTCAAAATCACCAATAATACTATCACCTTCTTCAATAATTGAAGTTAATAAACTGCTTTGGAAGGATCCTGGATCGTGTTTAACAACTTTAGCTGCCTATTAAAATTGTTTAAAATTTATAAAAAAAAATAAAAATAAAAATAAAAATAATAATAAATTAATAAATTTTAACCATTTAATAAAATTTATAATAAAAAAAAAAAGGTGGGATATAAAATATGAATTTAAAAAAAAAAAAATAAAGGTTTAATAATTTTCAACTAATAACTATAAATCTTTTATTAAAATATGTATTATCATCGAAACGGATATTTAATAGTTTAATTGACACTGAAATAAAATTAACTTTAATCAATCAATTATTACTTTTCAATGGTTTTAAAGTTGTTGTGTTTTCCCAAAAATTAAATATTTAAATAATAAATAGTATATTTTCAGAATTCAAGTTATTACCTTTCTTTGTTTATTCTTTACTCCTTGTAAAGCTGGTTTTTGGGATTGTGATGCTGCTGAGCTCATAAATAATAATTTTAACTTTTAATGTATTACTTTTTTAATAATAAAAAAATAAAAGGAAAAAAAAATTATATATAATAATAATAATAATAATAATTAATTAATTAATATACTTTTTAATTATAATTATTATTTACTATATATTTTATTATATATTTTTTATAATATTTTATTATTATTATTATTATTATTTTAGTTTTGTGGTGTGTAAGAAAAAGATATTAAAGAATTCAATATATTATACAATCTATTATTAATATATTAAATTGAATTGCTTAATATATTTTATTAATATATATTTTTAATAAGTAAATTTATTAGAATTATTAAAAGATATTAAATTTTTCTATTATTAAAAAAAGTATAATTTAAATAAAACTATATATTACAATGTATTTATTTCTTAATATTAATATATTATTAATTTAATATAATGGAATGGTAAAAATCATCCATCAAATTCAAAAAGTTAGTTTTTTTATAATACACACACCGACTTTTATAATACTTTTTATTAATACATGACCATGGCCTCATTAATTTTGCATAGTATGATGATAAAATAAGGAATAGTGTGTGTGTGTGTTATAATTATATTATCATATTAAAAAAAAAAATTATAAAACTTTTAAAACTTTATGTATAGAAATATGTAGACAGCTAAGAAATGCACAGTTTTATAATATAAATTTTATTAAATAAAGTTTGTTAATTTGTAAATGGTTATTAAAGAGATAACAACAGCAGTGTTCATTCTCAATCTTTTTCTTTAAAAAAAAAAAAAAGGTATTCTAAAGTATAATACAAAATTTTTAAAAATACATAGTAAAAATACCTTTTTCATTTAAAACCATTAAAAATAAGCAAAGTGAATAGTAAAAAAAAAAAAAAAAAACATTTATACATATAAATAATTAGATTACAATTATATATATATATATTAAGATATTTATGTTTTATGTCTTTAATGCATTTATAACAAATATATTTATATGTATCTGTCATTATCTTTTATACAGAGTTTAAAATTCAAAATTCAAAATTCAAAATAAAAAAAAAATACATATATAAACATATATAAACATATCTATATATTATTTTAAAAACAAAAAGTTGTAGGCGCTTTAGGAAAGCGTAAAAGAAAAAAGATAAATAAAAAGGATTGTACATTATGTAATAAATGTATTATACATTTAAAAATTTATATTACATATATTTTGTAGGCTTTAAAAATAAATTAAAATTTTTATATTACAAAAAAAATCTACTTAGTATTCACGATTAAAGAAAAAAAAAAGTATATTTTTATATAAAAAAATATTAAAAATTATCCAAAATTGTTTTATTTTAAATGGTTGGTAGTGGTGGTATAGATGTTATAAAAAAGTCTATAAAAAATTGTAGTATAATGAAATAAAAATAATAATAATATGTAATAATTATTGTTGTTAAGTTTTATTTCTGTGAATGTGGCTGATGGGTTATTTATATTTATAAATTTAGTATATCTATTGCAGAACTTAATAAATCGAGATTCGAAGGGTGTGAATTAAATGTATTTGTATTTATGGTCTGGGGACTATCTTTACTAACAATATTATTACTATTATCATTTATCGTATTATTATTTATTGTATTATTTATTATATTATTATCATTTATCATATTACTATTATCATTATCATTTATTGTATTATTATTATTACTATTATTATTATTATTATTACTATCAGCCTTTGCATTGGTATCTCTAGTATTAGTTGATGGTAATAATTCATTAGGATCATTTTTATTATTATCATTGGTATAACTGGTATTATTAGTATTAGAGTTATTAATTGATGGTAATAACTCATTAGGATTACTATCATTTATAGAGGTCTTCATTTTATTAGCATCGGTATCATTCTTGGTGGTAATATTATTGCCATTATTTTCATTGATTTTAGATGAGGATAGATCCTTTGAAGTTTCATTTTTATTCTTGGTTTTAGGGGATTCATCGACTTCCTTATGCTTTTTCATCGAATTCCTTTCAAGACATGATTTTAAATCTGGCAGTATTTTATCATCTACTGATTCTAAAAGACTTAATAATTCTGTAGAAGCCTTTGTAAATTTCCTTTCCATATTTTTAATTTCATTAAAATAAGCCTTTTCACCCAAATCATTCATCATTTCCTATTAATATCATGGGTATAATAGAGGTATGTGTTATTATCGGTAGGCATCAATTACTACAAACAATTTGCTTTTATAAAATATTAAAATTTTTATAAATAAAAAAAAAAAAAAAAAGAGGACGTCATATTTACCGAATTTTCACTAATACTTTGAATATCCTGAATAAAATATTGGGTGAATAAAAATTTTTTATATATACTACGCTTTAAATCATTAAATGTCTTTATTTCTTTCTTTAAAAATGATGGTGTAGATAATGTAGTTTTCTATAATAATAGTTTACCCATTGCAGCAGCAATATTATTTTATATATATAAATTTAAAATGTTAATAACAAATTACTAATTTGCAATTTACTCATTTTACAGTATACTAAAAATAAAATAAAATTTTAATAAGAAAAAAAAATAAGATTAATAATAAATACATCAATTTTTGTCTTGGTTTTCTTAACAATGGGATTAATTTCATTGATTGAATTGGTATCATTTCCCAATGGACGTTTCTTTACATATGAATTTAAATATAATTTATTATATAGTAATAAATAATTAAAATATATTTATATATATGATGTTGTTGTTGTTGTTGTTTTTAATAATAAAAATGTTTATTGAATTTTTATAATAATAATGGATAATTAATCTATTATTTTTTTTTTTTTTATTTAGTTAATAGGTAGAAATAGATATAATAAATAATAATTTTATTACCATTTTATGACTCTTTGTTACCACATTTTTTTTTTTATCTTTATTTATAAATTCTGCTGTATATAACGCATTTTCACTGTTATTCTGAGTAATATCAATTTCAATGGGTTTAAGACAACGTCCATGTTTCGTTTTTTGGTGAGCTATACAATTAGACTTTAACGAAAATCTCATATGACAAGTATCAACTGGGCACTATTATAAAATTTTAAAAGAATCCATTTAAAATAATGGGGGGAAATAATAATAATAATAATAATAATGATATAATTAAAAAATATAATTTTTAAATTTACAATTTTTATTATAAAATAATAATAACAATAATAGATATAGAAATGAAAATGAAAATGGAATATATATATATAAAAAAAAAATTACTATAAAAGGTTTTTCACAGGTATGAGCTCTCATATGTTCAATTAAACGTTTTGGCGTAGTAAATGATAAACTATTATGTCCCCAACAATCTTCCCATTGACAACTTAAACCTGTTTTATTTCCTTTTCTACCAAATTCAATAAGTATATATATATTAATAAATTTTAAAATTTACATTTAAAAAAAAAAAAAATTTCGAATTAATAAATTATTATGGAAAAGAAATGTCAAGAAATTTATTGTATAAATATTTTTAAAATAGTAAATTTACCTTTCTTTTCTTGAATCATTACAATGAATTTCACTTTTAAATGATACAACATTTCATATTCAATAGAGTATTAATATTGCAATTTGGGAATTTAAATAATTCTGAAATTTTTTTTTTTTTTTTTTTTTTTTTTACTTACTTTACATGTTTAACTAATTCACCTAAAGTTTTAAATTGAGTATAACAGTTTTTCCATTTACAAATAAGGTCATTATCTTTTTTATTATTATGTGAATATTTTATTGTCATTCTTTGTTTTTAAAGATATATCTATATATTCTCTTCTTTTTCTTTCCTTTTTTTTTTTTTTTTTTTTTTTACTATTATTTATGTTAAAATTTAGATAAGAATTTCGTTAATAAAAAAAAAACTTTATAATAAAATGTTTTTATTTTTTATTAATAATTAAATAATAATAATTTTTTTTAATAATAATTAAAATTTTTTTTTTTTTTTTGAAAAATACTTTGCGCTACATTATAAACTACATTCTACAATAATGTAATTTTAATTTCAACGTTTAATGTAAATACATTTTAAAGTAAAAAAAAAAAAAATGAAATTTGAAATTTTTTTTAATAATTAAAAGAGAAATAAAAAAAAAAAAAAAACTAAAAAAGTTTTTTAGTTCTTAAATGCATTGTTTGGTTGTTTTTGGTTGTTTTTAGTAGAAATAAAAAAAAAAAAAGTAAAAAAAAAAAAATAAATATATTTATTATAAAAAAAAAAACTTTTAATTTTTTTTTTTTTAATATATATTTTAATAAAGAGGAATATATTTTTAATTTAATAAAAAAAATGTTATAAAATAAAAATACCTAATGAAAAAAATTAAATAATAAAAAAAATATAATGCTAATGATTACTATTACTATTCATTTTTTATGGTTGGAAATAAAGTAACATTAATCAAGTATGGGGAGGAGGGGGAGAGAAGGGACCCAATGATTTTTTAAAATTATCCTTTATTTCCACACCCTTTGAAAAATTCATTTCTTCAAACTACCTTACTAAAAAAAAAAAAAAAAAAAAGTAAAACACACTTAATCACTTAATTTATTGCTTTATTTTATTATATCTAAAAAAAAAGTGTTTTTTTTTTTTTTTTCTTTTCTTTATTATTACAATTTTCCTTTTTTTTTTTTTTTTTTTTTTTTTATTATTTAATTTAAATCTATCTATTTTTTTTTTAACTGCTTTAATCTTTTTTTTTTTTTTTTCTCATTATTTTTTATTATTATTTTATTATAAGGATGAGTGCATTTATATTGAATTATTAAATTTATACTTTTTTTTATTTTATTTTATTTTGTTTTGTTTTTTATTATTAGCATTATTAGTAGTAGTATTATTAGTAAATATTTGCTTTTTTTTTTTTTTTTTTTTTTTTTTTTGTTATTGTTTTTTATGTTCTTTTTTTTTTTTTTTAAAAGAAGATTTGAAAAAAAATTTAAAAAAAAATATGTATAAAAAAATAAAAAAAAAAAAAAAACAATTTATATTTAAAAATTTTTTTTATCATTATGTTTACGAAAAAGAAATTTTAAAATTCTATGATAATTATGAAAGGATAGATAAAAATGATAAAAAAAAAAAAAAAAGATCAAATGAATAGAAAAAAAGGTTGTAAATAAAATTAGGAAAAATTAATATATATATAAAAGAAAAGGATTAAAAAAAAAAGTAAAATAAATAATAAAATTTTTAACATTAAAAAATTAAAATTTTCTTGTCCTTTTTTTATAGTTTTTTTCTGCTTTTTTTTTTTTCTTTAATTGAATTGAGGATGATATTATTTCTTTTTTTTTTTTTGTTGTTGTTGTTGTTGTATTATTACTTGTTTTTTTTATATATTATTATTATATTATTATTATTATATTATTATTATTGATTACTATTATTAGTTGTATATATAAAAACTAAAAAATAGCTATTAATTACTTGTCCTTTTTTGTTTTGTTTTGTTTTTGCTGTTAGTTGCTTTTTATTTTATCATAATATTATAAAAAATTTCAAATATAAAAAGAACTGATTTTTTTATTGACTGCATAAATTCAAATTATATTAAAGAAAAAAATTTTTTTTTCAAACTGTTGATATTGTTATTAATGAAAAAGATTATGCATCATTTTTTAATAATAAAAAGTTTTTTTTTTCCTGACAAAAAAAAAGGAGCATATATATAAATTAATTTTTTGTAGTGGGTTCAATAGGACCTTTTTTAATATCATTCTTATTACTTTTTTTTTTAGATTTTGTGTTGTTTTTATTGTTAAATTATTTAATTTCCCATTTCATCATTAATTCTTAATTTATTTTGCATATTCATAGAAAGTTTATCAACTTTTGGGTCAGAAGTTGAGGATGTATTTACTGGGGAATTCATACTTTCAGATGGTGAATCATATCCTTCGTTCATATTAGAGTTATCATTCATATTATCAATGTATATTAAAGATGGACTAGCTGGTGGCATCATTGGACTGAACATTCCTGGGTAAAGATTTGGTGAAATAATTGGAACTTGGGCTGGCATTGGTAATGGACTGATTTATTTTTATATAAAATAAAAATTAATATTTCTAATATAAAGAAAATAAAAAAAAAAAGTCTATACCTTGTTGGTGGAATAACTGGAGAACCATAGTATTGGTAGGTAATCATTTGTTCTGGAGAAGCCATATTATTCTATATAATTTTTTTTAAAAATTTCAAGATTTTTTATTAGATAACTATGGATAGGATGAAAAATATGGAAAAATATGGGAGAAAAAAAAAAAGCAACTTTACTTGATATCTAATCTTTGGAGTAGAATTGTATTTCTTATTAGCAACTTGTTCCTTTAATTTCTTTTGAGCATTACTATCAGCAAATCTGACTTGTAAAGAGTTTGTACTACCTTCTAATTTAATATTATTGTACTTTTCAATAATTTCTTTAGCAATTTCTCTGGTTTGGAAACTGTTTTTTTTTAAAAAAAAAAATAAATAACAATAATAACAATAACAAGAATAATAATAAATGATGAGTAATAGGTATATATATATACTCTATGAATTAATAGAATAGGTAATTAAAATAAAACTATAAAATATAAATCTTTTTATAGTTACCGAGCAAAACCGACACCACGACTTACACCATTTTGATCCTTTAAGATAGTATGAGAAATAACATTATGTGGTGCAAATAACTCTAAAAATTCCTATTTTAATAAATTTTTATAATAATCATTAATTAAAAATAAATAAATAAATAAAATAAAAATAGGAATAAAAAACCTATTCTTTAATAATTATTGATTTTTGAATGTTAAATAGTTACTTCATCTGTCATTGATAATGGAATATTAGATATATAAATATTGGTTGATTCTTCATCTTGAAGATTTTTAAGACGAGCACTTAATGAATCCTTATTATTTACAATAAATAAATTTAAATTAGCTTCCATGATTATAATATACAATTAAAACAATAAACCATTATTGTATATACCTTTGCAAATGAAACATGGTAACCCTTCTTGTTAAGTTGATCCATAGCATTTCTGGCTTGTTCTTCATTTTCATACATAACAAAACCGAAACCCTTACATTCATTAGTTTCAGTGTTAATTATAGCCTTTGATGAAACAATTTTACCATAGCTTTTGATTTAGCATGATAAATATTAACATAAAAAATATTGTATTAAACATATTAATACCCAAGTATTATAAATAGACCAAGTTGAAAAAATTTAATTTATACGAAAAAAAAAATGACATTTATATGGTATTAACACATACCTGCTACACATTTCGGCAAAACTTTCATCAGTAACATCTGAAGTTAAACCACTAATATAGATATTAGTAGTGGTTGAAGAATGACCATTACCATTTGGAGATGAACCTTGAGAACGTCTATTGTTATTATGACGGCTGTATCTTTGTTGATGGTTTTGTTGACCTTGTTGTGGAACATATCCAGCAATTTGATTAGATGGATACATTGGGATTTGATGCATTGCAGTCATTACTCTATTTGGAACTTGAAGGTTTTGAGTGGTAGCAACAATAACACCAGATGGTGGGTACATACCAACAGTAGTTGGTGAACCAGCAGCTTGAATTGGTGGTGGTTGAGAAGAAGAGTAATAATGTGGGTCAGCATAAAAGATTGGTTGTGGTTGAACAACTGGATAATAGTGATAAGCAGGTACAGCTTGTTGTGGTTGATTTTGTTGTGGTTGTTGTTGTTGGGTTTGTTGTTCTTCTACATTGTTATAGTAATTTGCATTTTGTTCATTACCTTGAACAGCTTCATTTTGAGCATATTGATAATTATTTCCACCATTGTTTGAATTGTTATTGTTTTGCTTCTTTTTGTCCATACGTCTATTATTATTACCATTGTAATTATTGGAATGGTGATTATTATATCCTCTATTATTACCATTGTTATAATGGTTATTATGTTGAGGTTGATTATGCATATATCCACCCTGTTTCTTGTTAGAATCCATGTTTTCTATTAAATATTATGTGGCTAAAAGTAAATAAAGAAATTAAAAAAAAAAAAAAAGAATTAATATTTTTATTTTAATTAACAAAAAAAAAAGTAAATAATTTTGAGCTCTGAGTTTTTCAAATAAAAATATATATTCAAACAATTTTTGATGATTTGTTATCTCAGTAATAAATGGATTTATTTTTCTCAATCATCATTTCACATTTTCGAATTTTAAATTTTGCATTTCAAAAAAAAAAAAAAAAAAAAAAAAAAAAAATACAGTGTTCCTAGTATTTGTCGAATATTCTTATATTATCGTTTTTAAAGTATGGTCATGTTGTTCATGATTATTCATTATTGATAATTTTTCTAAATGTTAATGAATACTTTCTCTTTACAAAAAAAAAAAATCTAATAGTCGAATATTTTATAAATTTTTAATTCTTCAGCATTTCCTTTCAAGAAAATTTAAAAAATATTAAAAAAATATAGACATATACACAATCAATTATTCTTTTAAGAAATATTATGAAATATAATGGTAATTAATTTTTTATCAAAATGACAATTTTATTATTTGATATAATTTCAAAAATATATAGAGATATAATCTGAACAAAATCAATTTTTCTTGATTCTCTATAAACATAAATTTTTCATGACATTCATTGTTCTTGTTATAAAATTATTTTTATTTATTATTCATAATGCGAATTTTATATAACTTTTTTATTTATTTATTTATTTACTTTAAAATACTAATTAAATCCTTGTTTTTTTTAAATTTATTTATATAAATCTATAAATTATTTCAATATAAAGTGACAATTTGATTTTATTTTTTGTTTGTCTGTTTGTTTATTTATTTTCTACTTTGTTTTCAATATTTTTTTTTTGGTGTAATAGTTTTCGTTATTGTAGGTGATGTTGTTGTTGCTACAGAGTCCCAACTATATTATTATTATTTTTTTTATTTATATACATATATACATACATATATTTAAATATTTTTAATTGAAATAAATACTATGTTTGTGGTAATAATTTATGTGAAAGATATATATAAAATATCTTCAAGATATTTTTATACAATTTAAAATTAAAACAAATAGTAAAATATAAATATAAAAATGGCTGTATAAGAAAAAAGAAAATAGAAAAAAAAAAAAAAAAAAATTTAAAATTATTATATAATAAATAATAATAATTAACTAATAAATAGTATAAATAGTATTTATTATATAATTATTATTATTTATTATATAATATTGATAATTACTGTTTCAATTATTATTAGTATATTAATATTATTGTATTTTTTTACTTTGATTTTTTCTATCAATTAATATATTAAAAGTACATTATAATATATTATATTTTATTGATTAATAGTATTATTTATCAAATAAAATAAAAGATTTAAAAAAAAAAGATGAAGTACCAAGTATAAACTAATATACTATGTAATATAAATAATATATTATTGATTATATTGTAGGCTTTAAAATGATTCATTTCATCATATATTAAAAATGTAATTATTACATATTTTATTTTTTAATAGTATTGATGACCTAATAATTAATATTATAAATAATAATAATTATATTTCTACATTTTCCTACATTTTATATTACATTATGTAAGATAGAGATTTTATTAGCTATTAAAGTTTTATTATGATTTTTTTAATTTTCTCAAATAAAATTTGGATAGGAGAGGTTTGGAGGAGCAGAAAAGGATGGTTGAGTATTTATTATAAATATTATAAATATTAATAGAAAAAAGTGTATTTGTTATTATTAAAAGTGGGAATTTGAATTTTTTTTTTTTTTTTTTTTAAATAAAATTTATTATCAACAATGCATTCATCAAAATCAACGCCAACAATAAAGAAACCAATAACACCAGGAATAAGGTATAATTATATTATTATGATTTTAAAATATCATTAAATCTATTAAACCATTATTTATTTTAAAAAAATATATATATACATATATAAAATGAAAATTTAACAATTTAATTGAAGTTAAATCATGTTATATACCAATACTTCTTTTTTATTATTTTATATATAAAACATTAATATGTAATAGGCCAGCAAAAACAAATTCTACTTCCTCAACGGCAAATACTTTAAAAACTACAACAAAAGAACCAATAAAGAGAAATAGTTCACCACTGACTTCACCAACTTTAATAAAAAAAAATGTATCCAGTCCGTTAACTGGAGCTAGTACAATAGCATCATCAGGTTCAAGGCGTAGTTCATCATTGTACGGTTTAACTAGTTCAACTAATGTAAATATTCAGGAATTTGAAAAAGTCACTAATTTAAATACGCAATTAAATCAATGGATATATCTCAATGCTATGACGGCAGATGCCTATGAATCACAAAAGAGAGAAGCAGAGGTATAAAAATATTATACATATATATTAATTAAGAAGAAATTATAATTATCTACTTGACATATATATGTATATTAATTAAGAAGAAATTATAATTGTCTACTTGTTTTAATTTGACATTTTACAATAATCATAAAACCTAATAATAATAGTCATGTCATATACTAAACGAAAACCCTTTTTTAAACTTTATATTTATTTTAAATTTAACTATAGAAACAATTGTATAATGGCTATAAATACATATCAAAACAAAAAGATATTTATAATAAATTAAATGAAGAATATTATAATAAAAGTAATGCCATTAAAGTGAATGAAGATTTAGATATCCAAGTAAATATATATAAATATTAAATATTTTAATAATTCAATCAACTTTAAGAAAAAGGTTAAATAATATTATATGTGTATATGTACTTTTACTTTAGAATGAATGTATAACTACCATAGAAACACAACTCAATAAATTTAAAAAAATATATGAAGATTTTTTAATAACCTTACATTCAACGGCTTCAAAAATGACAACACAAGGTATTGTTACGAATGATATTGAAAATCTTACAAGGCAATTTCAGGAATGTGAACAAAATTTAAAAATATTAACAGAACAAAAAGAAAAATTGGAAAAGGTAAATACTTTTATATATATATATATATATGACAAAATCCTAATTATATAAATATATGTATATATATAGTGTATATTATATTGAATTGTTTCCTTTTTATACTATTATACTCTACTTCATAATAGATCAATAAACTATCAAGTTTAATAAATTCATTAAATATTATCTTGAATGAAGAAATGGAAGAATTAAAAGAGTTTAAAGAGTTGTTGAATAAATTTAAAAAAGCTGAAACTTTGAATAGCAGTTTACAAATTCAATATACATCCCTAAAAAATAAGAAACAATAATTGGAACAATATACCATTTACTAAATGAAAAAAAAAAAAAAAAAATAAATAAATAAAGAAAATATCTTGATGATTTAAAAAATAATACTATCCTAATAACATTGAAAAAAAAAAAAAAAAAAAAAAAAAAAAATTATAGATATTTCTTATTACTACAAATAATCATAGTATAGATAAAATAAAAAAAAAAAGTATAAAATAAATTTGGGATAGATGAATTAGTTTTTTTTTTATTATTATTATTATTCTTTTTAACGGGTTTATTTATGACTTAAAAATTTTTTATTTTACTTGATATATATATAATCATATATATAGAATATATTACAAACAAATGTATGTGTGTGTTTTTAATTTAAATGGGTTGAATCCATTGAAAGTACTATTATCATTATTAATATATGTATTTTTAAATATCATTTTAAATGATAGTGGTGTTGGGGAAAATAAATATAAAACTTTTGAGAAAAAAAAATTAAAAATTAAAAAAAAAAAAAAGATGGATGATGAAAAATAATATGATAAAATACTTATGCCAAATAAAGATAAATTTTTCTGTAGAATGACATGGTATTGTGTAAAGCGTATTGAATAAAGTGGAGATATAGTATATGTTAAATGGGAGGATAGAGGATTAGTATAATATGATGAAATAAAAAAGTTAGGATAAAAATATAAAAACGAAAGATTGAAAATATAGAAAATTTTTATTGTCTATAAAATTTTACCTATCATCCGGCGATCTTTCCATGTATTCACGTTCAATTAAACTTTCAATACGTTTTTTGATGGAAGTAGGACTTGGCATAAAACGACTAGATAATTGATTAGTCACTTCAGTAATTAAATTGTTATGGTACATCTTTTTACGTCCTTTCATAATTCTAACTACCGCCGCATCAATTTGGAAACGTCTGCTATCTTCAATATGACGATAAGTTTCATTTCGTTCTTCGTTATTTTCAATGACGGATGATCTACTATGAACATTTCCAGAAGCAACCACCATGGGTATTTTTATTCTATTTAATGGAGTGCTAAACTTGGTATTTACAATAAATTCATCGTCATCCTTTATATCACGTGATTTTGGTAACTTTAATAATAATTTGTATTTGGAAAAGACAAGGGATTGAAGAACTCTCTTTAATTCCAAATCATTGGCTTCTAGTTCAATTTGCATTTGTCTAAAGGTATAGGAATCCCCTGGTTTCCATTTATTGAATATATTTATGAGAAGAATCATACCTAAATTACAAATATTAATATCTTTACTGCCTCTTTCATAATTTATTCTTAAATCAGCGCTTCCTAACGACGATTGCCATAATAACTTTCTTCCAGAATGTCTGGAATAATAAAATTTGGAAAAATCGTCCATTAACGTTTGAATCTCTGCTGGGTATGGAAGATTTGGGGTTATCTGACCACTAATTGGCCAATAGATCTTTGTTAAAACAGATATATTTAATTCAGGTAATTTTTTATCCTTTGCTTTTTCTAGAGTTTTAAAGTCGCTTGATAACTCTGAAGATATGCTGATATCTTTATACATTCCTTCCAATTTAGTGGTGAATTGATGACCGCATTCCATCTTTAAAAATTAAAAATATAATTATTGTTAGTATTTGAATTGATATCATACATTAAAAATAATATACTGTAAAATTTTTAATGCACTATTAAAAAGTTTTATTCATAAACTCTACATCATAAAGTATAATAAAAACAACAATAATAATAATGATCATAATACTGATGGACGACACTATTTATAATAACAAAGATGATGATGATAATAATAATGATCATAATACTGATGGACGACACTATTTATAATAACAAAGATGATGATAATAATAATAATGATCATAATACTGATGACGGCACTATTTATAATAACAACAAAGACAATACTAATGATGATACTACTTTACAATAACAAGGACAATACTATTTATAGTAATAACAATTATAATAATAAATTATAAAATACCTGTAATCTTGATATCATAATTCTTTCGGCATCCTCACTCAAACTCTTCTTATATAATAATCTCTTTGCTAAATGTTGTTTATAATAACGTTCAAATACATCCTTATCAGAAATAAATCTAAATAATACAATAGATTTATTTAATAATTCTTCAACTTCATCTTCAGATTTCTAACATTAAAATAAAATATATATATTAATTTCATAATAAAATATACAAAAAAAAAAAAAAAAAAAGTTAAAAACAGGATCATCATAAATGACTTGTAAATAATAATAAACAAATAAATAAAGTTATATTATTTAATTTATTATTAAGTGGATGAATAATTACTCCTTTGATTCCTTTTTTAAGATTATCATCAATGAATAAACTTAAGGATTCAGATGCTTTAGGATTTTCATTTATAATAACTTGGAAAACAGAATTCATTTTCATTTGGAAATTTTTATCGTCTTCAAAACCTCTTTTCAAAATATTATCAAGTTTTTCTTTTAACTCGAGATATTTAACAACCCAAAATTTTGGATTAACCGATTGTTTAGAGGAATGTTCTTTTTTCGAATTTTCAGATGATTCTGTTGTTTCTAAAGTTTTATTTGCAACAGGTTGATTGGGAGTGGTATTTTTTGGATCGTTAGATGAATTTCCTTGTGCCCATGTTTCATTTATTTCTTTACCCAATTCTTTTATATATTCACATAAAGCTTTTATTAATTCTTCACGGCCCATTTTTACTTTACCAAATAAAGTATACATTCTCTTAAGATCTTCATATCTATCATCTTTAACTAAAGATCTTAAACCTGAATTTTCCATCTAAAAAATAAATTAATATAAAAAAGAAATATTACTATTATTAATACTCTGCTATTTTATACTAAATATATATCTATTTAATTAATATAAAAAAGTTTAAACATTAATAAATGTATAGAAATAACTAATTTTTTTTTTCAAAGTTTTGTATATACTATCAAATATAAATTCATTATTATTTCTTTTATTAAATAAAGAAGCAATACTAATCACAATGCAACATTTATAGAATAATATAACATTATTTTATAAATAGCATAGTTTGTAAATAATTATAATAATGACTAAATGATAGGTAAAATTAAAGTACTATTGGAAATATGTATTATTTTTATAAAATTTAAAAATAATAATAATAATAATTACTTCAATAATTGTATTAATATGTTTTTCAATTGTTTCTTCTTCAACAATATTTAATATTTCTCGTGTACTTAATGTTGATAAATATTGTTCTGTACGATTCTTTTCTTCTTCCATATGATATTCAGTCTTTTATATATTATAAAATTTAAATATAAATTTGGTGTTAGTTTTAAAAAAAGGAAGAATAGTATTAACTACTCTAATGTAGAAATTATTAGAATTCATGAACCATTGTAATATAAAAGAAATCTTACTTTTTTCAACCATTCTGAAGCATCATTTTCATCTAAGAATTTTTCACTTAGATTTGCATAATAATCTCGACTACTTTTTAAATATCTATCTTCAAATATTGATTTATACAATGATTCTCCTTTATATTTTAAATATATATATACAATTTAAATAAATTTGTGTGGATAGATAATGATACAAAAGGATTTTTATTAAAAAAAATAATATAAATTTTTATTGAAAGATAATTTGGTTTCAACTATCTGAAAGGTATAATATCATATTATACTATTAAATATTTCTTTTTTTTTTTTATTTATTTCTTGAAATAGTATAACAATATATTAATTAATTTATAGATTAGATTTAGAATATATTTTTATTACCTGTTTCCTTATTGCCTTCATGTAATGCAAGCATCATATTAATAACATTACCGATTAAACTTCTATCAATCATTTCACCAGATCTTTCTCTTTCAATTTCTTTTAAAATAATATTTATGACTAATTCTTTTATATTTTCATCTAATACAATAGTATCTCTAAATATATGTTGACTTTTTTCATAAATTGGTAAAAGTTTTGCACGAGGAACATAAACTCGATCCTTTTCATTTAAAAGATTTTACAAAAATTTAAAAAAAAAAAAATGGAATTTCCATAGATATTTAAAATCCATATATTAATTTAAATTTAAATAAATAACCTATATAGTAAAAAGGAAATATACTTTTTTTAAAAAAAATAATAATAATAAAATAAAAATAAAATTTACCATATACATTAATAAAGATTTTATTTCAGATATTGCCATAATATGATTATCCCATGTTTTCTTTATTATTCTTAAGAAATCTAAATCACGTTCAATTTCTGTATTTGATTGAAATTTATTTCCTGGTTCATAAACAGGAAAAGAAGGTTTAATTTCTTCTTCTGAAATTTCTTTTAAACGGTTTTCTATAATTTTGCATGTACCATTATACACTTTACTACCTTCTTTCGAAAGTACTAAATTATATGAATATCTTTATTTAATAATAATGAGCAATGAGCATATTAATTTTTTAATATTATTTAATAGTTTATAAAATATATTTTATTATTACCTATATAATTCTTCAAAACTTAATTCACCTGCATTTTTATTAAATATTTCATAAAAAGCTTTTTCTAACTTTCTCCAAATTTCCTCTGATTTATTTTTTTCCTGATAAAAAATAAAAAAAATCAATAACAAATTTTATTATATAAATAAAGAAGAAGAAAAAAAAAAAAAAAGAAAATTATATATATGTATATATCTACTAACCTCAACTCTCCTATTACTATTAAATCTCATTTTCTTTATTAATCAAAAAGTTTCTAATATTATTATTGTTATTGTTAGGTCTATAGGATAGTTGTTTAAATAAATATATATTATTTGATAAATTGAAAATTAATACTTTTAATTAATATTGTAATAATTTACTTTTTTTTTTTTGATTTCAAAATGCAAATTTTTAATTTAAATTATTGATTTATATATTAGATTCACACTTTTTTTTTTTATAAAGATAATGATATGTCTTTCTTTTTTCTTTTTTTTTTTTTTTTTTTTGATACTTTAAGAATTTATAAAATTTATTTACTATAAAAAAAGTAAAATCATTGAAATTTTAATTATAAAATACTATTTTTTTTTTGTTTTTAAATAAATTTCTTTCTTTTATCAAAAGGTAAAAAAAAAGTATTAATAACTTATTATTAATAAATTTCAAAAAAGTTAAATTTTAAAAAAAAAAAAAAAAATTTCAGGTTTGGTGAAACCACAAAAAAAAAATTCAAGGATTAGAATTAAGTAAATGGGGATATTTTAATATTTAATATAGGCATAAAAGGTATAAACACTTTAAATTTTATCATTATATTTTACATTTATTAGTTATTATTTTTATAGTATAAATAATATTATGTCTTAATATCATAATACATCCTGCATATCTACTTTATTTTTTAAAAGTATTGTTTATACAATAAAGAAAAATAGTCTAAGCTATAGCTAGCAGAGGTTTCAATTATTTAATAATTATTTATTTATTGCCATAATCATTATAATTTTTTTTAATTCTTTATTATTTTGAATATGTAAAATTTATCCGTATCATGTTACACAAAAGTTTAAAAACTTTAATTTAACCAAAATATTATTTTTATTAAGAAAAGGATATATTAAAGATTTTTAATTTTAAACAAGACTTGCTTTCAAAAAAAAAAAAAAAAGCTATTCATTATAATATAATAAATAAATAATTGTTTTTACTCTTTTATAAAAAAAAAAAACATTATTACCTTTTTTATCATTCTCTTAAATCATACTCTCATCATTTCATTACTCTAATATTCAAAGTAATGAAATCACATCTGATCTCTACATACTATAAATAAAATAGTTATAATATTAAATATAACTATTTTATATTTTGACATCCTACAAATGGAAAGAGTTATCAAAATATTTACATATAAAAAATTGACATTTCAATTATCATATATATATAGTATCCATTAGTTATATTAAGTCAATATAAAATAATAAAAAATGCTATACAGATAAATTTTAATATTGAATAATATTGAATAATATAAAAATTTAAAAAATCTAATAGTTTAAATAATATTAATAATACTAAATAGAATGCATGCATAGTAACACCTTTACCAAATTTTTTTCATTATTTTACTCAAAGGCTTTTAAAGCATATCCTATTTCTTCTTTTAATACAATTTTTATGTATAAATGTACATATTAATACATGATATTATATTAATGTAATACATTTACAACTATTAATTAATATTCAATTTTCCACTTTTTTTTTTGATGACTATTAATAATTTTAATAATTTATTTGTCTATATATTTATTCACTTATTTAGTTATTTATTTATTTGTTTGTTTGTTTGTTTATTTATTTAGTTAGTTAGTTAGTTAGTTAGTTATTTATTTATTTAGTTAGTTATTTATTCACTTATTTGTTTATTTATTTATTTATTTATTTATTTATTTGTTTGTTTGTTTATTTATTTAGTTAGTTAGTTAGTTAGTTATATATTTATTTATTTATTTATTTATTTATTTATTTATTTAGTTAGTTAGTTAGTTAGTTAGTTAGTTAGTTAGTTAATAAGTTTGTAGCTAGTTAGTTATTTATCATTGTAATCCGTATTATTATTAGTTATGTAATATTTATTAAATGTTATATATTTAATTAATGTATATTTACATTAATAAATGTATGTTTATAATATATTATAATATATATAAATATAATTGTATTATATATATCAATTAATACAATAAATAATAAATTAAATTATGATTTAGGAAATTAATTTTACTAATTGTTCATATAATAAAAAGTATTATCCATATAAATAGAATTGCTTATTATTACTTAATTGGAAGTTTTTTCAAATTACCTGTTATAATTTGATTGGCTATCAATGATCTTTGTGTTAAGAACAACATATTAAATAGATTAATAAACTATTTATCAAATTATTAAAATCTATATTAAATTAATTATCATACATTCAATATATTAAAGCTTATTACTATTAATTAAAAAAATAAATAATTGTTTATTCTAGGATAATCCAAACACCAGCATCATTTTTTCTGCCTAAAAAAATAGATTTTACCAGAAATTTTTTGGATTTATCTAGGTTAATGGGGAAAAAACATCTTTTTTTAATAATATAGAATTATTTTTTTCTTTAATATAAAATGTATGAGGCATTATCATCTATTGATTAATAAATGTTTTTAATTTCTTTTGTTTTTGTTATTCTACATCTTATTTACCTTTTATATATACCCTTAGTATTAATGCCTTTTCAAAGTTTTCTATTTTAACATAAATTTAAAATATATTAGAAAAGTATTCTCCAATATATAATAATATATTTATACATTAATCATTCTATTTAATTTACGTATAAAAGTAACAAAAGCATGAATTTATTCTATTTTAATTTATTTATTAGCAATATACAATTAAGAGTAAATATTAATAATTAATTTTTATATTAAAATAAATAATATATTTAATAAATAAAAAAAAGTAATTTAATCATCAACTATAATAATTAATATTAATATAAATTAATAAAAATTGAAAAAAGTAATAAAATAAAATAAAAAAAAGAAAATTTTGTCATTATTATTTAAATTAAAAAAATTTCTCTTTATAAAATAGCTTTTTTTAATTTTTTTTTCTTTATCCAAAAATAAAAATATTTTAAAAGATCAAAAAAAAAAAAATAAAATAAAAAAAAGTAAATAAATAAAAATAAAGCAAAGAAATATTTTTATTATATAATATATATAAAATAAATAAAACAATAAATAAATAAATAAAAAGAAAAAGAAAAAACAATAAAATAAATAATTAAATAAATAAAAAGTAAATAATACATTTTTAATACTATTTATAGAATTTAGTAAAAAAAAAAAAAAAGATTTTAAAAATGATGGAATAAAATATTTTGGGTGTTTGATAGAAAGAGGTTAAAAAACCCTTTTTAGTATATAAAAAAAATAAAGTAAAAGTATGAACATAGATATTAGTGATAAATAAACAATAGATGAAACAATAATGGACTAATGGAAATAAACAAAACGTTTAAAAAAAACAAAAAGAATAAATGTAAACAATAATAATAAAAAAAAAACAGGAAATAATAATAAAAAAAAATTGCATTGAAAAGAAAAGATCAAATTAAAATAAAAAGAATAAAAAATAAAAATATTGTTTTGTTTGCTTTTACATTATATATATATTTGATCAAGTACTAATAAATATAATTATTTTATTTTTAAATAATAAATAGTGAGATTCTTACATTTGTTAAGACCATTCATCGCTTTAATTCCTGAAGTAACTCCACCAGATCGTAGAGTTCAATTCAAGGAAAAGCTCTTATGGACCGCTATCACTTTATTCATCTTCTTAGTTTGTTCTCAAATTCCAATGTACGGTATTATGTCTTCTGACTCTTCTGATCCATTCTACTGGTTACGTATGATTTTAGCTTCTAACCGTGGTACTTTAATGGAACAAGGTATTACCCCAATTATTACTTCTGGTATGATTATGCAATTATTAGCTGGTGCTGGTATCATTGAAGTCGATTACAGTTTAAAGGAAGACAGAGCTCTTTTCAGTGGTGCTCAAAAATTATTCGGTATGATTATTGCTATTGGTCAAGCTACTGTTACTGTTTGGAATGGTGTTTACGGTGATCCAAAGGAAATTGGTGCTGGTATCTGTATCTTACTTATCCTCCAACTCTTCATCTCTAGTGTTATTGTTATCATGTTAGATGAACTTCTTCAAAAGGGTTACGGTCTTGGTTCTGGTATTACTTTATTCATTGCTACTAACGTTTGTGAAAGTATCATCTGGAGAGCCTTCTCCCCAACCACTTACAACACTGGTAAGGGTACTGAATTCGAAGGTGCCGTTATTGCTTTCTTCCATCTCCTCTTCACTAGAAACGATAAGTTCAAGGCTCTTAAGGAAGCTCTTTACAGAAGCAACCTTCCAAATGTTACCAACCTCTTAGCTACTATCCTTATCTTTGCCATTGTCATTTACCTTCAAGGTTTCAGAATTGAAATTCCAGTCAAGTCTAACAAGGTTCGTGGTCAACAAGGTTCCTACCCAATCAAGCTCTTCTACACTTCTAACATGCCAATTATGCTTCAATCTGCTCTTACTTCCAACCTCTTCCTTTTATCTCAAATGTTATACAACCGTTTCAAGGGTAACTTCTTCGTTAGATTATTAGGTGTTTGGACTAACTACGAAGGTTCCAACCAACAATTCGCTTCCGGAGGTCTTGCTTACTACATGTCTTCTCCACGTAGTTTAAGTGCTGCTCTCCGTGATCCAATTCACTTAGTTGTTTACGTTGCCTTCATGTTAATTACTTGTGCTTTATTATCTAAGGCCTGGATTGAAGTTTCTGGTTCTTCCCCAAGAGATGTTGCCACTCAACTTAAGGAACAACAATTAGTTATGAGAGGTCACCGTGATACTTCTATGTACAAGGAATTAAAGAAGATTATCCCATTAGCTGCTTCTGTTGGTGGTCTTTTAATTGGTGCTTTAACTATTTTCGCTGATTTACTTGGTGCTATTGGTTCTGGTACTGGTATCTTACTTGCTGTCACTACTATTTACCAATACTTTGAATACTTCGTTAAAGAAAACAATGATCAAACAAGTGGAGAAAACATCTTTTTCTAATTTAATTAAACTAAATAGATAATTTTCTTTATAAATAATAAAGAAAATAGAAAAAGAAAACACATATATAAAATATAAAATAAAAACTATAAAAGCAAATATAAAAAAAAAATTAAAATTAAAACAAAATTAAAATAATAATACAAAAAACAAAAATAAAATATTTTAAAAGATAGAAGAAATATAAAAATAAATTAATTAATAATAATAGTAAATAAACATAGAACTAATTTGTTATTTATTATTTTAATTTAATTTGTATTTAAAATAACTTTTTTAATTATTACATAAAATAACATATATTATATAATAATCTCAAAATATATATATTATAATATATATTTTTCAACGCATAAAAAAAATAAAAATAATAAAAAAAATTAATTAAAGTGTGTGTATTTTTTTAATAAAGTGTGTGAAAATAAAGCAGTTGTGGTATTATAATAGTTATTGGGTATAAAAAAAAGTAGAAATAAAAGGAATATAAAAAAAAAAAAAAGGTTATATAATAGTTAGGAACATTTTATTTTATTATATAGTTATTTGTGCTCCAACAAGAGGATGCTTCCCTCTTGGGAACGTGCCTTCATTTATTTAATAAATGTAGTTTCTCAAGGGGGTCTACTCATGCTCATGGTACTGAGAGAGTAGAAAGAATTAAATCCAAGTATTGCGCAATGGATGCTTGGTGCCCTCTTAGGAATGTGCCTTCATTTATTTAATAAATGTAGTTTCTCAAGGGGGTCTACTCATGCTCATGGTACTGAGAGAGTAGAAAGAATTAAATCCAAGCATTGCGCAATGGATGCTTGGTTAGTCTTCAAGGGAAAATTATTAGGACTAAGCTCATGGTACTGAGCGATTAAAAAACATTTTATTCATCGAATTTAAGTATTTGATGAATAAGTTGAATGTTTGATATTCAGGTAAGTTTGTATAGTATTTAATTAGAAGAGTAATACATTTTGTTGCTGTATTTTTTCTTTTATTCATGTATTCTTGTAGTACTACTCTTCTCTTGTAAGAATCCAATGTAGTCAACTTTAGCATTTGCATTGTACTTTTATATTCATGTAGCTATTGTTGTATTGTTTCTTGTAAGAGACTGATTCACTCTACATCATGTAAAAATACTATTCACAAGCTTTCTGGTGTCGACATTCTTGATTCAAATTTTTTACCAATTTAAATATTTAATGAAAAGTAAAGTCAAACAAGTTTAGTGTCAAAAAGCGATTCGAATTTACTAACAACAAACCAAAACTAGAATTTTTAAAAAAAGTTAACAACTAGAATTCAAAAAAAGAAACTTTAAACTTTAAACAAAGTATCGTAACAATTTTTGTACTATCCAGTACTTTTAAGAAGAGAGAGAGAGACAGATTTTTTCCATATACGTTATATTTATAATTTTTATTAGTATTTATTTTATATTCAATTTTTTTAATTAGAATTAATTATCATGTCAGTCCTTTATATTAAAGATAAGAATTATATCAGACGTGGTACCCGGTCTTATGGTATCCCCTTAGATGATATTCGCTCCTTCTTTATCCGTGGTATTCGATCATGGTCAGTAAATATGCTATGGGAAAAACTCGAGGTTATTCTAGAAGATAAATTTAATTCAGTTATTAGTGTTAAATATTTTCAGACTTTCAATGATCACTTTTTCTTAGTCAAGGTTCATGGTTCATCGAAAGATTGTATTAAAATCTTACACATGTTAAAGAAGAAACTTTCAGTTACCTCAATTTCCTTTTCAGCTCGTAGTAGAAGGAATCACAAATACACTTTTTCCACTCTCAAACGTAAAATTTTAGTTTCTAATAAACATCAACATTCTATTCAACAATCATTTCAACAATCAGTTCAACAATCTCATCAACAATCCGATCTTCAACTAGATCTTCAACAAGATCTTCAACAAGTTTCCAATCATGAAAATATTCCAGATCTACAGCAAACACAATTTCAATCTCAACATTCAACAATTAATTCTAATAGCTCTATCAACTCTGATAACAGTTCAATAGTTGATAGTTCTTCAGTTTCACAGCCATCTAGTAATAGTTCTACTTATTCCTCTGATGCATCATCCATTAATAACGATGACTTTAATAATAATAATAATAGCAACGATTCTTCCTCATCCAACAAGCCTGATAACTTTTCTTTTTGTCTTAGTTGGAACACCAATGGGTGGAATCACGAAAAGAGAGATAGTATTAGCTATTTCACAGCTATTTTCAAACCATTATTTTTATGTTTCCAAGAAACTGGTAATGGTTCTGGATCGAATACAGATTATCCTTGTCGTGTTACTTTGCGAAACTATAGACACTTTTTCAAGAAAGCCGACGAATCAGTTCCGGGAATGAGAGGTTTATATTTAGGTTTTCACAATTCATGTCAAGCCTCACTTGAAAACTTCTCTGGAAAGTATATTATTTCTATTTATACTTTTAGTCTCTGGAATAGATTCAAATGCTCGATTGGTAATGTTTATATGCCTCATAGTCATCACAACATCTATGTTGATCATGCAAAGTTAGAAGTTCGCTTGTGGTTACAAACTCATTCATCCCATCCATCGATTCTTGTTGGTGATTTTAATATGTCTAAAGTAAAATTATCCAACTGGTTATCAACTAATGGATTAGGAGATTGGGAAATTCTTCCGCTTAGAGGGTCTACTATCTCTTGGACTCGAGGTGATCAATCTTCCGACATTGACCATGCTCTTATCAATTCGAAGATGAAAGATCTTATTCACTCAGGATCATTTATAAATAATTTTTATCCTGTATCAGACCATAAGCCACTTCTTATTAATGGTAAAATTATTCCTATGGAAGATTTTTCTAATGACTTTAATGTTCCTAAGAAAATTCTGAAATGGAATAGATTAAAATGTATTGAGGAAAAGGAATCTATTCTCAGTCATAATAAATTCCAAATACTTTCAGCAAAATCCAACGATCCTAATGTTTCTACAGATGAACTTTCCAAAGAGTTTACTTCAACTGCTTTTTCAATTGTAGACGAGCTCAGTATTACTTCAGCAAATAATGTTATAAAGTCTTCATTTCATATTTCACAACAAATTTTTAATCTTCAAAAAATCAAAATGAAGTTGTATAAGAGATTTAAAAAAGAAAGAATTTATGATATAGATGAATTTATTAAAAGAATTAAAATCTACCGTAAACTCATTGATTACATCCACAAAAGATGTAATGAATTTAGGAAGCAAGAATATCTTCATTGGATTAAAACAGGATGTGAGTATATGAAGAGTCATAATCCTAAGAAGGCCTGGAAATGGATCAAGAAAACTGCAAAAATTGGAAAAGATTCTTTCTTTATTGCTCAACCAATTAAAAATAAAAATGGAGAATTAGTTGTTGCTACGGAAGAACAACTAGAAGTGTGGCATGATCATTTCGAAAAGCTTGCATCAGATCCAAGTGGTGTAAGTCTTGATTTGGAGCATTGGTATGAAGAACCAATGAATAAACGTTTTTCACTTCCTATGCTTGATGAGTGGGATATCAACCAAGATATTAGTATTGATGAAGTCAAGTCAGCTATCCTCACTACTCCAAATTATAAAGCATCAGGTCCGGATGGTATTCCAATTGAATTTTACAAAGCATTAGTTCCATCAAGTAATGATTCTAATAATGCTACAGATAATAATTCTTCTGGTAATACTACTTCAGATAATGATGCTCATGGTTTAAATTTTATTCTTAAATTATTCAACCGTATTTGGGATGGAGATTTCCCCAACTCATGGAATGAATCCAGTATTGTTTCTATTCCTAAGAAGGGAGATTTGACAGATTGTGATAACTATCGAGGTATATCACTTATCAATAATGGTATTAAGTTGATTTCCAAAATTGTCACCACTAGAATCTCAGAATATGGTCTAAAGAATAATTTCATTAGACCTGAACAATTTGGTTTTCGAAAAAAGGAAGAAAGTATTAGTCTTTTCATTTCAATCCAAGAAATATGCCGTAGACGTCAATTAGATAATAAAGAGACATATTTGGCCTTTTTAGATCTCAGGAAAGCATACGATTCAGTCCCAATCGGTAATATTTTCCATAAATTAGATTGTTTAGGAATCCGAGGTAAGAGTCTACAATTTATCAAAAATTTATATTTAACATCTAAGGCTAATGTCAAATTAGATGGACAATTCTCGAAATCTTTTGATGTGAAGAAAGGAGTCCGTCAAGGATGCCCTCTTTCTCCTATTCTCTTTAATCTCTTTATTAATGATATATTTAGAGAGTGCGAAGATCTAGGAGTCAGTTTAGGTGACACTCGATGCTGTGGTGGACTTTTTGCAGATGATATAGTTATTTGTGCTCCAACAAGAGGATGCTTAAAAAAGATGCTTAGAAGAGTTAATGAATGGGCACTGTATAATGAAATGGAATTTGGTATCCAGAAATGTTCAACGATGGTGATTCGTCCTGAATCAATAGAAAATCAGAACAAGAGAGATCCAACATTTTACTTAGCAGGACAACCCATTCCAACTACTGATTGCTATACTTATCTTGGTGTTCCATTTGATAAGAATCTGTCCCTTAAACCAGTAATTAAAGCTCTTAATAACAAGGTTTTGAAAGGACTTTTCTCAGTCAGTAAATTCTTAAGAAATCCTAATATTCCTATTCCTTTCAAAAAACTAGTACTTAACTCACAAGTAATCAGCAGAGTTTCATACTTTGCACCATTACTTGGATCCAACAAAGCTAGGTCTAGAATTGCTCAGAAGCATGTTAACAAAGGAATACGATGGGTTGCCGGAGTTCATAAAGCTGTATCGTTTATATCTTTATACTCTATTTCAAAAGATTTGAATATTCCTCCATTGTCAGCCAAATGTGCGTTAGCTCAGGTTAGATGTTTTAACAAATGGAAAAACTCAAATTGTATTATCTCACACCTTGTCAATTACATTCCTAAATTTAGAAAATACACGTGGTGCAAATCAAGTAGGACACTTGATAAAAAACTAAAGAAACATGGAGATGTTAAAGCAGTTAAAAACTTTTATTGGAAAGATCTCAAAGGGAATTCAATCAAAGCGCAATATTATGATGATAATAAATTTATTGAAACTAAAGATTTTATTAAATTATGTTATGAATACCCAGAGTTTGCCTATGGCTTCTACTGGCTATTGAAAGCAAGAAGCGGATACAAGTTGGATGCTAGAGTTGCCAAAGCTGCCAAATTTGTTGATCCAGTTTGTCCTAACTACTGTCCATGTTGCAAGTGTGGTGTTCAAAGTATTAAACATTGGTTATTAGATTGTCCAACATTTAGAGATATCCGTATTAAACATTATGATTCCATAGTTCAGCTATTAAATTTTTTCAGTCAACGTAATTCCAATAGTCCTATCAATAATAATGAAATTGATAATATCAGTAGAGATAGTAATAACATTAATAGTAATAGTAACAATAGTAGTAATAACAATAGTAATAGTAACAATAGTAATAGTAACAATAGTAATAATAACAATAATAGAAATAATAATATTAGTAATGATAGCAATAGTGAAGATAATAATTCTAATTTAGATAGTAATTTAGTTAATGATAGTAATAGTTCTAATAATCCGGTGAATATTAATGTGTATGATTATTCTAGTGTGTACAGTAAAATATTTAAATTCCTTCTTGGGGGAAGAAGTTTTAACAATATTAATTACAATTCAAGGGAATGGAAAGAACTTTGTAAGCGTCAGATTCAATCTGATACTAACGAAGGAACACCATTCTTGACGGTAACCGCGGAACTTCTAACCAAAATCATGCCTTTTGCTATTGGCCAGCAATGGACAATGTTCAAAAGGTTTGAAGCAACATCCAAGAGCGTCAATGCTGAAGAAACAGTAAGACAGGCCAGGAGGGCCAGCGCAACCAATGGAGATCATAATTTTGTTCCATGACAAAATTTTGATCTTTGGCTCGGTGTCCCATTGGAAATCAAATACAATTATTATACTTTAGTATGATAGTGGCTTTCTTACTTTAATTAAAATTACTAGAATACATTATACCCAATTTTTATTCATTTGTGTTTATTTAAACATATTTTTTTTTATTTTTATTTTTATTTTTTAATTTTTTATTACATGTATTATAATTTTAATTAAATTAATAATAAAGTTTAAAATATTTGATGCCGTTAAAAAAAAAAAAAAAAAAAAAACAAGAGGATGCTTAAAAAAGACCCTCTTGGGAACGTGCCTTCATTTATTTAATAAATGTAGTTTCTCAAGGGGGTCTACTCATGCTCATGGTACTGAGAGAGTAGAAAGAATTAAATCCAAGTATTGCGCAATGGATGCTTGGTGCCCTCTTAGGAACGTGCCTTTGCTGTATTTTTTCTTTTATTCATGTATTCATGTAGTACTACTCTTCTCTTGTAAGAATCCAATGTAGTCAACTTTAGCATTTGCATTGTATTTTTATATTCATGTAGCTATTGTTGTATTGTTTCTTGTAAGAGACTGATTCACTCTACATCATGTAAAAATACTATTCACAAGCTTTCTGGTGTCGACATTCTTGATTCAAATTTTTTTACCAATTTAAATATTTAATGAAAAGTAAAGTCAAACAAGTTTAGTGTCAAAAAGCGATTCGAATTTACTAACAACAAACCAAAACTAGAATTTTTAAAAAAAATTTACAACTAGAATTCAAAAAAAGAAACTTTAAACAAAGCATCGTAACAATTTTTGTACTATCCAGTACTTTTAAGAAGAGAGAGAGAGACAGATTTTTTCCATATACGTTATATTTATAATTTTTATTAGTATTTATTTTATATTCAATATTTTTTAATTAGAATTAATTATCATGTCAGTCCTTTATATTAAAGATAAGAATTATATCAGACGTGGTACCCGGTCTTATGGTATCCCCTTAGATGATATTCGCTCCTTCTTTATCCGTGGTATTCGATCATGGTCAGTAAATATGCTATGGGAAAAACTCGAGGTTATTCTAGAAGATAAATTTAATTCAGTTATTAGTGTTAAATATTTTCAAACTTTCAATGATCACTTTTTCTTAGTCAAGGTTCATGGTTCATCAAAAGATTGTATTAAAATCTTACACATGTTAAAGAAGAAACTTTCAGTTACCTCAATTTCCTTTTCAGCTCGTAGTAGAAGGAATCACAAATACACTTTTTCCACTCTCAAACGTAAAATTTTAGTTTCTAATAAACATCAACATTCTATTCAACAATCATTTCAACAATCAGTTCAACAATCTCATCAACAATCCGATCTTCAACAAGATCTTCAACAAGATCTTCAACAAGTTTCCAATCATGAAAATATTCCAGATCTACAGCAAACACAATTTCAATCTCAACATTCAACAATTAATTCTAATAGCTCTATCAACTCTGATAACAGTTCAATAGTTGATAGTTCTTCAGCTTCACAGCCATCTAGTAATAGTTCTACTTATTCCTCTGATGCATCATCCATTAATAACGATGACTTTAATAATAATAATAATAGCAACGATTCTTCCTCATCCAACAAGCCTGATAACTTTTCTTTTTGTCTTAGTTGGAACACCAATGGGTGGAATCATGAAAAGAGAGATAGTATTAGCTATTTCACAGCTATTTTCAAACCATTATTTTTATGTTTCCAAGAAACTGGTAATGGTTCTGGATCGAATACAGATTATCCTTGTCGTGTTACTTTGCGAAACTATAGACACTTTTTCAAGAAAGCTGACGAATCAGTTCCGGGAATGAGAGGTTTATATTTAGGTTTTCACAATTCATGTCAAGCCTCACTTGAAAACTTCTCTGGAAAGTATATTATTTCTATTTATACTTTTAGTCTCTGGAATAGATTCAAATGCTCGATTGGAAATGTTTATATGCCTCATAGTCATCACAACATCTATGTTGATCATGCAAAGTTAGAAGTTCGCTTGTGGTTACAAACTCATTCATCCCATCCATCGATTCTTGTTGGTGATTTTAATATGTCTAAAGTAAAATTATCCAACTGGTTATCAACTAATGGATTAGGAGATTGGAAAATTCTTCCGCTTAGAGGGTCTACTATCTCTTGGACTCGAGGTGATCAATCTTCCGACATTGACCATGCTCTTATCAATTCAAAGATGAAAGATCTTATTCACTCAGGATCATTTATAAATAATTTTTATCCTGTATCAGACCATAAGCCACTTCTTATTAATGGTAAAATTATTCCTATGGAAGATTTTTCTAATGACTTTAATGTTCCTAAGAAAATTCTGAAATGGAATAGATTAAAATGTATTGAGGAAAAGGAATCTATTATCAGTCATAATAAATCCCAAATACTTTCAGCAAAATTCAACGATCCTAATGTTTCTACAGATGAACTTTCCAAAGAGTTTACTTCAACTGCTTTTTCAATTGCAGACGAGCTCAGTATTACCTCAGCAAATAATGTTATAAAGTCTTCATTTCATATTTCACAACAAATTTTTAATCTTCAAAAAATCAAAATGAAGTTGTATAAGAGATTTAAAAAAGAAAGAATTTATGATATAGATGAATTTATTAAAAGAATTAAAATCTACCGTAAACTCATTGATTACATCCACAAAAGATGTAATGAATTTAGGAAGCAAGAATATCTTCATTGGATTAAAACAGGATGTGAGTATATGAAGAGTCATAATCCTAAGAAGGCCTGGAAATGGATCAAGAAAACTGCAAAAATTGGAAAAGATTCTTTCTTTATTGCTCAACCAATTAAAAATAAAAATGGAGAATTAGTTGTTGCTACGGAAGAACAACTAGATGTGTGGCATGATCATTTCGAAAATCTTGCATCAGATCCAAGTGGTGTAAGTCTTGATTTGGAGCATTGGTATGAAGAACCAACGAATAAACGTTTTTCACTTCCTATGCTTGATGAGTGGGATATCAACCAAGATATTAGTATTGATGAAGTCAAGTCAGCTATCCTCTCTACTCCAAATTATAAAGCATCAGGTCCGGATGGTATTCCAATTGAATTTTACAAAGCATTAATTCCATCAAGTAATGATTCTAATAATGTTACAGATAATAATTCTTCTGGTAATACTACTTCAGATAATGATGCTCATGGTTTAAATTTTATTCTTAAATTATTCAACCGTATTTGGGATGGAGACTTCCCCAACTCATGGAATGAATCCAGTATTGTTTCTATTCCTAAGAAGGGAGATTTGACAGATTGTGATAACTATCGAGGTATATCACTTATCAATAATGGCATTAAGTTGATTTCCAAAATTGTCACCACTAGAATCTCAGAATATGGTCTAAAGGATAATTTCATTAGACCTGAACAATTTGGTTTTCGAAAAAAGGAAGAAAGTATCAGTCTTTTCATTTCAATCCAAGAAATATGCCGTAGACGTCAATTAGATAATAAAGAGACATATTTGGCCTTTTTAGATCTCAGGAAAGCATACGATTCAGTCCCAATCGGTAATATTTTCCATAAATTAGATTGTTTAGGAATCCGAGGTAAGAGTTTAAAATTTATCAAAAATTTATATTTAACATCTAAGGCTAATGTCAAATTAGATGGACAATTCTCGAAATCTTTTGATGTGAAGAAAGGAGTCCGTCAAGGATGCCCTCTTTCTCCTATTCTCTTTAATCTCTTTATTAATGGTATATTTAAAGAGTGCGAAGATCTTGGAGTCAGTTTAGGTGACACTCGATGCTGTGGTGGACTTTTTGCAGATGATATAGTTATTTGTGCTCCAACAAGAGGATGCTTAAAAAAGATGCTTAGAAGAGTTAATGAATGGGCATTGTATAATGAAATGGAATTTGGTATCCAGAAATGTTCAACGATGGTGATTCGTCCTGAATCAATAGAAAATCAGAACAAGAGAGATCCAACATTTTACTTAGCAGGACAACCCATTCCAACTACTGATTGCTATACTTATCTTGGTGTTCCATTTGATAAGAATCTGTCCCTTAAACCAGTAATTAAAGCTCTTAATAACAAGGTTTTGAAAGGGCTTTTCTCAGTCAGTAAATTCTTAAGAAATCCTAATATTCCTATTCCTTTCAAAAAACTAGTACTTAACTCACAAGTGATTAGCAGAGTTTCATACTTTGCACCATTACTTGGATCCAACAAAGCTAGGTCTAGGATTGCTCAGAAGCATGTTAACAAAGGAATACGATGAATTGCCGGAGTTCATAAAGCTGTATCGTTTATATCTTTATACTCTATCTCAAAAGATTTGAATATTCCTCCATTGTCAGCCAAATGTGCGTTAGCTCAGGTTAGATGTTTTAACAAATGGAAAAACTCAAATTGTATTATCTCACACCTTGTCAATTACATTCCTAAATTTAGAAAATACACGTGGTGCAAATCAAGTAGGACACTTGATAAAAAACTAAAGAAACATGGAGATGTTAAAGCAATTAAAAACTTTTATTGGAAAGATCTCAAAGGAAATTCAATCAAAGCGCAATATTATGATGATAATAAATTTATTGAAACTAAAGATTTTATTAAATTATGTTATGAGTACCCAGAGTTTGCCTATGGCTTCTACTGGCTATTGAAAGCAAGAAGCGGATACAAGTTGGATGCTAGAGTTGCAAAAGCTGCTAAATTTGTTGATCCAGTTTGTCCTAACTACTGTTCGCAAGAGCGGAGATCAAAGTATTAAGCATTGGTTATTAGATTATCTAACTTTTTAGAGATATCCGTAGTAAACATTACAATTCCATCGTCCAGCTATTAAATTTTTTTCAGTCAACGTAATTCCAACAATCCTATCAATAATAATGAAAATGTTAATATCAGTAGAGATAGTAGTAGTATTAATAGTAATAGTAACAATAATATTAATAACAATAGTACAATAGTAGTAGTAGAAATAATAATATTAGTAATGATAGCAATTGTGAAGTTAATAATTCTAATTTAGATAGTAATTTAATTAACAATATTAATAGTTCTAATAATTCGATGAATATTAATGTGTATGATTATTCTAGTGTATGCAATAAAATATTTAAATTCCTTCTTGGGAGAAGAAGTTTTAACAATATCAATTACAATTCAAGGGAATGGAAAGAACTTTGTAAGCGTCAGATTCAATCTGGTACTAATGAAGGAACACCATTCTTGACGGTAACCGCGGAACTTCTAACCAAAATCATGCCTTTTGCTATTGGCCAGCAATGGTCAATGTTCAAAAGGTTTGAAACAACATCCAAGAGCGTCAATGCTGAAGAAACAGTAAGACAGGCCAGGAGGGCCAGCGCAACCAATGGAGATCATAATTTTGTTCCATGACAAAATTTTGATCTTTGGCTCGGTGTCCCATTGAAAGTCAAATACAATTATTATACTTTAGTATAATAATGGCTTTCTTACTTTAATTAAAATGACTCGAATATATTATACCCAATTTTTATTCATTTGTGTTTATTTAAACATTTTTTTTTATTTTTATTTTTATTTTTAATTTTGTTTTTTATAACATGTATTATAATTTTAATTAAAGTAATAAAGTTTAAAAATATTTGATGTTGTTAGAAAAAAAAAATATTTATTTTTACTAAATATCAGTTTGTTAGAAATTGTCTTAAATTTATTTTTATTATAATTTTAATTAAAGTAATAAAGCTTAAAAATATTTGATGTTGTTAGAAAAAAAAAATGTTTATTTTACTAAACATCAGTTTGTTAGAAAGTGTCTTAAATTAATTTTTAATAAAATTTGGAATGGCTCCTTTCCTTTAAAAATGGAGCTCTGCTTCCATTCCAAAAAAAGGTGATCTTTCAGACTGTAATAATTATCGGAGGATATATCATTCATTAATGTAGTTCTTAAAACTAAAATTTAGATATCTCTTTCTCATAACTCTATCAGATCTGAGCAGTTTTGATTTTTGTAATAAAGAAGAATGGATTAGCCTATTTATATCCATTAGAGAAATCTATCAAAGAAGCAAATTTTTAAAGGAAAAGCTACTTATGTTGCTTTCTTAGACCTCAAAAAAAAATATACGACTTAATTCCTATTTTTAATATCATTATATAAAGTTATACAAATTAGGTATATGTGGTAAATGTTTTGATTTTTTCACAATTATTTCTTCTTTGCCTCAACCCGTACACGTTTCATGAATATGCTTTCAAATGAATTCTCTATCAACCATGGTGCAAGACAAAGATACACTCTTTCTCCTAACCAATTTAATTTCTTCATCAATAATGTTTTAAGTAAGTGTGAAAGGCTTGATATTAATTTAAGAAATAGACGTTGCTGTGGCAATCACTTTGCTGATGGCATCATTCTGATGGCACCTTTAAAAGATGTTTAATTTAGTTCTTTATTAGGCAAACTAAAATGAAATGTCTTTTGGAATAAGTAAGTATACAACTATTGTTAACTATTGTTGTTAAACTATCAACTTTAATAGATCCCCTAATTAAGTAGACTCAACCTTTTACATTGGTTATGTTATTCGATTCTAAAAATTTTTTGATATACTTATTTTTTAAAATTTTTTCTCAACAAAGATCTCTTCTCCAAACATTTATTTTATTAAATATATGTACTAAAAAAGTTTTCTCACTAACCCTTATGTTTCTATTGACTTAAAGAATATAATATATAATCATTCATTTATTCCACCATTTTAAGTAAAGTTTCCTTTTATTCTTTATTATTTTCAGTTCAGTTCCAATAAATAAAACATATAGAGCTTAATCCTTTTTATCATTAGAACAAGCTTATATGGAATAATAATAGTTTTCATTAAGAAAGTTTAATAACTATTTCTCCAAAAATAAAATTCATTTACCATTCTATATGATTTTATATAAGAAATCCTAAAATATATCTTCTCTTAAAAATATTTCTTGCTATCAACAAGAAAAATAATTAATAGTACTACCAGAATTAACATTTTATTTAATGATATGAAAAAAAAAAAAAAAAAAAAAAAAAATTAAAATAAAATAATAAGGAATAATATAACTATAATTTTAAAAAATTCAACTATAAAAAACCTAATTTCTATTATCTGAAAGCCTCAATATTGCCATTCTTAAAATATGTTAGCTATATAATGTTAAAGAATAAAATGTTTTATTATTATTATTATTATAAAACTAAAAAACATTACTTTTCTTGATCTATATTTATAAAATTTTTCAAAAGTTTTTATTTTTTTTACAGTTTTTAATTTATTAGAATTAATTCTTTATAGTTTATATATAATTCATTTATAATTAAAAATTAAAAATGTAGTAATAATAAAGTTCGTAACAATTACATAAAATTATAATAATAATAATAATAATAATAATAATAATAATAATAATAATAATAATAATAATAATAATAATAATAATAAATAATAATAATAAATAATAAATAATAAATAATAAATAATAATAATAATAAAAAGGATAAAATTATTAAAAGATCATTGTAAAAAAGAAGCTAAAGGGTTATACTTTTTATATATATAATAATTTAACCCTTTCAATATTTAACCAAAAAAAAATAAAAAATTTTTATAAAGTATATAATATTTAATTTACATTTTTTATTTATATAGAAATTAACATATTATTTTTTATATTATTAGTAAGAATAACTGATTCCTTGAGTAGTCTTTTTCTTTGAGTATGTTGTTAGCATTGGTTAAATAAATTATGTATATAAAATTTTATTATAAAATTATATATATATAATAGTTTTTTAAAATACGCTGTAAAAGTTTAAACCTATTAAAAAAGAATTTAAAAATGTATCGTTATGTTCCATTTTTTAATATAATACATTATAGAGACAAATACTTTTTTGAAGTAAAAAACATAAAACTTATAAAAACCTTTGATCAAATTACAGTATGAAGGGTTAGTGTTATGCATCTTCTAATATTAAAAGGGTTAAATCTATAGTATTATTTCTGATGTTTTTTTTTTTATTAAATTAAAAACCCTTATCATTACAATTTGATTTAATATTTTATTATGCTATTAAAATGAAAGTTTATTAATTCTTTTACGAGTAGTTACTGTTTTGAAAATTAAGATTATAGCCAAAAAAATATTATCTATTTGTTTCTTTCTTTGAATTGATATAATTTGATAATAATCTTAATTTTGAATTTTACTTCAAAAAGTGATTATTATATTATATCTTTTGTTATAACTATATAAGTTATATTGATTAAGATTTAAAATCGTTTTTATAAAAATTAATAAAATTGTTTTGTTAAAACACTAAATTGTTTTATTAGAAACACTTGTTTTTCTAATATTTAAATATTTAAAATTTTATTTATTTAAGTATAAAAGTGATTATTAAAATTATAAAATATTAATCTAACTATATAATATTTCTTTATTAATAATAATAATAATGATTAAAATAAGAATATTTACATGTATTTATATTTTCTTTTGAATTTAAACTATTTACATTAAAACAATAAAATTAATAACTATTTACAATAAAAGTAATAAAAGTAATTAGAAATAACAATAAAAGAAATAATTAAAAGTTAAAGAATATAAAAAGTTGTTTATTTTACAATTAATTAAAATAATAATTATTTTTTAATGTTTTAATAAAGGTGTTTAATTATATTATTTTATAACATGAATTATTATATTTGTTTACTTTTAAAGTGTAATTTACTAACGAAGTTATTAAATATTTAATTTAACAATTAATTTAACAAAAGTTATATATTTTGATCTCGATTAGTTAAAGTTTATTATTTTCTTTCAATAATCAAAATATATGCAGTGTTTAGGATTAATTTTATTTAAGAATTTTGGTAAAGTACTTAATTAAACTATAACTTGTTTTAAGTTACTTTTAGGGTTAACTTAAAAATCAGGTATAATAATAATTTTATATTTATTAATTTCATTATTTTTCAGAATGATAAATAATAATTATAAATATATTATACATTTGATATTAGTAGAAATTTTTATTATAAAATAATTATTAAATAATTTTATATAGTTTATTATAAAAATATAATTTACATAAAATCAAATATTTTATAAATTTATATATTTGATTGGGTTAAATTATAAAAATAATTTTTATTATAAAGAATAATAATAATTTTTAGTAGAAAATGAGAAGACTTAGATTACTAATAATAAGTTAAATTTTAATAATAGTTAATATAATTAATTAGTGAATACATAATAATATTTAAAAGACAAAAAATAAGTTTTTATATAATAAAAATTATTGTTAAAAAGAGC